>CAMZMU010000074.1:23853465-24267839 GCA_947311845.1 Poa pratensis | reverse complement strand
AAAAAAAACTAATTTCCAAAACTACAATATTGTGTTACTTGCTCGATCACGGGGCATTACCACTGCATGGGCAGGGCCAGTACCTTACGGACGGACTAGATCTTAACCAGCCCAGTGTCTTATGTTTTTTTTTTGATAAAGGGCATTTTATTACTCATAATCACGAGAAAGTAACTTATGTATAAACATAGATCTAGGTATCTCTCGGGCGAGGAAAAAACAAAATAAATATCATTTGGTAAACCAAGGTGGTTTGGATATGCTCAATTTGGAATTCATCAACATTGGTCTGATTTCTAAATGGTTATCGGAACTGTTCAATGGTGAAGGAGTCGGGTAACATGTGCTCGTGAGCCAGCTGGAGGCTAAAACATGGGACTCACATCACATTTCTTTCAAGGCCTAATGGATTTTTGTGTGGCCATGTTACATAACGAAAGTGGCAATGGGGAAAGAACAAGATATGGGAGGGTCAATGGTTTCATGAAAAACCACCCTAGTTAAATCATTCCCAAGATTACTAGAATATTACTGTTAAATAATGGTTTAATGGAGGGCTTCTGACTTTGAGGTTCGGAAGAGCTATGGTTGGGCCTAGCAGGAATCAATGGCTAGGATTTCAAGATTTATGCAGGCATTTTTCCTTGACTGGGAACTAGATAAACTTATTTGGAAACTCTCTAGTGGAACGTTTTGATGAAGGGTGAGCTCTAATGCTCGCTCCTTAAATATGATGAATCTAGCAGTTGTCAGAATGTGTGGCTAACAAATGATATAACACCGAGATGACTCTACTCATGAGCATGTTCTCTCGGTTAAAATTTCCACTTAACAATTATACAGGTGAACCAAATTGAGATATTTATATTATGAATCATCCTTGACACAAACTTCCTTGCATTATCGTTATCAAGGATACAAACCAGTGGTCGCACATCGACTGCAATTCTAGACACCGGAGTAAATTTGTTCAGTATAAGTGAAATGCAGGAACACATTAACTCAAGTTTAGTTGCATCGCAGATTCACTCTCAGAGGTATTAACTTCAAAAGTGTACTGGTGTGTGAATAGTGTAAATTTATCAAAAATCTGAACATACAATTTCCTTGAATGTGCTGCTAATGCTTGATAATTAGATTTATATCCAACATCGGGAAACACTAGAAAATCTACAATTGATAGGGCAGGCAACTCGGATACACCATTTGCGCGAAACATAGTCTGCCTTTGTAAATCAGTTCATCCCTCCTTTATTCAAGGCCAAAAGGTAAATTGATGATAATTTTACTACTTTCATAACCTTGTTTCCTGAAGCCACAAATAAAACAAGAGCCCTATGTAGGGTGAGATTAAAGTTCAGTCCTTGAATATGTTAGACTAGCAACACAAATGCGGAAAACTAAAATTTGCAACGTTACGAGTCCGCACCCATTATCGGATATTTCACTTCGGGTTTAAAAAATATGAAATAAAAAATTGGCATTTACAAATTTTCATTTAAAAATATGACAATGTGTGGGCTGCACAAAAAAAAAGTGATTAGCACATGATACTATTAAGTTAAGTCCTATTCTTTTTTTGCATAGGTCACATATGATCATAATTTCAAACGAAAAATTGCAGATACACAACATACAACATATATATACATGATTCATGTCGCATTTCAAAAGAAAAAATTGTAACTGCGACATCCGTTGTGTGCAACTGTTGCGAAATATTCACATTCTCAGTGCCGGATTTTTTTCTCTCGTCCCCCTCATGTGGAAACTGTGGCTCCACCCTGTCATGTTGCCCTAGCGGCCCAGCGCGTCGCGCGGAATAATTTCGGGGTCGCGCGGACAACTTTTCGGGGTGAGCTCGGCCAGGCTCGCTTGTGAAGCTCGATTTGAGCTTCACAACCTGGCCAGACTGAGAGGCATTTTTCGTATCGAGTGGCCATGACCCACATTGCTAACACAGACTACCAAATAGCTGAAAACTAGGTGGGGAGAGATTTTCTGTGCTCACCCAGTCTACCAAACACACCCCTAATAGCCGATCAAACAGACAAAACCCTAACCCCCGAATCAAACCCGTGCTCCCATCGATCTATGCCTCGTCCCGTCTTCGTTCGGCGTCCGCCGGCGCCGGACCAAGCCCCCAGCTATCCTGACTGGGTCATCCTCGATACCGTAGTGCACGGTGCGAACTACGATTGGGAGAAGATCTCGATCGATCAGTGTTATGTTTTCTTGGGGACCACAGCCAGAACGTTCGTGGACGTCCAACGCGAGGCGGAGGTGGAGGGGGAGCAGCTGGTGGAGGTAGAGGTTTCCTTCTTATTCGTGGAGCCCCCACAAGTATCCGGCTTCATCGTCCATGCCGGGGATCACGGCTTGGGGTCTGGCGCTTGTGTCGTCAGCACCGACGGCGACGCCGTTCTACTCTCAATCATGTTGGCCAGTTGCAAGTTGAGGCGTTATTTCGTCTACAAGGCCTGCGAGGGGAATCCGTCACTTGATGTGCTGCCGCACCCACCTCCGATGAGATTCCATCCCACCCAGGTTGTCGGCATCCTCAGCCATGGCCAGGACTATGCCGTGGCTGCCATGAGACCCAAGCACGTCGGCACCGACCTCAAGTATGAGCTCTTCCTCTACTCGTCCCAGACCAAGTTATGGAGCACTAAGGTGATCCACCTCAAGTCAGATGACCCTCTGAACTGGATCTTGCCTACTGGCATACTACCACTAAGGTGGTCACAGTCGGAGTGGATTCATTGGGGTGGGTTGATCTTGGCGTGGTATACTTGTCTGCAATGTGCTCGATGCCAGTCCGGTGCTCCGCTTCTTGAAACTTCCTCGCCGTTGGGCAGAAACGCGGGTAACGCCCTAACGTTGCCTTCTAGGACGTTTAGGGACGTGATATGCATTGGCAATACCTGAAGCTTGTTGAGGTGGAGTATAACCGACGTGACTATGGTTGGAAGGCAACGACTAAGAAGAAGACTATTACTGGCGATTCAAACTGGGATCTATGCCTCAAAGTAGGTACCGGTGGCATCCGTTTAACCGATAAAAGTTGGGATCTGTTGTCACACAGGCTTCAGGTTAATGATGATGCACAGCGACTTTCCTTGAGGAAGTTTGAGTGTTCGACTCCTACCCTTGGCGTGAATGATGATAATAATATTTACATGATGTACTTGTCACCTGGAAGCAATGACAAGCACTTGGGTCTGTTTGCTGCTTTTGACATGGGAAATAAGGACAATAGGCTTGTGTCCTATTCTACGGAAAGGTTGACATATGGTCCCAACTACCGTCCTTGTGCTGTGTCGCGGTACTTCAAAACCACATCTGGAAATAATATTATTAGGGAAAATCTCAGGTCCATTGGTTTGGTTAAATTACAAGTGCTCAAGGGTATCCTTACTGCCATTCAGACACTAGTGTCATTAGCGGACAAACTGAAATCGTTGGGAAGGCCCGAGAATGTACAACTGAGCATTTGCTCGGACTCTGTTGCAATGCTTGGCCTCATGGAAAATGCTATTAATTCTTACACTGGTTATGTATGCTGCACAAGCAGCATTAAACATGATGTCGCCGCACTTCAAGACATTATCCGCCACCTTGGTTCAAAGACTTCGCTAGTTATTGAGAAGGAAGAGTATGAAATGGTCAACAGCATGCAGACCAAAATATCGCATGTCATAGCATTGGCGCGCAGTCTTGTTAAAGAATTGCTCCCGAAAAGATTGGGTGATCCATGTTATTCGCTCCAATCTGTGGAACGGACTCTTGACCTGACAGTGCTGCCGCTGATACAGAACTTGAGGCCCCAATCTGGATGATGTGTTTTTAAGCTATCAGCTGAATTGTCCTACTAGCGGCAAGCAAGGTTTCAAGCTTAGCAGCTGAATTATGCTCTTCATTTTCAAGATGTGTATGTTTGTGAAACGGGTAGTACTAAAAGTTTCTGTGAGCGCTGCTCATCTTAGACCAATGTTTTGCTCCCTGTGATTGATGTCGTTCTATCGACCAAAAAAAAGAAGTAACACAAATGCCTCTAGAACAAGGATCATTGATATGTCAACCACACTACTCAGAGGCATGTTCCCTGTTTGTAAAAATGTCGAATCCACAATTATATAGGTGATCCAATTTAAGAAATTTGTAATATGAACGCATATATGTAATCATGTAATGCTGTCATGTGGAGCAGCAGAATTTGGCATATAAACTTCTCTTGCATTATCACTCATGAGGACAGACCAGTAACCTCCTCCAGTCTACAAAAGAGAGACGCTAGAATGTGACAGAGTTTGACATAAACTCACTGAATTGACACTCTTGATAATAAATACAGTTCAGAATCAATTTCAGCTTACAGAACAGAAGAAAGCACGGCGCCTAAATTGTACACATACAATTGATCAAGTGCCAAATGGTCTCGTCAGGGATGAAGAAGGGGAACACAAACCCTAGCTAGGGCCAGCGAAAGCTGGATGGTAACAATGAGGCGGCCGTAGGGGTTGGCGCAGACGCGCCGTTGGACGCAGGCGCGAGGGAGGTCGTCGGGGGAGCGGTGGAGGAGAGCTCGCGGACGAGGGCGGCGAGGGCCTCAGGGTTGACGCCGCGGTAGCAGAGCGCCATGAGCAGCGAGAGGCTGTGGCGGTCCAGGCCGGTGTCCAGGATCTGGGACATCTGGAACGCCAGCTCCAGCGACTCCATCGCTTGCCTCGCTGCTACCCCTGCCGACGCCTCCGTTCCCATCTCCCGTCGGCGCTGATGTCGTCGCTACTAGCAGATCACGAAGCAGATCACGAAGTCGGGGTGGAGCTATCAGCTATGTATCGCTCCAGTGCGGCGCTACGAGCTAGCGCCGCCTGAAGGGCGACCGGTTATGGCCGGCCCATTCGGCGAGGCTTGCCTTTTTCCTTTTCTTTTTTGCTTATTAGGATTTTTGAAAAATCGTTCAGCTTTGAAAAAAAAATCAGATTTGGAAAATGTTTAGCTGAAAAATGTTCAAATTCGAAAATTGGTCACATAAATTTTTTGCTCAAATTCAAAATTTTCGAAAATGAACAAATTTGGAATTTGAACAATTTTCAAAAATGAATAAATTTGGAATTTGAACAATTTTTTAAAAATGAACAAATTTCAAAAATGAATAAAATTTCGAATTTGAACAATTTTTGGAAATGAACAATTTTGAAAATAATCAAATTCCGAATTTGAACAAATTTAAAAATGAACAGATTTCAAATTTGAACAATTTTCGAAAATGATTTTTTTTCGAATTTGAACAATTTTTAAAAAATTAACAATTTTCAAATTTGAACAATTTTTCAAAAATAAACAATTTCCGAATTTGAACAATTTTTGAATTTGATTTTCGAAAGAAAAACGAAAATAAGAAACGAAAAGGAAAACAAAATAAAAAGAAAAACGGAAAAGAAAACGAAAAAGAAAATTAAAAAACAGAGAAGAAAAAAAGAAAAAAAGCGAGATGGGCTGGCCCAGCAGTGACGCGCTTCAGGCGGCACGGCCGTCTAGCGCCGCAGCTGCGCGATATATGATTTGGCCACGGAGTCACGGTCTCCTTTCGCGTTGGGAACGAACAAACTAGCCGAACGAGCTAGACTGGGCTGACTGGCCCATTTCTCGCGCGTAGAGATGGGCTGGGCCAGCCTCTGCCACTTCCTCCTTTGCCAATGCTTCTCCCGTAGTTCTTTTTAAACAAGACAAAAATACTTATCGTTTTCATTAACTCACCAAAATGGCACCATCATCATCACTCAGGGCCGGTCCACACGTATTGGGGGCCTGGGGCAAGACAAAGAGAAAGGGCCCCTTTGGCCTTGTTGACATTTTTTACTCCTAGAATGTATTGCACTATTTCAAAAGCTATTCCTTGTGAAAATATTCGTCAGACTAACTAGCATAGATATGTGATCTTTCAACTGCTAAATTCACACCACAAATGATTTATTTGCAACGCTAGGAGAGCAAAGTAATCAGATCCGGGGAGCAGAGCTATTTTAGGTAAATCGAACTGAGGAACGGGGTAAGGGGAGGAGAAAGGCACACCATATCTGATCGATGTGGAACAAATAGACCATTGAGAAATGGAGTATCTGGGAACGGAGTTGTGCCTTGGGTCTCCATTAATGGTTGCCCCGACTTCAGAAACGAAAACGATGGGACGTGGGCGTTGTTCTCTAGGATTGGTCATTTCAGAATTCGAGACGAGTCGCAGAGTGCGCTAGCGATTGACATGCATGGCAGTTAATTTTAGCTGATTAGTTGGGTCCGTAAGTGCTGCTTCTTTCTATTGTCCAACTTCATAATGGGCTTGATCTTTTGGTCCTTGGGCCATTTTTTCGTGGACCTAAGGCAGAAAAATATGCTACGGAGTAGTACTGTTACCTGGGTCGGGGCCCCTGCCTCCTGGGGGCCCGGGGCGGGCGCCCCGCTGCCCCGCCCTATGGGCCGGCCCTGTCATCACTCTTAGACAAGCTAGCGACTTTGGATTTCACCGAAGAACGACCACCTAGAAAGACTTCGCCATATCAGCCTCGTGAAGCTCATTTCGACCCACCCCAAACAGTTTACTCTTCGTGCAAAAAACTGGCAGTTTCTATTCAGATGACAAGCTTCGAGGAGATGATATGTAATACCCGCACCGAAGAAGATCTTCACGACCAGACCTTCCTTCGCATGTCATCCTCTCCGATCGAACGACGCCACAATAGTTGCGACTTCGCGGCAGGGGAAGTCCAACATGAAGACACGTCTGACACGCCGGAATAATAGGTTAGCTACAATGTCTTGCCGCAATGAAACCATCACTTGTCGGCACAATTGTTGCCTTGGAAGCCTCTACGTGGAACCCCCACATCGCCAATGGGGAACTGCCAATCGGGATGTCATGCATGTCCAGCTTCGAGAAGCTTATACAGACTTGGTGATCTTCAGGTGATGCCCTAAAGAGGGGAAAGGTGTGGGAGACTGGGTCAGGCACCCGGACTTCACCTGAAGAACATGACGACAATGCCGCCACAGGCCCGGTACCACCACACCATACCGCTAGACCATCCAGCCACCATCCCGCGCCGATAGCATCCGTCTCCCGAGCCGCCGTCCTGCCACCATCGAGAAAGAGCATTCAGCTCGCTTGTCGCACCCGACAGAAACGAACGAGGGCCTCATCCTCCCCTTCCTCTACGTCCACAAAGCTTTCCCTGGTGGAGGGCAACCCCGGATGACGCATCGTTTTTTTCTAGCTTACCGTGTGTTGACTCATGAGAGGAAAATTGCTCACAAAAAAGGGGAGATGCCACTTAAGATAAAATGATGTGTCAGCTAATTAAGTAGAAGAGAGAAACATAGAGTAACATATTATGTTAGCATCACATGTCGTTCTCAAGAAAAAATGATTTTACAAACTAGTAAATAAGATCATCTATGATACCAACTTTATATTACTTTATACTATGAAGATAGTAATATAGACTGGTAATATATGCACGTTACCAGTCAAAACAACATGTATACAATGACGCCCTACCCCATGACGCGAGTGCATATCTGCTGATACCACACCTCATATGATAACATGACAACAATAATCAAAATTCAAATTTTCAAGTATAAAAGATTTGAAATAAATTTGTGGGTGTTTGCAAGTTGTGTGTTTACTATTCCTAAATTTGCAGAACCAAGTTTGAAATACACACATAGAAACAAAAAAGACAAATCCAACATAAATAGTGTCATAGAAAGATAAAAACACTAAATGACACTATTCACATAGCAATTTTTATTAGTGTTTCTCCGTGTGTATTTCGATTCGGTTCTAGAAAATATAGGGAATGTAAACACACATCTTGTGAATATGCATTATTATTTTTAGAATTTTAAAGAGTGTTATCATCGTATGATTTAAGGTGGGATATCGCTAGTTATTCCCCGTCATGAAATGTAACCTTGGTGACTTGGGGCGGGCATAAAAAAAAAGATCAGACTGTGAAAAAGTTTCAGCTTTGATTTATTTTATGTTGAATTTCAGAAAAGTGCCAGTTTTGTCCATTTTCACTAAAGCAGGCGCTGTGGATGGCTATAAACAAACGTGCTGGGCTGCAAAAAGCTTGGGGTGGCGGTACCCGTGAATCCAGCGCCGCCCCGGCATCCATCTAGGAATCAGGCCAACATGCATGCATGCAGCTAGCTCCGAATCGTATCCGTATCACTGTGCTAGTGTGCTTGGTTGTGATGCTTGTTCCTGATGTAAAGCATGTGGTATTCAGTATATATCGTAACTTGTCTAGGTTCAGTTAACCTTGTTTTTCTAGTACTGAACAGATTGCTCAACTGGACTTGAGAGATCATGTGCCATGTTCACAAATGGAGGCTCAAGTGCTTGATTTTGACCGCCACTGCATGCATGAGGGCGAGAGTATACTTGATTAAGTCATCGCTGAAGAACACACTCGTTTGAAGCGGCAAATTTGCACGGAGTAATTTACTCGACAGAGTAGATTCTGTTCCGTTATCGTTTAATCCGACGAGACTATTCTGTATTATACTCGTGGTTTTGATATTGCCATTTGCCAAGTTGGTAGATTTTCTTATTACCGTGACCCGTCAATTTCCAAGTCGTTAGTCGTTTTACCAAGTCGAGTTCTCAGTCGTGTTAATGTTTGATTCTGGGTTTTTTACCAATGTGCATTGCACTGATTTCCAGTTTCCACATATGAACAAGCACTGCGTGTGTCACTACTCAGATTATTTACACTGTTTGACAAAGTGATAACGTCTCAATTCCCTGTCCTCTTCAAGCCTAGTTGGGGTATATACATAGGAGCAGCAATGAGACCTACTAGTAGCATCACTCTTGTCAGTGCAACATTATTCCTTCGTAGGAAGATGCAGAAAAATGGAGCGAATCCTCTTTGGTGTTCTTCCCAACTAGAGGGAGAGGGGGATCGCCGTATATATTCCGATGGCACAATACGGTTGTTGCAACAATACACATCCGAGGAACTAATATTCCGCACGCACGCACCTCTTTGAAAACCCATATGTGGTATGCCAATCGATCAGTCTGGAGTGTTGCCAGATTCAACATGCAGCTCGAGAATCTGTTGGAGCCCGTAGGTTCGGGCACAGATCTGCAGCTTGCTAGCTGCTGGGACCCATGATTGCAGTGGCAAACGACGGAAAAAATAAGGTCGGGCGAACATTACAAAAGTTATACAAGGACTACAATTTTGCTGGGACAGTAACACTGAATAAGATTGACAATAAAACCTAAAAACATATCAAGCAAAGCTCTACTTTTTTCCTGAAACAATTACGTGATAATGTCGGTCAGAACTTTTGAATATTTCTCACGTGATGTAGCACATCATCAAGTTATTAAGAAGTCCTTGCGGACATCCTTTTGCGCGATTCGTTCTTGATAATCTTTGTCACCCAGAAATCCATTTAAATTGTTGTCATCGCCACCGGTAAAAGCAACAGCGGCTAAATTAGACAATTAGCCGCATGATTTGTTGGAATGACAATTAACTATTCCAATGGGAAAGAGTTGGTTTTCGACTAAAATAGATATAGTCCTTATTTTCGGGGAACAGTTTTGTGCAGTGTTCACTACAATAAGCATAACTTTCTCATATTTAGTCCTTTTTAAGGTACGACACTATTCAGAAATCACGCGTATCTGAATGATCTTGCCAAAACAAAAAGGTAGGACTGCCCTAAGGGGAGCTTCGCCCCTCCAGGATTGCCACCATCAAAGTTCGATGATACCCGCAGGCAATATATATATTTTTACCTATCAGACTTGTAAGATTGTGATGTAGAATCGTATCAATATCGTAGAATCGTGGTAGTATCCAAATTGTCTGTAGATATGTATTAGGATACCGATAACCATGCTTTTTTACAATCAATATCATGACATATTATAGCAGCAAATAGCACATGATAAAGATACAGGAGCATTCAGCAAAGGCAACATCATTAGTGCTTGTAGAGTGCCTTCTAACATGGCGCGGGGAAAACATTTATTATTTTTTACTTTTCCTTTTATCTTTTTTCTTTAAAATTGTTTCATTTCTTCTGTTTGCCGAGTGGGAGGGACAACACGCTACGGCCAGTGCAATTTGGCCTTCGCCGAGTGCCTCGGTTACTCGGATACGGGCCGAGTAACAGCAGTTTCAATTCTAACGTACTCGATCTCGATCGGCCTAAGGCTGCTAATTCTAACGTTCGCAACAAAATGTGAAAATGCAAGAAGGTTTTCTTTAAAAAAAGGAGAGACAAAAAAATTGTACGGACATCTTGAACGACTCATTTGACAAAGTCTTATTGATCAAAGTTTGTTAAAAGTCAGCTCACTACAGGAATGGCCACCTGTGCCGACGGCCGCAGCCCGTCGGCATAGGTCCAAATGCCGTCGGCACATACCTATGCCGACGGCCACCGTCGGCACAGGGTGGTCGGCATAGACCACTGTAGGCACAGGCCACCTGGCCGTCGGCACAGGTATAAACCGTCGGCACAGCTTTTCCCGACGGCCAGAAACGCACCGTCGGCACCTAGGTTGTCGGCACAGCGGCGTGTGGGGCCCACACAGGCCGGTCGAGGTGGATGGGCCTGTGCCGACGGCAATGCCGTCGGCACAGAGTGGACACGTGGATGTTGCTGGGCGCTCCTGGGAGGGGCCTCTGCCGACGGCAATGCCGTCGGCACAGGTGTGCCCATTTGGTCACATTTAGGGGTCTGTGCCGACGGCATTTGTTACCAGAATTTTTTTCATCCAGCAGCTCGTTTTTTGCAGCAATAATAGCAGTAAAATAATCAAAAATCACGACAAATTCACAACAAGCAAGATCACACAATGGCTCCATCTATTGATCACAATGGATCACAAAATGCTGTATCATCAAGTATATACACATAGGACCATCATCAAGTATATACATACATAGGAAGATGTCTAGACGCCGAAAGCCCTACATCTATTGCGGCGACGGGGTGTACCCCATATCTCCCCGGCTCATAATAGGTGAGCGTCGGATCGCCGCAGCAGAAGCACCGGAAGTAGGCGAATCACCGGAAGCACGAGGAGAAGCTGAAGCACCGGCAGAAGGACCACCGCTATGTAACGGTGTGGTGCGAGGCGAACCCGTCGAGGAACTAGGAGAAGCAGAAGGATCAATGTGTGGGTTCTCCGACGAGGTTTCCGTTTCCTACATGTTTGAGCAAGAGTTAGCAACTGCGAGGCAAAGGAAAGCAGTAACCAGTGGTTTGGGATCAAACATACCGGGATTCTTCTGTAGTAGGAGAGAGCGAACACGTCCCTCGATGGCATCCGTGGAGTCGGACCCGGCTCCGGAGGCTCCTCCATAGGAGGGGCTACCCGCACTCCAGTGGTGAAAAAGTTCAGCACCGACTGCAAGATAGTTTAGATGTCAGGTGTTGCAAAAATGAAGGCTCAAACTAGGGAAGTGGGACTTGTCATATTTGACAAAAGTAAAGGTTAAAACTTACAGTTCGGAACAACTTTTGATACTCGGTCCAAGGCTTATTCTGCTCCTCCCACTTGGCAAAGGCCACCTCATACTGCGCATGAGCGGCAGCGTAGGCTTCCTCAAAATCGGGCTACAATTTCGAAAAGAATGAATCTGGTCAACTTAGCCATGGAAGAACGAATGTCGGAAAGAGGATGCAAAAAAACTTACATCGATGGGAGTGGATCGACGAGGCTGTGGACGAGGCGGGATCAGTGGGCTGTTGTCAGGGAGAGTAGCTTTTGCCTGCGTGAAGGTCATGGCAGGCCTAACCACCTTATTAAGAGTGCGATTACGGCCATGCGGCCTTCCGTGCCCCGAGAGGACCACCGCCCTGCATCGCGAAAAGAATTGTTATTCATACCAAGTAGAAACATGCGGTGAAAATAAATGCACGTTGTTCCATGTATATATATATATACCGACCTCTCGTCGACCTCCTCGCTCAAGGGGTCATCCACCTCCGGGTGAAACCCCTGGAACGTCGTGCAGTAGCTGTTCACGGCCTCCTCGCTTCTGCCGTAGTACTCAGGAGCCTGTGGCTGAGGCTTCTTTGGATCGGGCTTCTTTTCCCTCATCTTCTTCCACGCACCGATGTGGGTGCTTACCGTCCCAGTCTCGGCGTCCTGCATCACGAAAAGAAATGTTATTCATACCAAGTAGAAACATGCGGTAAAAATAAATGCACGTCGTTCCATGTATATATATACCATCTTATCCTTAAAGAGGAAGTGGTTGCGGTTTCCCGCACTGTGTGTTCCCTCGGAGCCTCGGTTTGCCTTGTTCCGCTGGCTCACGGCGCTGAAATCCTCGTCTTCCCCGACCCACCTCCTAACCAACGCATCCCATGCGTCTTCTTTGCGGTCGGCCCAGTCGGGCATAACCTGAAAATGCAATTCAAGAAGAGCTAAGTGCAATGGCAACTTAGCAGCAATATAGAATTCCATTGACAATGTACTTACCGAAATGTACTCCTCCTTTGTCATCTCCGCTGCATTCTTGGCATTATCCGCCTTCTTGGCCCTCTTGCCCGTCTTCTCATAGGTAAAGTCATTGGCGGATGTAAACTTTTGGTTGTAGAATTGCTGCCGTGTCAACCTCACACAATGAGCATGCAAAATGCTATCCGCGGCTTGCTGGTCCAGCACACGATAAAACCGCTTCAACCATGCATAAAAAAATTGTGAGTCATGAGTTATCACGGTGGGGTCATTAACTATGAACGAAATTCGAAAAATATGTGTTACCCAAAAAGTGGTGATCACGGCGTGAGCAGCTGTCTCGAACGGTGGGGACGGCGCAGCCTCATAGTCCGCCCATTTCGTGGCTAACTTCAGCTCGTCCTCGGGCCCTGTAGTGTACAAGCCTGGCCAGTATTTCCTAATCAGAGCTCCAAGCAAGCTCCCAGGAGTGCGTGGAATCTTAGGGCCTGTCCATGTCCATGAACTGCACAATAAGTAAACATTAGTACATATGCCAAATTGTTATGACCAAAATGAAATTTCATGTTCAAAATTACAAAACTAGTACACTTACTCAACGCCATGAGGCTCAATGAGGGTTTTCGCCTCCTCGGTCTTAGGCCAGTATTTTTCCTCGGGGACTCCTGCTTCGCCACGGCTCTTCTTCCGCTTCGGCGCCGCCTCCACCTCCACCTCCACCTCGTCCTCCACCTCGTCCTCCAGGTGGTTCTGGGAAGCCACGTCGCCTGAAGCGGAGGGCAACTCGGAATCCACGTCGCCAGAAGCGGAGGGTGGGTGCTCCACGTCTCCTCCACCTCGTCCTCCACCTCGCCCTCCACCTCGTCCTCCACCTTGCCGTCCACCTCGTCCTCCACCTCGTCCTCCACCTCGTCCTACTCGTGCACCCTCGTCCGCGGCGTAACGCGAGGTGGTAGGTCGTCCACTCCGTGTAAGGTTAGACTTCTGTGCCTTCAGCGTACTAACCAAGGTAGCTGCGCTTTCCTTGCCCTGACTCATATTGTTCAATCAACTGCATTGAGAAACAATAAATATTAGCACACAAGTATGACAACATTAATATTGAAGCAAATAGTAAACTAAAGAACAAAAAAGAAAAAGAGAGGAAATTTGATCGTCACAAATATAGTTCCTTTTATCGTTCTTCCACAGGGATCATTCATAAGTACAAGCTCCCGGTGATTTTACAAATAGCAATTTAGATGACAAATTTTCACTAAGTCCTAAATCTGAAAATTCTGAATCTGTTAGCAATTATTGTTCTTACACAAATTCACAAATGTGCCTAGTAGCTAAACAACCGAAAAAAATGCAGCAGTCTGCTCACAAATTCACATACATTTCAGATTTAGGAAACAGCTACCAAACTAGCACGTACATGTCTCTGTATTCCAATCTAGTCTGCTCACAACACTAGTTCACGGGAAATTGCAGAAATTGAAGAGAGGAAGAGATGAACCCACCTTCTGGTTGGTGGAGAGCAGCAGCAGCGACAGGAGTTGAGGAAGAGGAGCTTCAGGTTGTGCTTCTACCGGCGGCGGCAGCGAGGAACCCACCTTCCCCTCATGCTCCTTTCGTTGGTGGTGGTGGTGGTGGTTGCAGGGTTTCGAGAGGAGGGTGGGCGTCGCGGTGGAGGGTGGAGGGTGGACGACGGGGTGGAGGGTGGACGGAGGAGGCGTGGAGGAGGAGGTGGAATGGCCAGAGCCCAGCGGCGGGTGGGGGAGAGATGCGGGTGGACGCCGGCGAGCAGGCCCGGCCGCGCCGCCGCTCGATCTGGTGGAGGAGCCGGTGGTGCGGTGGAGGGGGGAGGGGGGAGGGTCGCCGGAGCAAGCGATTCGGGCGGGTGCTCGATTTGGATTTCGATTTGGAACTGAGGTAGCCGATTCGGGCGCGTGCCCTGTCTAAAAACAGAGAGCACCTATGCCGACGGCTTTGCCGTCGGCTTAGGCTTTTTTTTTTTTTCCATTTAAAAAACAGACAGCACCTATTTGCTATAAATTTGTACAATTTTTTAATAAATTTTGTTATAAATTTTTACAGTTATATGGTAGGGCCACACAAAAAAACATATTGTATTATATCTCCGGCGAAACCCTAGACAGTTGACCGAAGACAAAAAAAACATATTGTATTATATCTCCGTCTACCCCATAGACGTGCGTCGAAAGGGGGTAGCCCAGTGGACTTTTTTGCTTGGTTGTGTTAGGTCAGGCCATAGGAACATGAGAAACCAAAGTCTACCCCAAATCGACACAAGATTCCATCCGGTTCGCCCGAAAGGGGAGTTTTCACCTCTAAGTGCAGAAACTCACTAGAGAGAAAGTGAAGCCGGTGATGTCGGTCACACCTAGGAGTAGATTCTTGGACATTTGAAACACACAACACACTTGTACACATATGGTATGGCACAACCTAGGTTTGGGTGGGGTTCCGACGCTCCGGGGCCCCGCTTCGGCGAAACCCTGAATCCGCTGGAAAAACCCTAACGTTTCCGTCTACCCCATAGACGTGCGTCGAAAGGGGGTAGCCCAGTGGACTTTTTTGCTTGGTTGTGTTAGGTCAGGCCATAGGAACATGAGAAACCAAAGTCTACCCCAAATCGACACAAGATTCCATCCGGTTCGCCCGAAAGGGGAGTTTTCACCTCTAAGTGCAGAAACTCACTAGAGAGAAAGTGAAGCCGGTGATGTCGGTCACACCTAGGAGTAGATTCTTGGACATTTGAAACACACAACACACTTGTACACATATGGTATGGCACAACCTAGGTTTGGGTGGGGTTCCGACGCTCCGGGGCCCCGCTTCGGCGAAACCCTGAATCCGCTGGAAAAACCCTAACGTTTCCGTCTACCCCATAGACGTGCGTCGAAAGGGGGTAGCCCAGTGGACTTTTTTGCTTGGTTGTGTTAGGTCAGGCCATAGGAACATGAGAAACCAAAGTCTACCCCAAATCGACACAAGATTCCATCCGGTTCGCCCGAAAGGGGAGTTTTCACCTCTAAGTGCAGAAACTCACTAGAGAGAAAGTGAAGCCGGTGATGTCGGTCACACCTAGGTTTGGGTGGGGTTCCGACCGATCCTACAGTGATTGCGTATGAGATGAATCAGTGCTAATTGCAAAACTATTTGCATCTTGAGGACCCTTCAAAACAAAAGAGTCACGTTACCATGGAACATAAGAAAACTAAACTAGACGAATGACAACAAACTTGGGTACATAGACGAGTGACAACAAACTTGCACTAGTAGGAATGTGCTTATAGCCACCAGTCTACATCTTTATTTAATCCATAATACATCACAAATAATGTAACTAACTTTTGCCGGGTCCTAAGCCGCGAGGTGCTGAGCGGCCGGCGGCTTGCACCCAAAGATAAGGAACCATCACTGGGGCAATACTCACATGAGGAGGATCCCTATAAAGTGTATACCACATATTGTCATGCACCGCTTGCGTATCCAACCTAACCAGGTAGCGACGGACATGCTCGTCCTCCTCTCTGATACGGCGACGCACCTCCACCTCAGGGGCCGGCGGCCTCTGCACCGAGGCTGGCCCACGCGACGGCCACCAAACAAGATCCGGGTCGACGACGTCACCCGGATTCCTCACCAAACTACGCGTCCCGGAAGAAACCTCCCAGTGCCACCCCGGCGGAGCCCAGTCCCGGACATTGCCCGTGTCCAACAAATGGCCGGTTGTCATCATCGATTCCCGCCGAGATCTGAAAAAATGAGTGGGGAATTTGATCAAACAACTAAGGTGCGTGCAACCTAGGTACGTAGGGGAGGGAGAGGGCAGCACCTTGGCATGGCGGACGGCACACGCGGTGGTGACGCCACGGGAGAGTGATGAGGGATCAGATATCAGTTTAGATGTGCTATGCCAATGGAGGCCATGACTACATATATATAGTGAGAAATGGGCTTCTGAGCTGTAGTATGCCCAATCAGGAAGAAGCACACGGATCGTGTGTTTCCTCCCAGCGCTTCTGAGCCGTTGGATCAGCGGTGTGTTTCTTTCACTTGATCCAACGGCTCCCAAGCTCTCGAAGAAAACACACGATCCGCGTACTTGTTCCTGATTGGCTAGCTGGAGGGAGTCACTCGAAAGGGCTTGTGAGCTGTAGTATGCCCAATCAGGAAGAAGCACACGGATCGTGTGTTTCCTCCCAGCGCTTCTGAGCCGTTGGATCAGCGGTGTGTTTCTTTCACTTGATCCAACGGCTCCCAAGCTCTCGAAGAAAACACACGATCCGCGTACTTGTTCCTGATTGGCTAGCTGGAGGGAGTCACTCGAAAGGGCTTGTGAGCTGTAGTATGCCCAATCAGGAAGAAGCACACGGATCGTGTGTTTCCTCCCAGCGCTTCTGAGCCGTTGGATCAGCGGTGTGTTTCTTTCGCTTGATCCAACGGCTCCCAAGCTCTCGAAGGAAACACACGATCCGCGTACTTGTTCCTGATTGGCTAGCTGGAGGGAGTCACTCGAAAGGGCTTGTGAGCTGTAGTATGCCCAATCAGGAAGAAGCACACGGATCGTGTGTTTCCTCCCAGCGCTTCTGAGCCGTTGGATCAGCGGTGTGTTTCTTTCACTTGATCCAACGGCTCCCAAGCTCTCGAAGAAAACACACGATCCGCGTACTTGTTCCTGATTGGCTAGCTGGAGGGAGTCACTCGAAAGGGCTTGCGACCCTATATATAGCCCACCTCCTCAGACAGGTTACTCACTCACACAAAACATTCCAGCGTCACTCGGAGAGGCATCTTTGGGCAACCAGCGGCAAGACGTCTCTGATGACCTGTGACCGTTCCAAACGGTTGCAGATCATCAGAGATGTCTTGCCGTACGGTTGTAGAATATCAGAGACGTCTTGCCGGACGGTTGTAATCATCAGAGATGTCTTGCCGGATCGAAGTGACCCTCAAACACAAAACATTCGGGTTCCCTAGCTATGCCCGACACTGAATGCAACGACATTCGACCGTGAATCAGTGTCGGGCTGTAGCTAGGAGAAACCGTGTGTTTTGTTGCCCAATCAGGAAGAAGCACACGGATCGTGTGTTTCTTTCGAGCGCTTGTGAGCCGTTGGATCCAGAAGAAGCACACAGATCGTGTGTTTCCTTCGTGTGCTTCTGAGCCGTTTCCCGCCCAAATATTTCCCGCCACCGTTTCCCGCCCAAATATTTCCCGCCACCGTTTCCCGCCCAAATATTTCCCGCCACCGGTAGTTCTATATAACCCAGTCGAAGGTAGGCATGGTACACACTTGAGCGCAAGCATGGTGTGTATTGGTCCTTGCGAGAAGTGTGTGTCTGGGTTTCACATTTCCGCATCCGAGCATCTCGCTAGGCTTTCAAGCAATTTGAAGGTAGATGGTAGGGTAGTTCCAATTGAAGAAATTTTGCACACTGAGAGTCATCTCGCTTCACTCGGGGCGAAGCTATGCCGCGATGGGTTTCCGTATAGAACCCCGCTCCAAATTCGTGCAGAAATGCTCAGGCTTGCAGATAAGTTTGACAGGAAAGTTACGAATAGTCCGTTCTACCGAACTGAAGCTGACCGTAATTCGTACGGTCGTTCCTGTCTCTGGGTAGTTGACAGCGATGATGACGACGATTTCATGCCGTCGTCAAAGGAAAGGAGGGTTGAAGCACTGAGCAAGAAGGCTGAAGCTTCGTCCAAGGGCAAAGGCAAGAAGGCAGAATCTTCGTCAAAGGGCAAGGGTGGCAGCACACGCACGGCATAGGGTGGAGAAATTTGTTAGTTGTTCGTGATTGTTGTAATTTGTTCTACATGCATGTTTACTTGTTTCTTAGTCAATTATGTATCGGCGGTTCAAGAATGTTCTCTGTGTAATCTTGGGCACACTAAAATCTTGCAAACTTACACTAAAACCATGCAGAAGCAAAAATTCCTAACGTTTTCGTCTACCCCCAATGACGTGCGTCGAAAGGGGTAGCCCAGTGGACTTTTTTGCTTGGCTGTGTTAGGTTAGGCCATGGGAAGGTGACAAACATCAACATTAACAAATTGCAAGAGATTGTTGACAAGGGAGACTGTTTGACCTATAGAGATGAAATCCTCTCATCTTGGTCTTCTTATTGACCCAAAGAGCGACTCCTCGGTGTCAAAAGTAGTTCAACAACTTGGTTTTGTGGGTCTGCAGCTCTACCGTGAGGGAAAATTCTACTCAAGCCGACTTCTGAAGGATTGTTTCTCAAATTTTGTGAATAGACACCCACCAATTGGACGACGCAATAGACACCCATCTATGTACATAAAAATGAATAAAAATGGTAGAGGCCTGTGCCGACGGCTTTGCCGTCGGCACAGAGTGCCGTCGACGTCACCTCATATGCTGTGCCGACGGCCTCCTGTGTCCCGACGGTGGCCGTCGGGAAAGAATGTCTGTGCCGACGGCCGTTTCTGTGCCGACGGACTTGTCGACGGCTGGTCCTGGGTCGCCCCTGTGCCGACGGCCCCGATAAATAGCCGTCGGCACAGTTCGCCATTCCTGTAGTGGCTCGACCACACCATGCATGATCCGGCTGCTAATTATTATTGGTCAAGAGCTCCAATGAAGAAGGTTGGTCGCATCATGATCGATGAGTGAAAGTACTCCAAACAGAGGAGTATCGATCATCCCAGCTAGCTAGGCTGCCAATGGATATTGCTTGTTCGTGCATACTAATATTGGTCGTCCCTCTAAAAAGAAGCCCTATCGCAATTGCCGTGCATGTTCCGACCGGCTACTATAAATGGCAGTGCTTGTCGCCAACTGATCCCACACATCCAACAATCGCACTCGTCTGCGAATCGATTGCTGGACTCAGCTTGGTCTAGTCTTCTTCTCACTCCAACAATATCCGCCATGAAGGTCGTGTCAGCTCATGATCAGGCGACGAGGAGCAGGAGGTACGCGCTGCTGCTGGCGGCCCGGGACTCCGAGTACGTGCTCAAGGCGTACGGCGGCTACTTCAACGTCTTCGTGAGTGCCTTCGGCTGCGGTGGCGAGGAGGAATGGGACATGTTCCGGTCGGTGGACGGGGAGCTCCCCGCCACGGAGGACCTCGACGGATACGACGGCTTCGTCATCAGCGGCAGCCCTTACGACGCGTACGCCGACGAGCTGTGGATACTGCGGCTGTGCCTCCTCGTCCAGGACCTCGTTGCCGCCCGGAAGCGTGTCCTCGGCATCTGCTTCGGCCACCAGGTACGTGACACAGCAGAAGCAGAGACTTCTCTTGTCCGTGCAACTCAGTACCATGCATGCATGCATCATCCGAGTTATTTACTTCTTTGATCTTGTTCGTCGCCAGGTGATATGCCGCGCTTTGGGCGGCCGCGTCGGGAAAGCCAGGGTCGGCGGCTGGGACATCGGCATCAGGGAGGTGACCATGGCGGCGACGCTGCCGCCGTGCAGGTTCCTCCACGCGCTGCAGGACCTGCCTCCTCACGCCAAGATCACGGAGTGCCACCAGGATGAGGTGCGTTGCGTTCGTACGTTCGTGTAGTCACTGTGTCACCCCTCCCCGCGCGAGCTTCAAAGTTCAAACAATGGCGACGGTGCTCGAGCTTGACGTGCAAGTGCAACGTGCATGTTTGCAGGTCTGGGAGGCGCCGCTGGGCGCCAACGTGCTGGCGTCCTCGGACAAGACCGGCGTGGAGATGTTCTGCGTCGGCGACCACGTGCTTGGCATCCAGGGCCACCCGGAGTACACCGCCGACATACTCCTAAGCCTCGTCGACCGCCTCTCCTCCAGCCACTCCATCACCGTGAGTAGCCAATCCTAACCGAAAGTTGCCAATGCTTTCTAGTAAAAAAGAACAACAGAAAAAAAATCCCAATCTGATTCGCGACTTTGCATATCGCAGGTGTCGTTCACTGAGGGCGTGAGGAGGCAACTGGTGGCCACTGGCCCTGACAGGGAGTTCTGGCTCAAACTCTGCAGAAGTTTCCTCAAGCCTGAAGAATTAGTATGATACACGTACATGATCCTATATGAATAAACCTCTTGGCAGTTGAGGCAGCCTGTTTAGTGAACTGTTTTGTCATGGGATTAGTTCGTGCTAATCCGAGATGTTAACCAGCAAATATGGAATAAACAATCAGGTTATGTGAGGACTTGTGCAAATCACTGTATAATTCAGTTTCATGTCAAATACCTGACCATCTCGACCATCTTGGTTTGTCCAAAACAATAACACTGACCATTTCAGGACACGCAAAACGGATGGTGACAGCTTCCCCATGGACCTCCGAATCTACAGTTTTGTTTTTTTACTATTTGTTGACGGTGAACTATTGAACGGTATCTTGGAAACTCCTCACTGGACACAGGCACACAGCTTGGACAATTGTGATCCAAAAAGTCCATTCCTAAGAAATAAATCTCGTCATATGATTGTACCATGTTATTTTAGAGCGAAATGAGGTGGTAAACGTCTTTTTTTAGGGCGAATGGCTAAAATAACTCTGACTTTGCATTATAGAAGAGGGGAAGAGAGAAATCAGTACAAAATTATGGCTAAAGAGAAATAGAAAAGAGGGCAAAATGGATAAAATCTGATGGATTAATCCCTCGGGGTTACGACAACACACAACCACTACTCCTAGATCGCTTCCCTTAAGAAGCAGATATCATCTCTTATCATCTGAACCAGGCCATTGACCTGCATTTTTCCCCTGAAAATTTATTCTGTTTCTTTATTTCCATAGGTTCCAGACACATAAGCTGCATATGAACATTCCTAGTGCCTTATCTTCTTGTTTCAAGCTCTGCTGGTTTTGCTCGACCAACCCTTAATTGGCGTGTTTCCCAGCAGAACCTCTGGAATTTTAGGTTGATCTTGTAACACCTCCATCCAACTTCGCGAGCAAAAGGTGGGTGTTGCTATAGCTTCATGGGTATGTTTGTTAATGATGGGCCATGTGCGACACCATAGAAGCTCACAATATACTTCTGGATAATATTCAGACATGCCGATGTCATTTTGAATATATTCCCTCAACTTGAGGACCAGCCATATTCTCTATTGAAAGAGACGACTTGTACAGAATCTGCAATGACTTGGATTGTCATCAGCTTCCCTGTGAAACTAGAGCTTCTCATTGGTGAGTTGAAGCTTTACATAGGACGCGCTTGACCACCGATCCCCTTCCTCGACATGGCCGGGGTGGGGGTTTGTGAAGGCAAGGACCTCTTGATAGATGAGCTAAGATTGTTGGAATATACGCAGCAGAATCAAATATAACTTTATCCCAACTCATGTACTCCTACTAATTCTGAGGATCGTTGCTCATCACGGAAGGCATATATGCAACAGCATATACGGACAAAGATGAACTCAACAGGTTATTAGACGCTCACAAAGCCAATGTATTATCCGGTGAGTAAGTTCTCGGAACTTATAACTGCAGTAGCAAATCAACACAAACACCCGATTTTTTACGTGTAAAATCCCTCAACTCGAGGGAAAAACCAAGAGCCAAAACCATTCGAATGTTTTTCCACTATCATGAAAAGTGGGATACAAATAGTTCTTTTGTAAAAAGCACTAGAGAATCTAGTACATTAAGATATCACATATCTTGATTGACAACACCAAGATTTTGGACATGAGAGTTAGGAATTGGAACAATCTCACCAAACATGGTGGAATCACAACTTGGAAAACACAAGGTAATGGTTACGAACTTCACAAACTTGTGGGAACACCTGGTGCTTCATTTCAAACTATTCATTCTATTTCCTCAGTTCGTCTCACTACCTTTGCAATGATCCTAAAATAGATATCCTAGTAAAAGAAAGGTTAATTATCCCGAAATACTGATCCATGTTCATTTAGGAGCCAGGTCGAGGCTCCTGTACTGTATGCAAGGTTTTGGTTACCGTTTTCTTTTTTTTCTCGGAGGGGGCCGGTATTTCCGGTAACCGGGGTTACCGGAAAATACCGGCCGGTAACCGGCCCAATATTTCGGCAAGAATTCAGGATTTAAAATTAAAACATCGAATTTTTTCGAAATTTAAATTTTTCGAGCACAAATTTGTTTCAAATTTGACTAATCCAAGATTTTTCATCCGAGATATGCAAATTCCGGGGGGTCCGAGAAATCCGGTTACCGCGGAATTCCGCGGAATTCCGGCCGGTAACCGAAACCTTGACTGTATGTCCTTCCTAGAACAGAGCACCTAACCTTCTGAATACTCTGTTGTTTTTCTCTACTGTTAAAGCCAATGGAGTGTAGGATTAGTGATTTATTGCACAACCAAGGATGTCAAGTTGTCTAGCCAAGTAGCCAAAGAACCACGTAAAAATGTAAATGTATTGCTGAATTAAAAAAATAACGAGCATAGGCAATCATAGCAGCAAGCAATCTTAGAGGTTCGGCTTGTTAGATGTGTATAGGTTTACTGTTCATCACACTGTACATGTATAAGTACTGGTCTTTGGCCCCCTGGGAATATCAGTTGCCCATTCATAACATGGTATCAGAGCACACGTTTGCTCTCGCGTCCATCCCCGCGCAACTCCGGCCGTCCCGCCGTAGCTAGTCTGGCCATCGTCGCCTCTTCTCTTCTCGAGCTTCATCCTGCTCGTGCTGCCCGGCCGCTGGCCGCTGGCCATCTTCCTTCTTCTTCCTTCTTCCTCTGCTTCACACGTTTGCTCTCGCGTGACAGCAGCATCGCGTGGCTGCCGCCCGTCGCGGTTGTTCGGTAGCCATTCCAGCCTGCCGTGCCGCCGCCCATCGCGCTCACCGCCGCCCCTGCCCGTTGCGGTCGCCGTCGCCGCCCCTGCCCGTCGCGGCCGCCGCCGTCCTGCGGCTTGCCGCGCCGCCGTTGCTGCCGACGGCCGCGCACGCCGTTCCGGGTTCGCCGGAGCTCCGGCCGCCGCCGCCCCGGCCACTCCCGCCTCCGTCCTGGCCGCGGCTGTCCCGGTCCTTGCCGGATTTGGCCGCATCCGTCGCGGCTGGTTTCCTCGATCGATCCAGATCGAGCTGTGTGTGAGAGTTGACTTCTGAAAAAAAAAATCTGAAAAAAAAAAACAGAGAGCCCGCGATGTCTCCGTCGGGCTATGTTGCTGTTCCTCGGTGCTCTGTGATTTTTGATGGCACCAACTACGCCGAGTTTGTGGGCTTTATGCGTATCCACATGGGCGGCCTCCTATTGTGGGGCGTTCTCTCTAGCGAGGTCTCTTGTCCGCCGTGCCCTGTTGCTCCTGTGGCTCCTTCTCCACCGGTGCCACCCGCTCTTGCCGCTGATGCTTCTGAGGCTGATCGTGCTGCCGCCAAGGATGCTGATGATCTTGCAGTTGAAGCCTACGACCAGCAGGTATCGGATTACTCGGAATCTCTCTCTATTTATCGGGATGCTCTGTCTGTTTACACTCAGTGGTGCAATGATGATGCTCGTGCTGCTGTCCTCACTGCTAGTGTTCTACCCCAGTTTGCTTCTGAGTTTATGGGATTAGGCACTGCTGCTGCAATGTGGACCTATCTGTGTCAGCGCTATCAGCCCTCTGGTGATGCTCTCTACCTATCTGTAGTGCATACTACCCTCTCTCCCTTTCCTCTCCACTACACTCGTCGGCCGCGTGTTGACGATGATCCCTCTGACATGCCTTCTACTTCCGGCGCGCCACCTTCCCCGTGTACACCGGTTCATAACCTTCGTTCTCGGATCTCATTACGGTCTCCTGATCACTATTCTCCTTCCCAGTACAGCCTTTCTGCTGTTGCTGAGCCCACTTCCTACCGTGATGCCATGGCTCAGCCTGAATGGCAGCTTGCGATGTCTGAGGAGATTGCTGCCCTTGAGCGCACTGGCACGTGGGATCTGGTTTCCCCTCCACCTGGTGTTCGTCCCATCACATGCAAGTGGGTCTATAAGATCAAGACTCGCTCCGATGGTTCTCTTGAGCGTTTCAAAGCTCGTCTTGTGGCTCGTGGCTTTCAGCAGGAGCAGGGACGCGATTATGATGAGACGTTCGCTCCCGTAGCCCACATGACCACTGTCCGCACTCTTCTCGCTGTGGCTTCTGTTCGTAATTGGTCTGTGTCTCAGCTTGATGTCCAGAACGCCTTTCTCAATGGAGAGTTGCGTGAGGAGGTTTATATGCAGCCACCACCGGGGTACTCTGTTCCTGATGGTATGGTCTGCCGTCTTCGGCGCTCCCTTTATGGCCTTAAGCAAGCCCCTCGCGCCTGGTTTGAGCGTTTCGCCTCTGTGGTGACTGCCGCTGGTTTCTCGCCTAGCGACCATGACCCCGCGTTGTTTGTCCACACCTCACCTCGTGGTCGGACGCTCCTCCTCCTGTATGTTGATGACATGATCATTACTGGAGATGACTCTGAGTATATCGCCTTTGTTAAGGCCCGTCTACGTGAGCAGTTCCTGATGTCTGATCTTGGTCCACTTCGCTATTTTCTTGGGATTGAGGTTTCTTCGACCTCTGATGGCTTCTTCATCTCCCAAGAGAAATATATTCAGGATCTTCTTGCTCGCGCCGCTCTTGGTGATGACTGCACTGCTGAGACTCCTATGGAGCTCAATGTTAAGCTTCGTGCTACTGATGGTGATCCACTCACAGACCCCACACGCTATCGCCATCTTGTTGGGAGCCTTGTCTATCTAGCTGTCACTCGTCCAGATATTTCATATCCTGTCCACATTTTGAGTCAGTTCGTCTCAGCTCCCAGCTCTGTCCACTACAGTCACCTTCTCCGTGTTCTACGATACCTTCGTGGCACGATCTCTCGCCGACTTTTCTTTCCTCGCTCCAGCTCTCTCCAGCTCCAGGCCTACTCTGATGCTACTTGGGCTAGTGATCCCTCTGATCGCCGCTCGCTGTCTGCCTATTGTGTTTTTCTTGGAGGATCTCTCATTGCCTGGAAGACGAAGAAACAGACTGCCGTCTCCCGCTCCAGTGCAGAGGCTGAGTTGAGAGCGATGGCTATGCTGACGGCTGAGGTGACTTGGTTGCGATGGTTACTAGAGGATTTTGGTGTTACTGCTGCTGCACCGACTCCTCTATTGTCAGACAGTACAGGTGCTATCAGCATTGCGCGTGACCCGGTGAAGCATGAGCTCACCAAGCACATCGGTGTAGATGCCTCCTTTGTGCGTGCTGCTGTGCAGGACCAGCTTCTTACTCTTCACTATGTGCCCTCTGAGTTACAGTTGGCGGATTTCTTCACGAAGGCACAGACTCGAGCGCAGCATGGGTTCTTTCTCTCCAAACTCAGTGTTGTTGAACCACCATGAGTTTGAGGGTGGTGTTAGATGTGTATAGGTTTACTGTTCATCACACTGTACATGTATAAGTACTGGCCTTTGGCCCCCTGGGAATATCAGTTGCCCATTCATAACACGGCTCACAAGTGACGAGCCTCTTGGAACTTCTACAGTAATCTGATGAGGGAGTAGGAAGTAATCAGCACAATGATAAGTCTTTTTTTTTTTTTTGAAATTAGCACAATGATAAGTCAGTGACAGAACGCCTGTTCATACCATGAGACTGGCCCATTACAATCACCAACAAGACCACCATATCATATACAGTACCCGCAAAAAAGTGCATCCGCCTTAAAAACAGCTCCATAACATGATATATATTGATGCAAAACGCTGATATTTGATTGAATATTTGAAGATAGTCGAATTACAAAGAGTAAACACAAGATTCTCCCACAAGAGCATTGGCGACAGAAACACAACACTTCAACGGGCTACCTGACTTCCGCTCACTATGGCAGACGCAGCAAACCATCTAGAGCACTGATTGGACAGTCAAACATGAAACAAAAGGTAAACACAAGATACGCTTTGCCAGTAAGCCGGCCAGCTGCTTAACCTAAACTACCATAGCAGAACACCAGCAACACGTTTCAGAAACATCAGAGGAAGCACCGTCTCTGAAACCTCGGCTTCAGGTTGCCCCATATGAGGCGAAGAACGGTAGATTTCTCTCAGGCAAGGAGACCTTTCTTGACAGCCTTCTTCTCCACTTCCCAGTCGATGCACTTCTCCTGGCCCGTCTCCATCCCATCGCTGTTCCAGCCGTCCAAGGTAGACCTTGGTGACATGGCACCAGGGGCAACTGCGTTAAAACTCTGGTACATCAGCAGGCCACCACCAGGAAGCTCCTGCTCGACAAGATCGTCACACATGTAGGAACCAACCTCTGCACCACCTGCCCATGATTTGGCAAAGCCGTGCCCACCAAAGATGGTGACAGCCACCGAGAAGTCTGACGGGCAGAAACACGACAGCACCCTATTGATCACGTCGCTGTAACCCAGGGAGCCAGGGTTGACGTTCATTGCTTCATAGCTTGCGTAGCTGAAGCCTTCCTCTGGAGTGACATGGATCGTGGAGGCAGCCGGTCCGCAGATGCCGTTCATCGAGTACCCGCATGGGTCGAAGTCGAAGTCGCAGATCTCCATCTCAGGGATGATATCAGAGATCCCTGAGACCTTCGTCATCTCCTTAGCTGAGGAGCAGCCGCCATCAGCAGAATCCTTGAAGAACACTGCAGCCTTCCTGGCATCCAGCCCAGTCATGCACATCTCAAGTGTGACCATGGGCTGCTCAGGCTTCTCCGTGGCATGGTAGACATGCCACATCTTCTTGGGCCTGAACGCATCACCCATCACGTATGCATTGCCACCTGACTTGAGGCCACCAAAGAAGCCGTTCAGCACAGATACCTCCTCCGAGAAGTTGCGGTGCGGCGATGGCTGCGCACCAGGGAAGATGAACGTCCCACGAGAGTACCTCACTGAAAGAACAGGCAGCGACAGCTCTGCAGCAAGCTCAAGGATGCGAGGAATCGCCAGCAGAAGCTTTGTTGTTCCACAGGTTTTGATGACAACCTTGTGGGAGTAGACAAAGAGGCTCGACTCCGACAGCACATATGAGTCCAACTGCTTGTTCGAGAGCTGGGACACAATGGTGCACCGTGCAAGATCAAGGAAGGAGTCGATCTGCTCACGAGAGAGAGCGCGAAGGCCGCGCCCGCTGGGGTCCACAAAGACAGGGGCATCAGAGAAGGTTATCTCAAGGCGCTTCTCGTAGCCCTCAAACCCAATAGGGGAGGCAGGGGGAGAGGCCCGACAATCAGCCAAAGACATCTCCATCGGATGGTGTGTTGCAAGAAAGAACAGAGGACGACAGAGGAACGAAGAGATTGGAGAGGAAAGGCGAAGTAGCAGAGAAAGCAGCCAGCCAAGGGAGAATTATTGGAAATAAGAGTGGAAAATTGCAGTAAAATTCCTAAGCTACGTCGAAAGGCATGAGAAGGGAATATCAGGAGGGCTTGCGGGCGCACTGCAAAACAAAAGGAACATGCAAATGATCATTAGGAACCAGAGAATGGAATGCATCAATGATCAAAGTTGATGGTTAAATCTATGGCACTTACGTTGGAGTACGCAGCAGACTGGAACTTCTTGATTCCTCCAACCGGGCGAACGTCCTCAATCTTGTAACCAAGGGGAGCTTCGTACATGGAACTACTACTACTAGACTTCTTCCCAGCTTTTGACTCCATTTAGAACATTCAATGTGGTTCTCTTGTACTGTTGATCAGAAAAAAAAGAGTAAGTAACCCCAATAATTAGGTTGCATATTAAGATCTGTAATAACAGGGGCATATGAGCCACATCAGATGCTAAAACAAATTCTCTTAAAGTCGCAATATAAAAATAGTACTAAGATCTGTAGTAAGACAGGCATATGACTGCGAACTTGCATTAGCACTGCACAATTTCTAGGATTAGGCCTAGAACCAGTGGCACAAAGCAAGATTGAGCGAGGCTATCAGAAGTTAGAAACAACACCAACTATAAAAGGATTCGCCTTTCTGTAGCAGGTAACACTAAATCCTATTCTGGTAGCTCTAGATTGTGTACGCACAGAAAACAGATATCTCAATCACATACTAGAAAGTTAACCAAAAATACTAAGCAACAGGATAGTTATTTCATTTATTATCTGCAGTATTTTTCCAGGATAAATGAAGTTTCCTGCCAACATGCTGACAATACATAAAAATCACTGTAAACCAGATCCTGCTGGATCTTACTCCTCCCACCGAATAGTTGGAATTAATTATTACAAAAATCAGACGTTTCCCGGAAATTAGGCTACTTTTTGGGCGTTGCAGACCACCGAGGTTTGACTGCGATAAACAAAGACACAACTTCCGGCAAAAAAAACTTTGAATTACTGAAGAGACTAACGTTTCACGGCATCAGCGATTAATTAAACAACATCAACAACGATGAACCAGAAGAGACGCTTCTCTCGAACTCAAGGTGCGCGAGCAATTCACAAATCCCAATAGTCCTACCAAAGATGAAACCCAGAAAAAGTATAACAGCACTAAAAATCCCTAACACATCTTACAGATAGGGGAGGACAAGAATAACCAAATCCCCTGCCCTGCCAAGACAGAACCTAACCTAATTTTTTTTACAATGACCTAACCTAAAAAAAATCCAAGGTCCAGACCAACGCATTATGGACGGGCCGGAATCGTACGAGGCATATATAGCGCGGGCAAGCAAGAGAACTCACAGATTTTCTTCAAGAGGGCGCGCAGAAACGCCGGATTAGGAGCTGCTGTTGGTTCCGGCGAGGTGAGGATGGATGGGATGTGGGTATTCTAGGAACGGGCGGTTTGCTCTTCGAGGCGATCGGCTCGAAAATGTTTGGATGGGGAGTCTGGGGCTTGCTACGACCCGTATTTATAGGCGGGCAGGCGGTGGCTGAACCGACCCTGACTTGAGGCTGACAGGCTGTTACCGAGGGGTGTTCGGAGAGGACCGCCTATTCCCGAGGTGAAATCAGTCAACATAAGTGGTTGTTGGTCAGGAAGTTTGGAGTTTTTTCCGGCTCTACCCGTCGATTTTTGGCTTGTTGCTACGCATTTTAAGGTACTTCCTCTATTCGACTATTCCAAATGTAGGGCCTCATCAGTATGATAATTGAAATTTTAATTAACATTCAAATAATATTGATTTCGTGTGCACATAACCTACAAATATTAAATATTGGCCAATATAACATTTGTCATATTAATTATTCGTCAAAACGTGATTTTAGGTACTCCAATCACGCCTTACGTAAAGAGAAGGGATCTACTAAATTTTCCTACACGAAACGTGTTAGTCATCTGGCTACCACACAAGCTTGGACACAAATACAATCGGACGCACACACACTATCCCAAGCACATTCCTCGCACAAGGCATTTCTCTTGTTCTCTCCATAGACGGAATGCACAACCATGTGTGACTTCAAAGTAGTAAAGTTATCAAAACCATGATGATAGATTGATAGTCTCTCCATACGATCCGAGGAGAGACCGAAAGAACTATGTGCATGCGCCAAATTAGCGTGTGGGTCTAGGCCGTGTGTTTGTTGGATAAGCGCCTTTGGATCGGCCACCATCACCTCGTAACCGCCCTCAGTAACATGGCTTTGAAATTGCAGTCAGCTTGATGGTTTAAGAACTTAGATTCGATTGTGAACTTATTTCAAATATGCCAAAGCGCCCAACTTTTGCAACAAATAAAGTCCACATAAACCTACAAGGTTGCCCCACAAAACCCTCAGCAATGGTGAAAAACCAAGCAAAGTTAGTCGCCGTCTTGGAGCATCTGAGTAACTCCCTAGGCACACTCTAAACAAACTTGGTAAAGAACACAAGAAAAAACACGCAATGCGTTTTCCGGTTCCTCGCATAGAACACCGAGACCCTTCGAAGGGCCTTGCCTCTTAGCAATTTGTTCACTTGAATGAAGTCTATCAGGAGAAAGCCGCCAAGAAAAGATTCAGATCTTGAGAGAAAGCTTGGAACGCCAGACGACCCTAAAATGTGACAGCTAATCTCCCCCGCAAAAGTTTGCAAAAATGAAATTGATAGTGTATTTTCTAGAGGGCTCCTACGGCGAAAAAGCCTGTCCAACGCTTCTGACATCTCCATCTCTTTGATTTCTTGACCCATGGTCGCCCATTGATCAACCCTTGCTTGACCCAGGGCCCTCCAAACATGACCAACCAACCCTCACCCTCGTGTGTCTAGGCCAATGTGTTCATGCGGTTTGCCACGATGGCAAACAAGTCTAGAAACTTGTACTCCCTCCGTATCAAAATATAAGACTTTATAGCTACTTTTCACACACATGTATCTAGACATATTTTAGTGCAAGATTCACATGAACCTTATACTAAAACATATCTAGATACATGTGTGTGGAAAGTAGGTACAAAGTCTTATATTTTGATACGGAGTGAGTACCTGAGAGGTCCGGCCGGTGTGACCGTGTCCACCAATCCAACCAAAAAGGGTAGAGTTCCCTTCCCTAATTTCATGCTTTGCCCCAAGCTCGAATTAGTGCTTGATATTGTTGAGGCATTTCGAGAACTGAGAATCACTCTCACCTCATCCTAGAAAAAATAACCTCGGCGTTACGGTACTTGGCGTGTAAAATTCTCTCCGATAGAGAGTTGCCTCCTTGGTGTAGGTCGTAGATCCATTTCGGCATCAGGCAATGTTCATGTGCTTCCTCGTACGCATGTTCCCATTTATGCCACTTCCTCGACATCACAACTTTCTCTTCCTCTCCTTCTTAAACCATCCAACTGCCTTTATTTAAATGTTTTTATGACACAACGTCATTGACTTCTCCACATCTTAGGTTATCACCAAGGTAACAATATACTATGCCAGTGTGGAGGGGCGAGCAACAAGTGCTCTACCATGGCCACTGTCAAAGGCATCGAGGCGAGGGCGCCAAGTGCTCTACCAAGGGCACCTACGGAGGTTCTTCCATTCCATGGGAGCCGATGGCGCCTCCCCCTAAACATACCATCGTAGCCAATGGTGCCTCTTCCGAACAATGTAGTTACCCCAAAACTTGTAGCACCACAAAATTCCACTCTATACTCTCATGCGAGCGAACATTGTTTTCGTTCTGGCCAACAGCTATATGAAAGCGTGCCAAAAGTGAGAAAACACTTTGTTCTGCCGTGTACTCATTTTGCAAAGTATCGCAGAGATGGAATTTAAAGAAGGGCAACGCCCATACATACTCGTCAGGAGTAGTGGTGGTAGGACCAGCTGGGTCCTCAAGTTATAGTCCACTCGAGTCGCTTCGGCTCGAGGACGGTTCCACATCAGATGTTCAGGTAGAGTGGTGGTGGTGTGGACCAGCTGGGTCCACAAGCGTATCGTTCACGACAGTCGTTTGGACTCAACCGAGAACGATTTCCACTTTCGATGTTCAGGTAGGGCAGTAGCACGTTACAGACAAGCTTGGTAATCTCCCGGTGATGATTCCGGCCATCAACAATATATGCAAATGTTTCAAGATTACAACAGGTAATCCGGTTACATCGGGTAATTTGATTACATCAGGTAATCTATTGCATATTGCGATGATGATATAAATTTATTCATTAACATGATGTTCTAATATTTAAAACATGCTAACAATTATTTCAGAGCGATTAAAAGTAATTAAACAATTAATTCTAGCAATGAAAACATGTACTACGAGGATGATAATGATGGAAAACATGTTAAGCACATCACAAACGTGAAAAAATAGCCCTAAAAATGACTTTCCGAGATTATTTCGAGGCTAAACAAGCAATTTCAGCAAAAACAGAAGTTCCATGGGTTTAGACGCGAAATAATTCAGCAGGAATTAAAATTGCGTGAAAACTGGAAAATCTGATGGCTAAAATGCAAATTTCGGCTCGCACAACTGCTTTAGGCCGGCCTGAACGACAGCAGACCAAAAGTGGGCAGAAAAACCAGGCTGAAGCCCATCCGCCAATCTGCCAGCAACCACTTTCTTCTATTATTAGGCGGCCATGTTAATGGACCTTATTCGGCCCGATAGATAGCCTCGCTTGCTGGGCCAACCTGCAGCGCCTGTCCCATGTCGGCCCATCCGGGACCGTTGCTAGGGTTCCCGGCGCCGGTGGCGGCGGTCGTTGTAGCTTGGCGTGCCGGCGACCAGCAGGATCGGGGCAATCTTTCCTCCGGAGGAGCACAGCGAGGCGTTGAGAGGAGGCGTGGACATGCGGTTGTGGTGGGTGCTCAGGCCGTCGGGGCCGAGTTTGGTGTCGCCGCGAGCTCGGGTGGAGCTCGTGCTCCTACAGTGTAGTCAACAAGTCCCCCATGAATCCGAGAACATCGACATTGGTCGGCGACAGTGAGTCAGCTCGGTTCTCGGGAGGGAAATCCACACCGCAGGTATGAAGACTAATCCGAATAAAATAAATTGCAATAGCGGAATACGTGAATAGATCGGGGGCACGCAGCTCTCAATTGCACGGCCAGCGGGGCACTAGTACAACAGTGGCGTGAAGTACGCAAGAAAAAATAATTTCGTCCAGATCGACTGCCATCAGGGCTTCCTATAGATCTGAACAACACGTGCACAACGGGTGCCGTGGTGGTACAATGATCATCAGGATCACGACGTGTATCATCTCCCTACAGTGTATTCATTAGATCCGCTCATCTTGCGAGATCCATCGACGTTAGTCGGCGACATCGTGTCTGCTCAGAGCTGATAACGTGTTCCACAACCTTTGCCGGCGAATCCGGTCCAAGGGCGTGGAGCGAAATCGTAGTCGAAGTAGTCGTACACGCGGAGATCAATCACAGATGCAGAAAGTAAATAGACACAGAGATATATGTGGGACAGATCTTTATTATCATGGTATGTGTCTCTCCATACAATACATGAGTATATATAGGGGAGAGGGGTAGGTGGGAAGACCAAAACCTAGAGGGAAAACCCCCACCCCAAGAAAGGATGGCCCGTACGGCCACGCACGGGAAGGTTTCCCAACAGTAGCAAGCGACTCCAAGGTCGCAGGTGGCGACGCGCAGAGTAGTGGCCGGAGGATGTAGCTGAAGGTGGTGCTTTGGGGAATGAGAGAGAAATGTGATGTAGCGCTAGAGACTAAAACTAGATTGATAAGAACATCCACAGCGCAACAACACTTATTGAGCCGCTTAAGTAATAAAAAATAATAAAATAAATTGAACATATATCCAAGCGCCCGTCCTTCTCAACGCTGGATTCTTAATCAAGGCGCTAATTTAGCTCCCTCCGTATCTAGGGTACCAACCAGAAATTAAAGAAGCGCCGGACGACACAAGTTGCGCCGGGCGCCCAGGATCGAACACAATAACTGCCTAGAGAAGAGGATTGTAATCACAGCGCCGGCAATTAAGCGCGCGTTGTGGATGCTCTAAGGGCATGTACAGCGCAAGACGCTTAGATAGGCGCTTAGGTGCAAAAAAATAATTACTAGAAAATGTAATTATCAGGTAAGCGTCGGAGCTGACAACGCTGGGCGCTTATTTCAGTCGCTAGTGTATTAGGAAGAGCTGCGCTAGCGTCCCACCTCTCCAACCCGAGACGCTTGCGGCGGCGCTTGTGAACACCGGCAGCTGACCGCGGAATAGTACGAGACCCCAGCTTTTTCTAGCGCCTGAGCAAGCGCCCGCCGCTCGTCAATCCGACATGTGCGGGAAAAAACAGTGCAAGCGCCCGACGCAAGAAGTACCGTCGACGCCAAGCGAAATCCCCCGCTCGGCTAGGAATCGCACGTAACGGCCAGGAATTAGATCCTAGCGTCGCTCTTAGCGCCCCCCAATGTACGTGCCCTAAGAGGTCAGACTCACGTAGCGCTGACAAGCGGTAATTGGCCCGCGAGTGACAAAGTGGGAACAAAATTGGGGCCGAGAAGATGTGCATCGAGTTGATCTGATGTCATCGGATGTAGCATGGGAGCTGGGCTGGGTGTGGCAATTAATTGTTACACTGATCTGCACTTTGATTGCTCAGTTTTTTTTCTTACTGATGCAGTTTCAGAACCTGAAAAATAGCCTCACGACGCTAGCATGCTTCCAATCAAAATGCGGAGAGTAAACATTATTTGACCAACGCAGCTGCACACCATGCCACAAAATTTTTCTCTAGAGGTCATCTTCATCTGATCTTCTATGTTTGTATAACAAGTAAGTGCCAGGTCTGAGTTACTGGAAGTTCTTAGCTGAAAGCCAAGTATGCAATGTATGCAGCGGTTTAGAGCTAAACATCATTTGATATTAGTGCATACACATATCTGAATTTCATCCTTGTCTTTTTCGTCGTCATATCATGTTAGTCTTCATAGGAAAATAAGATTTATTTTTTATTTTTTGACATGTTAACAGGCTTTAAACATCATATCAACTGACATGATACAGAGGCGATAAACATACACAATGGGTGCCCGGAGCCGGCCGCTCCGCCGGTGTGAGAGTGTGGAGTTGCCCCGATCCGTGAGGAGTTTTTGTTTTCCACTTTGGTAATTATAGTAACGCTTTGTGGTGTTGCTTCGTTCGTGGCGGTGACGGCTCCAACCTAGATAATAATTCTTCTTCGATCGAGAATAAACACAGATAACTATGCCAACATGGTTCTCAATTTTTGATTATGTCGCCAGGTGTCTACAGGCGCCGACAACACTGTTAGAGTACAATACGGATATCTATTGGAGTATTCTAGACTTAGAGATAGACTCGGTTTAAACATTGTATGACTTGCCTTGTACTCCAATCCTCTACCCCTTTGTACCTCTATATAAACCCCACGCGGGTCCAAGCAATACAACACACAATTTTAGGGTTCTAAGAATTTCCACATGGTATAAGAGCGGTTAGCCTCACGGCGCCGATACTAGGTTCTCACACCACTCCCGCTGTGACTGAGGGAGGGAAGAGAGGCCATGAGACACAGTTGATGATGACGAAGAGAAGGAGACGACGAAGACGCAAGATTTCAAAACCAGTCGCAATCGTCCGTTTCACTCCCACTACGACTGAGGGGGAATGTTAGAGTACAATATGGATATCTATTGGAGTATACTAGACTTAGAGATAGACTCGGTTTAAACCTTGTATGACTTGCCTTGTACTCCAAGCCTCTACGGCTCTACCCCTTTGTACCTCTATATAAACCCCATGAGGGTCCAAGCAATACAACACACAATTATTTTAGGGTTCTAAGAATTTCCACAAACACCACAAACCTGCCTACCCATAAACACCATCGCCAACGACATCTGCAACATGACATCAAAGGCCGCCATCATGCGTATCACACTATCAAGTACCGCTACCTACTAAGGTCAGCAGTATAGCATTCACAAGGTTAATATTCTAGAGAGCCTTGATTCAGTCGTTTGGCCGTGCATTGTAGCACACCCGCTATCGAAAGTTTGCTGGAATGAGAGGGCCTACCTTGTTCTAGTGTGACACATGATGCGTGACATCCCGCTTCCTCCCAGTCGTATAACAAATAAGTGTTTTTTGTCTTCCCAATAAAGAACTAACATCAGGTGGTCTATGCGACAGTGATGGATTGGTACATCTGTTGCATAACACCTCTGAATCTGTCCATGTCAAGGGTGACATTCTGGCCGTCAAAGAAGATCTTCCATGCATTGCCGAATGACTGACTCTGTAAGGATTGAGGGTCTGTGAAGATGGCGTGGTCCCTAGGGTATACATCCTTGAGCGTTGTCTCCTCGGCGGTAACCTCGTACTCTACGTACCGGAGCCCCATATCTGGCACTGGACGGCCGAAATAATGCCAGCACGCCCACTTCACATCGCCCCATGGGATGATCTGCATCACAGTGCCGTTGTGCGGCAAGAACAACATGTTGGTGAGCCCGGCGCCGTGCACGCCCATTATCACGTCGCACGTGTTCACCACCTCCGCAAACTGGGCCATGTCCATAACCATCTCCGGCCCCGCGGCCACCACATCAAACCCAATCTCGGTGGCCACCGCGATGGCCTCCATCTCGTTGGTCAGTGCCCTCGAGCGCCGCCGGAGAATCATGACGAGACGTGGCCTCTGCCCCAAGCTCCGCTTTAGGGGGGCCACCCACGCGCGTTTCAGTGAGTAGACTGATCGGAGGAAGCTCTGGAAGTCCATCATCGTGTACCCATTGCGAGATAGAGCTGGGTTTATCCCAAGATCCTCGTGGCTCTCAATGCCGACATGTGCCGATGGGAAGCAGCGCACGGCGTCGTCGTTGTCAAAGTCGATGACCGGGTACAAAGAGAGCGCCGCGAGGATGTGCCGATACTTGGAGATCCCGTTGCGGTCGGAATTGGTGGCGAGGAACATGACGTGGCCGTCGTACTCCCGCGCCGTGATGTAGAGGGGGAGGATGGTGTCGTCCATGGCATGGAAGAAGTTTCTGCTTAAGGCACCGGCGGAGAAGAGCACTGCGGGGATGTCGTGTGTAATCGTACACTGTGGAGGGGCGGTGTCCGAGGCGCTCGAGCGGATAGTCACCTCCCGGACCATCTCCATCGTATGTATCTCCCACTTGCGTGGATAAGGGCGGATCGTGACCGTCCCATTCTCCGGACGGTAGGTGTCATCGGAAGATGCGACCACATACACAGTGGAAGATTTGCCGTGCATACGGACATCACCTTCCAGCGCGCAGATGTTCATCCGGGTGCTGCTGAAGTTGCAACTTAATTTGCTGCTTGGTGCTGCCACATCTGCATAAGAGTAATTAATAATTAATATGTAGTACTAAGAAACTTCTCGTCAATGTTTTCTGGCTGCTTCCAAAATCCCGTCTCGTTGCCGTGGCTCTATCAATATTCCCAGAGAACCATCTATTTCCCCAATAATGGCACGAAAGTTCATTTCCTTGTTTAGAGATTGCAACATACTACAGTTGGTCAATATCAGTTCTTGCAAACCCCTTTGGTTGTGAATGCGGGGCTTTAACTTTTAGATATTTAGGGGTCCCTATCTATTATCAAATGACTCCTTAACTGTGAACGGAAGCCAGTAGAAGATCACTTTGAATGGAAGGTTGGCTACTGCCCAGGCAAGTTACTCTCATACGGAGATAGACTTGACCTTATTAACTCTGTTCTTACTAGCGTACCGACGTTTATGTTACCTTTTCTTCTAACTAGCATGGCGGCCCTCGCAAATGCGAGGGCATTTCTTTATTAGTATTGAACTGACGGATTAAATGGTACTTTTATGGGATGTGGTACGAAATTATAGCCACCAAAATGTTATGCTGATAAAATATCATTTTCATGATATGCATTTTAAATTTGTGGATGAATTATCAGAAATAAAATCATTGATTTTTGTTGTTGTTTTAACATGATGTTGAATCAATTCTCATATTAAAGCCATCATTTTATCTCTCACACACATAGGTATGTGTTACCATGTAACATCGACCTAACAACCATAGTACAAACTCAAATCCTCCCAAAACTAATTAATGATAAGAATATAAAGATCAAATTGTCATTAGTCGGGGCCACTTCAAGAGTTACATCTTTAAATAAGGCGCAATATGTATATATTTTTGTGTCTATCTAATAATTAGGATCCACCATACAAAATTTTATTGATGATTGTACGTTCTGGTATCTAATAAATGTGTAATATGTTGATATATTGCTCTCCAAAGTTGTATGATATATGATTTTATAATTTTAGTTGAATTTCATCTCAAATTTTGATGGATGTATTTGCGCATGCAAGTATCGGTCACCGTTGAGTGTCTTTGAAAAAAATAGGGCAATATTTGTTTGCTCTTCATGTCTTGCGCAAATAGATCCCAAATAATATCATTTATAATGTTTGGTTGCCAATCTTGTATGCATAAGTGGCCATGTAAAATATTTTTCAATTGTGATGAAATTTCTCTTATTACTCAAACATGTATAAATAATAACATTATGTTTGTATTTTGAATTTTTACTTGCTTTTCATGTATATAAATGTGTATGCCCATTTTACACACTGGACAACCGTTTTTGTTATCTCCTTCTTTCCTTTGTTCCTAGAAATTGTGGATGGACATCTTTTTTTTCTGTTCCATCATGGTGGGTCGGAGTTATTTACGTGGTGGATAAGCGATATTATACGCACAATGCAATTAGTGCTACGGCTTGCCGGATTTAAAGATAGGACGTAAAGATAAAAAGAAGTAAAGATTAAGAAAAAGTACTCAGTTCGGCCAACTCCTTTTTATTCTCGGGTCCAATTAAGCAATATATAATATTTTCTTATGATATTGAAAACGCACACCTTTCATTGACTTAGGGGAATTGGTTTTTTTTTACCAACTATCAGTTAGAGATTATGGATCGTGTTATTCTTCAAGACATGTATAGTTAATAATTAAATCTTTCAAAGTAAGATAAAAATCTATTCTTGAGCGACCTGTTCTAAGAGAGCATATGGTATTACTGATCATTGATCAGCTAGCTATATGTCTGATCGATCAGCTTATATGCCCGATCAGCTTATACGTCCGACCAGCTTGGCTAATTATATGTTCGGCCGGAAAGCGCCAATCGACTGGCTAATTATACGTCCGGCCGGAAGCGGACATAAACTCTGAGGAAATGCGATGCATGACATGTAATTGTGTGCACGTTACATGTTTTTTTAAGGAAACGTGACATGATTTGGTTTACGTGTTGAAAACGATTTGTTTGTACATATTAATGTTGTACGTAACGTTTCCATCTTTTAATCTCAACCATCACAACAAAAATCAACGGATTATATATTTATAACCTATGTGGCTTAACGTGGTGCCTCAAAAATTTTCCTCATTTTGCTTTTAGTATATAATAGATACCTAAAGGGATGACGAAAATGCTTTATTCTATAGATCTTGTTTGTTTTGGCAAAGTGTGCAACATAAAAAAAAAAATCGGCTGACCAAATGCAGCATTTCTGCCAACCTAAAGACCAAGGGGGTCTTGTGGTTGAAGTTTTCGACCTCGAAAGTTGTTTCAAGAAAATGGCTCTTTGAGCTTCTTTAAGAGTAGGGTGTATGGCAAGAGTTGTTGCATAATAAATATCTTGGAAATAATTCTTTGTCTTAAGTAACGGTAAAACCTACTATCTCTCCTTTTTGGAAAGAACTCATGGGTGTCAAAGAGGCTTTCTTTTCCAGAGTTCATCTCGTAATAGGAGACGAATGAAAACTTGTTTTTGGGAGGATGTCGCTTGTAGGAAAATACATATCAGTGGCAACATACCAGTGTGGTCCACTACAATTCCATGCCACTGATATTTGGACCCGTTCGGACAAAAAAAAATTGTGGCATGCTGTTAGAAGTCCCACCCACCGGTATTTTCGGAAACACCCACTTTTGAATCCACTTCCCTCTCACTCTCTCACACACACTCCCCTCTGTTCCTGTTCCGCAGCGCCATGGGGCACAGCGGCGGCTGCGCCGCTGCCTACTCCCCCTCCGCCGCTGTACTCGTCTTCCCGATGCCGTCGCGCCTCGCGCCGGCCGCCGCCTACTCGTCGCCTTCTCGGTGAGCCTCCTCTACCCCTGCAGTCTTCTCTCATGTGACTTTGCATGATTTGTAGTAGTAACTATAGTTTAGGTTTTTCCATAATTTAGAAGTTGGCTTCTGAAGTTTAGCCCTGATAGTGGGCATGATCAGTAAATAATTATCATGGTGTTTGAAAGCTTGGTGCACTATTTTTTGTTAGACAGATGGTGCATCTGTGAAGTAAACCTTATATCTTTTATTCTGTTTTGTATTTATTTATTACCTGCAAAGTTAAGCTATTTGCAGATGTTCTGTAATTTTTCTCTCCTCCCACCTTCATTGCACTAACATTATTGTATTGTTTGTAACAAATACCTAGTAGAAACAATCACATGCCGTGGTTCTGTACATTTCATTTGTATAACAATTGCCACATGCAACATTGTTTCAAGCGAGGGCTACAGCGAGATTATATATGTTCATTTCGTCTGCTAAAAAAAGGGACATGCGCTACTCTACTTTGTGTCCCGTAGACAGCGGGCTCTGGACGACGGTGCACCGTAGTCTGTTGGTTAGTCGGGCGAGGGGGATTTTATTATTCCGGTGAGCGGCTGCGTACGGCTTGATGATGTGGCGGGGATGCAACGGTGGCACGTCCGTGTTCATTTATCTTCACCGCCGGCCAGATCCGACAGCGCGCAAATCCACCGGAGGACATGGGGTTCATGCAGATTATGGTGGACATTTCTACGTCAAGCTAACCAAGTCGTCATCTAGCATCGGGGTTCATGCAGATTATGCTCCAGTAAGATTCACCGTTCATTAATTGTTACATGTGCGATCGAAGGGGTTCTAACATTCTATAGCTATACATTTAGATGGATCTAAATTCCTGAACAACCTGGCACGGCGAACCGCCTTCACCATAGGTTCGTAATCCCGATGCGATTGACAACGGAAAACAATCTAGAGTACCAATGGTGAAGATGAAGAAATAACGAGACTTGAAGGCATGCAGTTGAAACAAAACCTTAAGCCACGCTGTCAAAACAGGAAAGTAGTTGTTCAACTCAGAGGACTTACGGCGAGTAACCTGCGGCAGGCAATCGGTGTTGAGCACGACGAGTACGAGCAGCGGAACCAGAAGCCACGCCGCGGCGGCTGCTCCGCACCTCACACGCTTCTTCCTGATCTCGTTCCTCCTGGTCTTCATCTCGCATCCAGTTGCTCTGGCCACAGCTTGATCGATCGCCAGATCTAATGCAAGAGTTCTTCTTCTATATCGCAGGTTGATACTAATGCGCGCAGTTCTCCCATGCGTGATCCTAGAATAACTAATCCGACTCTCATGCACGTTGTCTTTGGGTTCCTAGAATAACTAATCCATGCCGACTCTCATGCACGTTGTCTTTGGGTTGACTTGCAGTATCATTACATCGAATGCACATGCATGCACGTTGATGGCATCACTGCTGCTCTGACCCAAAAAGATTTTTCTTTGGCGTAGAGCCATGATCGGACTGGGCACTTGGTGAGATGGACCCGTGCCACGTATACGTCCTCTCCTTCCTCCCATCCAAGCCAAGACGCCATCGTCGCCCACGATTGAGAACAAGCAAGAGCGCACCCCTTGCGAGCGAGCCCTCCGGCGCTATCCACGTGGGGATCGCTGGGAGGGCAGGAGCGTGTCGACAAGGATCCTTTGTCTCGTTACGCAAAAGCAAAACATGGCGAGAACTTGTCTGTGGCAAGATGGTTAGGAGGGTGGTTGTACCCCCTTCCCACCAGAGTTCAAACCCCAGGTTTGACGCTGGTGTTTCTCATTTAGGCGGAATATTCATCAGTGGGAGGCGACGTTCCCGTCGACAGCGAGGCGTCCGTGGTGACTTCGTCAATCTCAAGACCTAACCGCCGGCTCAGGCGGTGGTCGTTGTGGAAGGACCTCAGGCGGTGGTAGATGGATATCGACGACGGCGACGGCGGCGGCGGCCGGACAGGTAGGCTTTCTCTCTGCTCATGGAACCCTTTCCCCTCGACATGGTCGCCACCACCCTCACCGCTCCTCCACAATCACGCCGCAGGCCCTGGCCTCGCGAAGTCGGCTGCCAGCGTCAAGGGAAGTCTCTTCCCCTTTTCCGAATTGACTGCGTCTCAAGATGGTACATGATGGTGGGTGTTAATATCTTCGTTAGTGTCCAGAACAAAGCATGTTTTATTCCCTTTCTTCTCCACTTGATGTATGCGATTTCTCCTATGGTGTTTCCGCAGGTTTACAACATTGAGAAGTCTAACCAAAGAGCGGGTGAGGTGGCGGCCGCAGAAGAAGCTCGAGCCCTTCTTAGACAACCACGCCGCCGGCAGCAGCTCCTTGATGTGAAGGCAGCGGCGACGGACCTTCCCCAGGACAAGGGCCTGGTTGCCGGCGACCGGCCTCCCTCGCGTGGGGATGGGTCGTCGTCTCGTACTCACTTGGTCCGTCGGCGTCGCCATAGTCAAGATCTATTCCTTATTCCCTGTAAGAACCCACACAGCCCCCCTTCTCTATAGCTTTCACTTTCTGTTTAGAAACTAAAAAATTATGCCAGCAATGTTGGCATTTGTCCATGGGCACGGTTGCTAAATTGAGGGAGTTGTGACTTCAATGTTATGCAGGAAAACTCATGAGTTGTCCTATGGAGCAGACAAGGAGTTCTATAAATACTCAGGCTTTCTTGTTTTACCGTATAGTATAACCACATCCATGGTATACACACTTGTGTTGTTGGTATGAATCTTCCTCAACCTTTCATTCTTATACTTGAAATTGTTGGAATCTGATGCACTCTGAATTATGTGTACTCATGCAGTCCAGTAAGAAATCCATGGACCCATTGGCCCCAGTTCAGTAATATTGTGTCGTCTCCTTGTCAAACATATTGATCACAACCTGTCCGTATGGGGTTATATATTTCTTTTGTGTATCTTCTGTTGTTGGTTTTTATTGATTATGTATTTAATACATGGCTTGATTGTTTTCAGTCCTCAAGTACGTTAGTTTCCATGTCCAAGACACTCGCCTGAAGTCTGGCTGACAATGAGGTAGTACTACTGATCTGAATATGCTCCATGGTGATAGTACCTGGGCTTGCTCAGTGTGCGTTGAATGATCAGGGGTCTGCTCGTTGCCTATGATTGCAGGAAGTGAGGAAGCGGATGCATGACAGGGAGAAACGAGGACTCATGCAATGGCGATGTTGAGGACCCCGACGGTGTGAAGCGGCACACGTGGATACCACACATGCTCTGTGAGATGCTGACGGCTTCCGGACACCTGCATGCACGAGGGTTTCTCCGTGCCGCTACCGTTGGTACTTGGCGTTTGCGAGGAAGGGATTTTGTTCCCTCAAAGTGACGAACCCAAGGTATGGCTGTGGTCTACTAAGGATTTAGGTGGTCAATATGAACTAATTTGCTTGCATAACCTTTACTTTTTCCTTGTGACGATGTGTGTACTTTTTTAGATGACATGGTCTTTTGTTCTGCCTTACTTGTGACGATGTGTGTATAGTTGATGCAAAAAATAAAGATATAAACGATTATGTCCATTTTCGATTCAGAGTAGGTGGTACATGAGCTTGAGAAGGTTCAAATGAGCATTGTGATTGGTCTGCTTGCTCAAATAGTCTATGAACACTTTAATTAACCAAGAAGCAGTGGACATGGTGTAATCAAATGGAAACACTGAGGGGATGGTACATAGTAGGATCGAAACTTGAAAGTAAACTGAAATAGAGGGCATTTTCGTATTCTTATATTCCTTTCTCCTAAAGGCCATTTCAAGAAACAGATTACTATTTTGTTCATTTTGGAAAATTTGTACATACAGACATGCATGTCTTTTTCCTTTTTTAAGAACTTGCTTCAAGCAAATGATTTTTTGTAAGTGAATAAATGATTTTTATCACCTAGGCAACAATTTACAAAGGCCAAAGAATTAGGATTGTACCTATATGTCTCACTTGGGCAATGCTTTCTTACCAAGATTGTTTTGTATAGTTTATAGAAGCTTGATCAGCAGGTTATAGAACTTTGCATTCTTGAGATTTTAAGTGCAAAAATAGATATTCAGTTATATCATTCTGTGGTTGGGCTTTTTTTGAATTAAAATGCTTAGGTGAAGTTCCAAACAGGGGTTTTAGCTATCATTTCTTATCCTCGCAGAATTTAGAAGTGATTCAAAATTAATTATTCCATAAATTAGAATCCCTTAGATTTATCAGTGTACCATTTAGAAATGCTTTACTGCAACAATGTATATCAGTGCTGATCCTTTGTTGTTGTTTTAGTATCTCATAAGATTAATATTGACTGCTCCTTCCACACGAAGATGAGACATGTGCGCTGGAGAAGTTAGAGGATCCGACTGAGCCCATCTTCTGATCATTGCCTACACACATCTTTCACATCCCTAGGAAAACACTCAAGGCAAGTACCTCTTCAGATTAAATTAAGTGCAACTAGATGTATCACATGTGTAAATTACTTTCATTTGATTACCTTGTTTACTTCAGTGGCCAGCACGTCCAGCAACCATATATGCCTTCATCATGTACGTGCCACCGTCTAAATTAGATGTAATGACTTGTCCTTCTTTTTGAAATGTTATGATTTTTCATGTGGAGAAACCAGTGCCAAATAGTAAAACTTGCATTTGGCATAGAGTAAAACATAACCATTACCATACCATGTGCAGTTGAAAGTCGTGTTACTAAGCATATCATTCTTGATGATGATAAAATTATAAGACTACATATAAAAAGGATTGGTAATTTAACATTTTAGAAACAACACTAAAATGCTGGTAACAAAGAGCGGTAGTACTGACCTCAGCTAGGTAATTTGCTTTGGGTTTCATATTTGTTTTTCAGTGATGGTCCTGTGGAGCTTGCCATCAATCTTTACTATTAAATGGAAGTTGTTGATGGTGTAACCCATGGCAGAATTTTTCTGCCTCCCGATTCTGCCCTCCGCGGACCAATTGTGTGCCGGTCCAAATAAAACAAATCAATTACTTGTCAAATAACGCATCAACCAATTGTGTGCCGGCCAAATAACGCATCAATCAAGGAATAAATTGTGTACCGGCCCAAATAAAACAAGTCAATTACTTGCCAAATAAGGCATCAATCAAGGAATAAACAAATCAATTACTTGCTCCTATACTGCTCCCTGCAATACTCCCGAAATGGCGCCTTCCCAGAAAGACAGCTTCTACTTTCCGCGACGCAAGACTCCAATCCTGATTCCTTGCCATCAGGGAATCCTCGTGCAATACTCCCAGCAAGACTGCTTTCCGCGACGCCGTACCTGATTCGTTCCCACCAGGGAACCCTCGGGAGGTCTCCTTCGACTCCTACAATGGAATGACACTGACAAGGTGAGATTCCGAAACTTTGCACGGTGGCTTGATAACAGAGAGAAGGATCATTCTGGAGAATATGGCACCAAAAAAGCCTACGACGGCACGAGCTCCATTCCAAGACATAACAAACAGCACCAATTCAGGTAAAGATTGCAGTACCGCCTACCTACTTCCATGACTGTATGTTCTAAATGTTTTTTATAATTCCTACAAATAGCAGATGCAAAAGAACGGAAGAGACAAAGGGAACGGGAAAGATATGCTCGGAATAGAGTTGCACAATCACCTGGTACGTGCATTATTCAACACACATCATCTGGGCAGTCAATATCTTTATAAAAATATCTTTGTAAAAATTCATAATTACGGGATTTCACGCTACAGGTAATGCCACTGGGCAGTCAGCCATCACCCAACTGCCATTCACCCCAACTACAGGGGGTGATGTTGGCATACCGACAATTTCGACGCCCTTGGGTGCGACTACATTACAGACATCTAACTCAGTACATTCAAAATGTAATGCCTTTTCAATTGAGCAGTGCACCACCTAGTACTTACTTTTATGTGTTAGGACAAATAGCTGATCCAAAAGAACTGAAACGACAAAGGGAACGGGAGAGATATGTTAGGAAGATAGCAACAGCAGCTATGCTCAACGGAGAACAGAGTACATCTAACACCCCTGTGAACATATTGACTGGTACGTTCATTCTGATGGATCATTTCATATGATGCCAGATTCTCACACTCCTCACACATAAAAAGTTGTCATGCCAGATTCTCACACTCCAGGAAATGCCACTGGACAATCAGCTCTCACACAGCTGTCATACTCCTCAACTACAAAAGGTGATGTTTACTACCAAAAAGCATATCTCTCACGTTCCCTTTGCCATACTCCTCAACTACAGATGGTGATGTAAATTATACTACTGATTGGAGAAAAATATTGATGTAGGCATAACGACTAAACTGATGCCTTCTGGTCCGACTACATGCATGTCAAACACCCAACACATTGCTGACAAACATGATTGCCTCTTCTAACAAGGAGAATTTGGATGGGTCTATGCAGGGATATGGGCTACAAACACATGTATGTAGCAGACAACAAAAACTATATTGTCATTTTAGATAGCCAATCTGAGATAAGCCTAGCTGAACCACACATGGCCATACCTCAGCTACCGCCACGGTTCATGGATTTCAGGATGGTGTATGGTCTGCGAAACAATATGCTCGCATGTACTTTGTGTTCTTCTTTTCACTCATTCAGATCTATAACATATAATAAAATATCATGTTTCTAAATATGTACTATGTGCTTATTTTTGTAGATGTCATTGGACTGGTGGTGCATGTGAGCAAATACATGTACACAAAATCATTTTATCGCAACACTCCATGCCTAGACATCGGAATTTTAAACATTAGGTACCTATTTGTTCAAGTCACCTTTCGTCTACTTATTATCCGTGTGCTGATTTCTTTTACTCAACCAGGCGGGAAATCATTTTCATATGCGTATGGGACCGTCACGTGGTGCGTCACATAACACGTTGGATACCGGCGCAGCGCGAAATGTGGACTCTGGCTGCTACCATGCTGAAACTGAACTGGGCAAAAGGTGATTTGTTTGCAAAAAATTTAATCATATCCATCAATACTCTAATCTAATAATGATTGCAGGAGGTTTGTCCACAACATATGAGAGCGAGTTTGTCTTCCGGCCACACAACCAGCTTGGTCAAGAACTAGAAGCGTCTCGTGCAACATTTGCTCTAGCTCATGTGTCCTTATTGCACCATGTCAGAGAGGCCGTTGAATTGAGGAGCATCGTTGCAAGGAACGACAGGCTATGCATAAGTACACTATAGCGCCGAGTGCCCTTATCTCTACTACTAAAGGATGTCTTGAATTATAAGTTAGATACGTTATCACTAAAGGATTGTTTGCTTTACTTTTTTGCACACCATAGCGGAATTACGGCCTTGTTTTGGAGTTCAGGTTTGCCAGGAGAGTCAAGCATAGTATTTTGGGGAGTTTCTTTTTTACTTAGATTCATAGTTCTCTGATTTCAAATTTTGCCATATAATAATATAATCAACCAAGATGAGCTTGTCAGTCTAGCATAGATTATGAATGAAAGGTGATATAATTGCTGCATGTATGTAGCAGACAACAAAAACAGTAAATACAAGTTCATACCTTCTGACTTGCACTCTTCAAAGCAGAATGTACATGAGCTTATTAATCAAACACTAGGTCGACACACCGCAGGAGCCCTCCAGAGAAATCTAAAGTGCGACAATGCAGGAGCATGAGGAACATCTACGCTTAGTCTTGTCTCGACTGCGTCAACATCAGCTGTTCGCCAGGAAATCTAAATGCTCATTCGCCCAGACTCGTATCGAGTACTTGGGGCACGTGATCTCGAAGGAGGGGTAGCCACAGACTCCAACAAAACCCAAGCTATGCACGACTGGCCGGTACCTTCTTCTCCAACAGAGCTTCGTGGATTTCTTGGCTTGAAGGGGTATTACAGGAAATTTGTTCCACATTATGGGATCATTGCCAAGCCTCTTACTCAGCTGCTGACAAAGAAGGGGTTCAACTGGAATTCTCAGGCACAACTGGCATTTGACCAACTCAAACTCGCTATGGTGCAAACCCCGGTACTTGCTTTGCCCAATTTTGATCGCCCATTCGCAATTGAGACAGACGCCTGCGACACATGCATTGGCGCCGTATTGACACAGGATGGACACCCACTGGCCTATTCCAGCAAAGCCCTGGGCATTCGCAATTAGAAACTGCCAACTTACGAGAAGTAGTTTCTAGCTGTGATGATGGCGGTGGATCGCTGGCATTCCTACTTACAGAGAGGCCCTTTCAACATTGTCACTGACCATAAAAGTCTCTGTAATTTGGGGGACCAACAGTTGGACACGGATCTTCAGCGTCGGGCGATGGCCAAGTTAGTTGGATTACAGTTTAAATTTCAGTACCGCAAGGGGCAGACAATGGGGCAGCAGATGCGCTCTCCCGAGTGGGGCATCTCTTGACAGTTAATGCCTTGTCTCTCTATCAGTCTGATTGGGTGATGGTCCCGAAGAGCAAGGCCTTGATACTGCAAAAGTAAACGGGATTAGGTTGAGACTCCAAGTGCAGAGTGTATAGTAAGTGGAAGACAGTTTTCCCCACGAGGGGTGACTCGAGGGTTTAATATCGAACTCTCGGGGAATCTGAAGTGGTAGATTTATCTTCTTATCCTTCTTTTGGTTACCTACAAAACAAGGTTAGATGTTTTGGTCCTCAACCTCACCTGTGGTTGTCAAGCACAAGGTGTAAGAATGATATCAGGATAGTTATGCAATGCAAACAAGAAATAAATATGCAATGATAAATGATATTTTTGGGTTTTTGAATGATGTATGCAAGATGAAAAGTATTTTTGTATTTTCGGATTTAATGATGGCTGAAAATAGAAAAGTGGTATATGGTGTTGGAAAGGTGTTTCTTATGATTAAAAATGGACTGGGGTTCATGGTTTCACAAATGCACTCTCTCTTTATAAAGTGGTAGACAATGGAACACACACAGTTAACATATGAGATTGCAACACAGGGTTTGATAACAAGTTACTTAGATATATGGGCATCACGTCCTAACATAGAGATCTTTTGGTTATTAACCTCTCTTATACTCCACCAAGATGCGAACTAAATCATAACACCTCAGTAATTAAGATAACTCAGAGTATAGCATTAAGTATCATGACATGAAGTGAAAATAAGAACATGCTAGATCTAGTCATGGAGTAGTGGCAATGGTCACGCCCACATCCCCGGTAGCATGGTATTTTAGTTTATCCCTAGTGAGGTAACAAAGTAAGGTAAAGATACCAAAGTGGATCGCAGAACTTTCTCTCACGTTCACTGCACTAGCCACCCCCCGTTACTCCAACTAATGCACACGTTCCCCACACACGCTCTCATAAACATGCTTGATCAAAACAAGTAGACAAGAACGGGGTACATAATATGCATCTATACTCATAACTGAAACAAACATTGCAATCTCAAACATATATTAACTCATAAAGATCCACCACAAAGGTATTACAACGGTGACCGTAATCATGTTCAGCAGCTCATACGGTGCTAATTAGTGAAGCTCAAGAGAGGAGAGATACATAAGTTACTTCCACAAACCCATAGTCCAGAGGTGGACTACTCCCTCTTCATCATGGAGACGGTGGAGAAGTCGATGGAGAAGATGGAGACCACGCCGGCAGCGCCCCGCCGGAGTTTTCCCCCTCCAATCTGCAGCTCCTGATCTCCGTTTCGGTGTTTCTGTGTTTGTGCGGCGCTCCTTCCAGAGAACGTCGGGGGACCTTTTTTATAGGCGTTTTTAGGTCAAGACGATGTCGGTGGAGAAGATCGACGGCAACGGAGCCACGAGGCCCAAAGGGTGGGTCCCACGCGGCCACAGTACCTGGCCGCGTGGGCCCCCCGTTTGGCCCTCGGCCTCCGTTTGCTCGCTTCCTTCGCCCACAGGTCTTCTTCCTTCCAAATATTGACGCCCGTAAATTTCCAGGTGATTTCGTTGACGTTTGGGTCCCTGAAACATTAAAATAAGAAAACGGGTTTTCTGCCTGTGCAGGGTTAATTCCATAAAAATAGGAAATAAATGAATATTCCCAAAATCATTATAAAACATTGATATAACCCTTATATGATGCAAATATGATTGGAATATAAGCAATTAAAGTGCAAAGTTCATGTATGCATTTTACATGCATCAACATCCCCAAGCTTAATCCATGCTCGTCCTCGAGTATGAAGATGATAAAACTAACATGGACTTTGCAATTTAATACTTAACAATGATATCAAAGATGATTACTATTGCTACATATAGTCAAATGATTCATTCTTCAAAGGAGTAGCAATATGCAAATAGTTTATGAAGTGATATCAAGTATTCAAGACAAGGATGTTCATTGATAGTTCACAAAGTGTAACATGGTAGCAAGTAATATGGAACACATGTATGCATAATGATAAGTAGAACATCCTACAATGGTCATAGAGTGTAGATGAAAATCTGAATATGATAGGTGTACACTTTGGAAAGATGTATATGTGAGTAGAGGTAAAGCATGCATAAGTTTCATCCAACTTCCAAACTCTTCTACTTAAGTTAATGATTGCAATAAGGTATTCATTGGTGTCAAGCTCTCATTGCCCCTATCATAGCATCTTGAATGATTAAGGTTAAAGTGAAAGCAAATATGAGTAGTGTGCTTGATAAAGAATGGGTTGAATGTCTCATGCCCCTTGAATACAAGTACTTACACCATGTGTTACTCAACTTGGGAAACAAAGCAAGTTCAATTAAATATCATTGTAAGCATAATAGTATCATCAAGAGCGTCAACTGGGGTACCTCTTGTCCCAAGATATGGAACAAGCCCATATCAAAATGACAAGACAAACAAACAAAATGAACAATCTCAACACCCTTTTTATTTACCATTTGGAATAGTTTTTTATTGCAAGGTGTATCACAGAAGGTTCACCATAGTATGTAAGTAAATTTCCACCATGAATGATGCATGGCTTAGATTAGCGGCCCAGGCGTCTCTCTAACCATTTACACAAACTCATTTAAACTCACTCTATTTCCACATTTATTTCAACATGATAAGCATCCATAGACAAAAGCACATGATATCAACTAAATGAGATGAAGAGCGTGTTGAAAGCTTGCCATGTGACAGCACATATGGGCTAACTTCCAACCCAAAACATTCATCAAGCCACAAACATCATAATCTTAATCACAATGGGTCAAGTTTTATTATGCAAATAAAAGAACATTGTGCATCAAGTTCGTGAGAGCTATATAACCAATTTTTTCCATTGCAATCAATAACATAAACATTTTCATTCAGAGGTAAGATAACACAAACAACATGTTAAACATACTCGGAATAGCATAAAGCCAATAGGTAGATATGGTGGACTCACTGGAATAACTTTGGTTGAAGGTGTTGGAAACAAGTTTTTGCTTGTTGGAGTTTTTGGGCTAGCAAAAGGGAGAAAGTTGACCATCTAGATGCATGCATGAGTGTCCATAGAACTAACTAATCCATGTTAAACCAAGTAAATAACAATCAGCACCAAAACATGAATAAGTGATAGCTCTACAAAAAGAATTTGCAAACTATTACTCATAAACAAGCTCATGAATCATGCAACTATATGTATCATTAAAAATCAAGTCAAACATCCCTTTTCCCAATCTTATAAAAGCATCCAACATATTTCAACCCATATTTCCAGTAGCTCTCTCATATATAATTGATAGTGTGGTGGTCTCTCAAGACTCAAACAAAAAAAAAACGACGCTCCAAGTTTATGCGATAAAGTGTTTCGATCGAAAAACAGAAGTTGGACGTGTGCAAACCGAGAGTGTGTAGGTCCAGCGGGGTTGTCTTCACATCCCCAAGCTTATGGTCTTCACCATCCTTGGATAGCTCTTGGTGCATCTCCTCCAATCCCTGTGAAAAAACTTCAAAACACCGTTTCTCCCATCTCTTTTCTGTGGGGTGCATTAATAGTGATAAACAAATAGGTTCCTTGCTGCATATAATCCTTGAACAAAAATTCATATGACATGTCCAGAAAGTGTATAATGTTGTATGCCTACTCATAAACTCAATTGGATCAAAAAGATTCAACTTAAAAGCTCAAAGCATGCATCAAACAAAATGGGACAGAATCTGTCCAGAAAAACAGCAGCAGCAAAACGTATTTTTCTACCCTACCAAACTTTCTCGAAAAATTCCGAAAAATTCATGCATACAGAGGATGAAAAGTTGCAACTACAGTTCAAATATGAGCTCATTCGGAGTTACAGAATAAGAATTAAAAATCATACCGTGCACTGATTCGTGCAGGAATAAAATCTCCGAACGCTATAAGCAACTTTTTCAAACCAAAAAGGGTAAAACTTGGCACTTTATTAAAAACTCCAGAACCTAACTAAACAAATCTCTTGTTACAGCAAGAGGACACAAAGAAAAATCACACATAAAAATAACCGGGTTGCCTCCCGCAAAGCGCTTTCTTTATAGCCATATAGCTAGGCTTCTTACTTGTTGTTTTATTGTGGACGAAGCTCATGAGGGAGCTTGAACTTTGGTGGTTCCCTCTTCCTTGGAAAGTGTTCCATGCACTTCTTGTGTGGAAACTGAAACTTTACATTCCCTTCCTTTGAATCAATGATAGCACCTGTGGTACGAAGAAAAGGTCTTCCAAGAATAATAGGACTAGAGGTTTTATTCCCCATGTCCATGATTAGAAAATCCACAGGCACAAAAGTCATATGTAACTCTACCATAACATCACTTACTTTTCCCAAAGCATGTTTAATAGAGTCATCAGCAAGTGCTAGTTCAATAGAGCATTTTTCAAGATTTTTCAATTCAAGCACTTCATATAGTTCTTTAGATAAAACAGAGACACTAGATCCTAGATCAAGTATGGCATGGTGTGTCTCTTTTCCAATAGTTACTAGTACCTTAGGTATCCACATATCCCCAAGCTTAGGTGGTATCATAGCCTCTTGGTTGTACCTAGCAATCTTTTCTTTCAAGACATGATTAGCAATATAAGAACCAAAACCTGCTTGGTTAGTGTTGATGGAAGGATCACTTGCAAATTTTTGTAAGATAGATATTAATTCATGCAAGCTACAATTTTCTAAGTCAAGCAAAGGATCCTTGACTTCATTAAGCATTTTAACTTCCTCAACTTTCTTTTCCTTTTTAACCCAAACTTGTTGCTACAGGAACCTCTCACATGTTTAAGAGATGAATCTTTTCTCAATGAATCACTAACTCGAACCAATTTTTCCTCAATATTGTTCAGGTAAACATCTTTTTCCAGAAATTCTTTCTCACAAATTCTCAACTTATGCATGACATTAACCAATTCATTGTTTATCTTTGGAATAATGTTTTCAGAATAAGAAACTAGTTGTTCAAAATCTTCCTTACTAGGTAGCTTTTCTAACTTAGTTTCAAATTTATCCTTTGATGAAGCAAGTGCTATTGTGGTGTCTTCCAACTTTTTCTTGCTACCCACAAAGCTACCAAAAATCCTTCTAAGTGTCATGGCTGCACAAGGTGGTGTTGACAAGACAAAACTTCCACCTGTAGCCCCATCTAAAGCATTTTGATACCAAGGATCTATTCCATAATAGAAATAAAGATTTAGCTTTTCATCTTCACAAGGTGTAGGATCTTCATAATGCATCCTATTAATTCTTACCCAAGCATCTTTTAATGTTTCTCCATGATATTGTTTAAAACTAGAAACAGAATTCCCTAGAGAACTCCCTCCTTGTTTGTTTCCAAGCACCATGATAGCAAGTTTTTTTGGTATTTTTAATTTTTTATGCAAAACTGAAATAAATATGATATGATATGCAATGACACTAACAAAACAAATAAATTGCTTTGTAAGTAAAGATGGATAAGATGGTGCTCACGTAGGTGCAACCTCCCCAAGCTTAGGTGTTAGCACAAGTTGGTGACGTTGACTTTGTTGTGAGATGAATGCGATGATGCACACCCTTGGATAAATCTCTCAGCTACGATTCCCCGGCAACGGCGCCAGAAAACGTCTTGATGATCCCGAAGAGCAAGGCTTGATACCTGCAAAATAAACGGGATTAGGTTGAGACTCCAAGTGCAGAGTGTATAGTAAGTGGAAGACAGTTTTCCCCACGAGGGGTGACTCGAGGGTTTAATATCGAACTCTCGGGGAATCTGAAGTGGTAGATTTATCTTCTTATCCTTCTTTTGGTTACCTACAAAACAAGGTTAGATGTTTTGGTCCTCAACCTCACCTGTGGTTGTCAAGCACAAGGTGTAAGAATGATATCAGGATAGTTATGCAATGCAAACAAGAAATAAATATGCAATGATGGTGGATGCAATGATAAATGATATTTTTGGGTTTTTGAATGATGTATGCAAGATGAAAAGTATTTTTGTATTTTCGGATTTAATGATGGCTGAAAATAGAAAAGTGGTATATGGTGTTGGAAAGGTGTTTCTTATGATTAAAAATGGACTGGGGTTCATGGTTTCACAAATGCACTCTCTCTTTATAAAGTGGTAGACAATGGAACACACACAGTTAACATATGAGATTGCAACACAGGGTTTGATAACAAGTTACTTAGATATATGGGCATCACGTCCTAACATAGAGATCTTTTGGTTATTAACCTCTCTTATACTCCACCAAGATGCGAACTAAATCATAACACCTCAGTAATTAAGATAACTCAGAGTATAGCATTAAGTATCATGACATGAAGTGAAAATAAGAACATGCTAGATCTAGTCATGGAGTAGTGGCAATGGTCACGCCCACATCCCCGGTAGCATGGTATTTTAGTTTATCCCTAGTGAGGTAACAAAGTAAGGTAAAGATACCAAAGTGGATCGCAGAACTTTCTCTCACGTTCACTGCACTAGCCACCCCCCGTTACTCCAACTAATGCACACGTTCCCCCACACACGCTCTCATAAACATGCTTGATCAAAACAAGTAGACAAGAACGGGGTACATAATATGCATCTATACTCATAACTGAAACAAACATTGCAATCTCAAACATATATTAACTCATAAAGATCCACCACAAAGGTATTACAACGGTGACCGTAATCATGTTCAGCAGCTCATACGGTGCTAATTAGTGAAGCTCAAGAGAGGAGAGATACATAAGTTACTTCCACAAACCCATAGTCCAGAGGTGGACTACTCCCTCTTCATCATGGAGACGGTGGAGAAGTCGATGGAGAAGATGGAGACCACGCCGGCAGCGCCCCGCCGGAGTTTTCCCCCTCCAATCTGCAGCTCCTGATCTCCGTTTCGGTGTTTCTGTGTTTGTGCGGCGCTCCTTCCAGAGAACGTCGGGGGACCTTTTTTATAGGCGTTTTTAGGTCAAGACGATGTCGGTGGAGAAGAGATCGAAGGCAACGGAGCCACGAGGCCCAAATGGGTGGGTCCCACGCGGCTACAGTACCAGGCCGCGTGGGCCCCCTCGTTTGGCCCTCGAGCCTCCGTTTGCTCGCTTCCTTCGCCCACAGGTCTTCTTCCTTCCAAATATTGACGCCCGTAAATTTCCAGGTGATTTCGTTGACGTTTGGGTCCCTGAAACATTAAAATAAGAAAACGGGGTTTTCTGCCTGTGCAGGGTTAATTCCATAAAAATAGGAAATAAATGAATATTCCCAAAAATCATTATAAAACATTGATATAACCTTATATGATGCAAATATGATTGGAATATAAGCAATTAAAGTGCAAAGTTCATGTATGCATTTTACATGCATCATTGGGCAAATGAAGTGGCAAACTCGTATGAAACAGATTCAGGAGCACAAGCATTACTGCAACAATTGGCCGTGTCAAGTCCAGATGCACAGGGTACCAGCAATCCAAGCACGAACATATCAAGATACCAGGAAAGTTACAACCCTTGCCAGTTCCAGAAGCACCCTGGCAGGATATCTCACTCGATTTCATTAAGGGCCTGCCCAAGTCAGAAGGCTACGATTCTATCTTGGTGGTTGTGGATCGTTTCACTAAACTGGCGCACTTCATACCACTTCGCCATCCATTTACAGTAGCACAGGTGGCAAAGAGTCTATGGGACAACGTCATCAAACTGCATGGAGTGCCACTGTCAAGAAGAAGGCTGACAGACACCGAACTGAGCGCTCGTTCCACGTGGGAGAACATGTACTTCTGAAACTGCAGCCATATGCGCAAACGACAGTCGCCAATCGACCCTGTGCCAAGTTATCTTACAAGTTCTTTGGACCGTTCCGAGTCGAGGAGAAGATTGGTACCTTGGCATACAAACTCACTCTTCCAGAGAACAGCCGCATTCACCCAGTGTTCCATGTGTCCCAACTCAAGCCGTTCACACCTAACTATAGACCTGTGTTCTCAGACTTGCCGAAGTTGCCAGATTTGACAAGTATTGGTGCCACTCCAGTCGCTATTCTCGATCGCCGCATGGTGAAGAAGGGAGATGAAGCTATAGTACAGATACAAGTTCAGTGGGATTCGCTTCCAGCAGCGGCATCTACATGGGAAGACTACGATGTTCTGCGTCGCCGCTACCCCTAGGCAACCATTTGGGCGGGAGCTTCTTCTCAAGAGGGGGATAATGTCACACCTGCTACCTCAGATGGGCCATCTAATGTATCAGTGTGACATAGTGGGCCGTGGGACAAGTGCTGTAAGCGAGACAGGCATGCGTGTTGGGTTGGTGTCGTTATAAACCAATCCCCTCTCTCTGTATCGATCATGAATGAAATAGAACCTTGATTCCGTGTCTCACCGTCCTTCGTCTCTCTCACCTACTGCTTCTCTCATCTCAATTCCCCTTCCTCCTTGTATCCCTCGTGCGATCTGGTCTCACGAGACCGGGTCGTCACAGATGGCCGCCAGGTCCTTATGCGGACTCCACGCGGGCGTCACGTACGCCGCGGTGGCACCGTCAAGGTCGAGCTTCGGGAACTCGGCCGCTAGCTCGGGGGCGACGGCGGCTGGCCGGAGGCGAGGAAGACGAGCTCGATTGGATCGATCCCGAGCGGCTCAGCTTGATTCCTTCAGCTACGAGGAAGAGGACAAAAAGGTGAAGCCCGTGGGATACGCTGTGGAGCTCGGGGATCTCGGGACGGGGAAATCGGCGCGGCAGTGGGCGAAACCGACGGCGGTCGTGCAGGATGGGAAGAAAGAAGACAAGGTCCCAATTAGTTTTGTTTTTATTTTAGATATTTTAATTTTTATATTTGACTGACAAGTGGGACCTACTCCAAATCAGCAAATTGGTCCTGACAAAGTGGGGCTTCCCATGCCACTTCAGCCTGACAAGTGGGTCCCCGTGTCAGCATGAGTGTCAATTCGCTTTCCAGAGGTGATCAGTGTGAATTGCGAAAATCAAAATAAAATGTGGTGGTTTTCTGCAAAAAAAAGGAAAAATGGTGGTTTTCCGGAATTTAGGCAGAAATGTGGTGGTTTTTTGCTAATATCTTGACAAAACGTGACGGCAAAGCGGACACAAATTTAGACAACAACAACAACAACAACAACAAAGCTTTTTTTTCCCAAACAAGTTGGGGCGGACACAAATTTAGACGAAGTGAAAAAAAAAGTCAGTAAAAGCGGACACAAAGCAATGAAAAGCACCCTGAACAATCTAAGACCGAGTAAAAAAATAATTGTAGCTGACTCCGAAAAATTCACAGACCACAAAGCGGACACAACTTATTTCACAGACTGCAAAGTGCAAAGCGGAAATTATAGCTGACGGATATTTTCAGCGCATGCAGTTGCATGTTAGGTACTCTGATCTACTTCACTCGACTGTCACAGGGTTCACAGAGTATTTGGTTACAGGTTCGGGGATAGAGGAAGAACACAAGGCTATTACCTTACAGGAATGTCACGGCCCCTGACGCCTGATCCCCGGGATAGCTTCTCTGCCTAGAACTCGTCTTGTTATGTAGTGGTAGGAGAAGGTTGCGTTGCCTTGTTGCCTTCACGTGGTCCACTCCGGCCCGATGTGGGGTCTGTTGGGCTGCACGATCCTCTTGGGCCTGCCACTGCGTCGAGTGAGGCCCAACTCCTCTTGTACTCTTGCCTCGCCAGTGCGGGTGCTAACGGCAATCCCTATTCATCGACCTTGTCGATGATAAGGGAGCGTCGCACACCCCGGCTGTGCGAGGAGAGGCGCGAGTGGGCCGGCCCATTTCGTCGACGCCGTGCGACGGTGGCTGCCGGAGCAGAGGGAGAAGGCGGCGCGGCGCGGCGAGGGGAGGGGAGGGGAAGGGAGGTGCCGGCGCCGGAGACGAGTCGGCGGCGGGCGGCGACGCGGCTGGCCGGGGCGAGCCAGGAGCGACGCGGAACCGCGGCTGGCCGCGGCGGAGGGGAGCAAAGAAACTTATCTTCGGGGGTGGGTGGGGGGGGGGTGCCGGCGCGGTGGAGAGCTCGCCGGAGGTGGGGGGGGGGGGGTTTAGAGGGAAGGTCGGGCGGCGGCGGACCGGCGGTGGGCGGCGGTTGGAGGAGGGCGGGGCGCCGAGGCGGCACGTGGTGGCGGGGGAGCAGTGGCGAGGCGAGGAGGAAGTGCGGCGAGGGGGGAGGAGGAAGAAGGAGTGGCGGTGTGCGAGAGCTTCTTATCGTCGCATAGGTCGACGTACAGGCGCACCCGGTGTTAACATTGCAGTTCAGTTCCACAAACCTGACTAGTTCCTTTGAATCCAGAGAAACTATATCGGAAACTTGGTTCATTGAAGAACCTACACTGTATGAGGGCATTTAGGTACACACATTCAGCACCGCCTCGCAACAAAAATAAAATCTTATTCAGAGCCAAGCAGGGAGAGCAAAATCATATTATCGATGAACAAAAATGAACACATGACAGAGACGCAGGTAGTCTCTCTCAGGCCCAGCCGAATACTACGAAACATTAGACAGACCGATAAACACGACCAAACCTTGCCTACATCAAACAACAGAGTCCAAAACGAGACATGCAAAGAAACGGAAACGCCTCCAGCTGAGTGCACCGGCACGCCTCCAGCTGAGTGCTCCGCCATGTGCATCTACTCATCTCGCGACTGCATTTCTAGTTCCTGCCTGGCAGAAGTAACCATGGTTAGCCTCCATGCATGGATTTAAGATGTTAGCAAAAAGCATCGACAGCAATATTAAATGAACAAGTATAACTAGATGTAGGTGTTCAAATATGCCTATTCAATTGCCTATTTGACATTTCAATTGGTTCAAGCTAGTTATGCATGCATTTGTCTTCAACATGAGAAAAACCTGCACAGCTATGCACTAACACTGCTGGTATACAGTTCTTCAATATGGCAACAGGCAGGCAACAGTGAAATTCAGTTCAATTATTAGAGCAAGAATTTACCAATCCTGGTGATCTTTATCACATACTAGACAGATAAAGACAGTTTGCTAGCTCTGATTAGAACCACATAGTTCAAAGATAATAACAGTATGTGACAATGTACAAATTAGCTATATGTTGAAGAGGTCATGACGCAGCAAGAGAAACAAGTGAAGAGATGCTATTACCTGCAGCATAGACACTTTCTAATGCATAGCAATGGCGAAAAACAATTTTGTTTTCGACAAGTTTACTGAATTGCAATGATCAAGCTGGAGCATGCAGAAACCGGGAAATGTCCGCAAGAACATCACATTGTTTTCCTCCGCATACCCTTGCAACCATATCCCTTTCTGTGAGTCTAGCTGAAGTAACTTGTCCAGTTCAAAACTTCTTCCCAGCACCCACGAAGCAACGCCATGACAATTTGTATTCCTCTTCCATAATTGGATGGTGTAGCCCTGCAAGGAGAGTAAACCCACACAACCACCCTCTGCCCACATAACAATGGCAAGCATATCATCTGGCACCGGATTCACATCTATGCTCTGCCTACACAAATCCACCTCAAGAATAGAACCTACACCCAGCCAGTAGAGGGAATTCCCAACCAGCACAGAAGGCAATTCTTCCCAATCCACGATGTCGTATGGAAAAGGTGATGATATAGGAGCACTCCACAAGCGTGTCCACGACGAGTAAATGAAGACGATGACTCGTGTATCTTCTGGTTCGTAGGCGGCCAAAACCACCTGGAAGTGGTGGTCATCTCCGGCAGCGCGAAGCACCGTCCCGTCGACTTTGGTTTTGCTCATGCCAAACCCCCGGGAGTGGCAATGCGGTGCTGGCCGCCAGTGATGGGTCCCACACCAGGACCTGGTCCCGCAAATAGTGCCAGATTAGCACGAGGCCGTGGCGGCATCCGAGAAGCATGAAACCGTCATCGCGGTCGTCGATCGGGGAGGAGAAGCAGCTGCGCGGGGCACGGTTAGGGGGCTCCATGGTTGGTTTGAAGCGGATGCTCTGGCCATAAAAGTGGAAGTAGCCGAGCAGTGGAGGGTTGCCGCGGTGGTGGAGGCAGAAGCAGCGGATGAAGCCACGGTCAGTGACGAGGCTGTGCCAGCGATTGCAGACGGCGGAGGCGCGAGGGAGGGATGATGGCAGCGGGGGCAGGCGGAGGAGGATCTCGGAGAGAAGGTTGTCGTCGTCCAGCGCTGCCGCCACTTCAGGCATAATCTTCGCTGGTGGAAACATCTTCGTCGTAGCGGCGCCCATTCGGGTAGTGGTAGAGTGGAAGCAGCCACCGCAGCAATGTGGACTTCACAGGAAGAGTCGAACCGCCGTGCCCGCCTGGCTCCTCCCCGACCCCGCTCCTCTTCAGGTTCACACGGACGAGAACATGCCGCTGCCAGCATTGGATGCTGAAATGGAACCAGCGCTCACCGCCGCCGAGTTGGTGCGAAATCCACGGCTAGGAGGGTACAGCCTGTGTTCCTTATTTTGCCAAAGCTGCTAGGATGAATAGGAATCTGATCAGCCCATTTGATATCAGTATACAAATGGCTATGAATATCAAAACCGAATGCATAAATTAGTATGAAGTACACAATTATATGTCAATAGAATGGCAGGCTGCGTGTAAGGACTGTAGCATGATCAACAATTGCAGAGCAATAATATAAGCCCTAACTGTAATGGCTCAATTTACACTCACATGAGTTCAAACCTACAACTCCTAGCTGTTTTATTTATATAAGATGGAGTTGTAAACTTTGAATTTCCATCATGCCATGACATAGTCCAAACCAACAAGTACTAAAGTTGATAGTTCAGACAAGAGATTTGCATGATACACGTATCTACTTGAATGGGAAAGGTGCAGCACATCACCTTTGGCAGTTTTAAGCATTAATATGGTCTCCAAGATCCACTGTCCATGTTTTCATCTAGCAATAGCCAAATATTTTATCTGAAATACAAAAACAAATAAGAGTCAATGCGCCTTGAACCTGTGAGTTACTTTCATTCAACACAAACAAACCATGTACAAAGAAGACAAACACATCTTAACTTGGATAAATATCTGGTCTAGATTCATTACTATAAGCTAACGTGTAACTGTTATTACAAGCATTATGAGAAATTGGGTTGGCAAATGAAAGCCGAAAAACAACATAAATAAACCAGGGTATGTTGAAGCATGCCAGCTTTATAACTAGTTGAAGTACTAATGCACAAATCAAGTGTACTGGCGTAGTCACTTACCAAATTGCAGTATGTGTAGCTTTTTTTTTCATGTTGCTCCAAGTTGCTACTGCATCTAGAGAAACAAAACTGTGCATTTGTGATAGCTAAATAAATTTGCACCAAAGACTAAGCATGATTCAAAGCATCCATACATTTCGAAACACAGACTGTACAATGTTTTCGATAATACTACACAGTAAGGAAGATAAGACTAAGCATCGTAGGCAGCAAGAACTGAAATTTCTGAAAAAAATTCTGAAGACCATTTGGTACTAATGCACAAATCAACTTTTTCTACTGAGGAAAGGGCCGAGCTAGGATTACAGAAACAAGGAGATGCACCAACAATGGCATGCTGCTGCGTATGAATCCTGGGAGATTCTTGAAGACGAACCTGAGAACGTGGGCCGACGGAAGTTTCTCACGTCGATGGTGTGGTCGGCGACCTCATCCGGGGGAGTAGCGTTGGGGCAGGGGCGAGGAGGTGCGCAGGGCGGCGCCAAAAGCAATAGCCGGGGAGGCACGCCGGACTACAGCGGACGCGCGACGCGGCGGCCTTGTTCGGGGGAGCAGGTTGAAGACGAGGAGGACGTCGGCGTGTGGGACAAACGGCAGCGCTCAGGCTGGCCTCGTGGTGGGGCTTTGAGACCGCGCGAGTGGGGAAAAACGACGGCGTTGGGCAGGAACGAGGAGGCGGCGGAGGGCACGCCGGGCAGCCGCCGGGTTGCTCGCAAGTAGCCGTGGTTGGAGATTGGGGAGACGAACGGCGGCGGAGGGGATAAAGTTTTTTTTGAAAGGAAAAAAAAAAAAGTTTCGCTACGGGATAAAGTTGGGGAGAGAAATGACGCTACGGGAGCGTTTCGCTCCCGCTTACCCCCTCGCCGGCTCAGGTACGGTTTCTTTCTCTCGGTTTTACTGGTTTGGGAAGTTTCTGGAAGCTTCCGGTTTAGTTTTTTGCCTGGTTTTTATTTTTTTCTGTTTCGTTTTTTCGTTTATTTTTTTGAAAAATATTCAATCTTAAGAAACGTTCAAATTTAAATATTTGTTCATATTTTGAAAATGTTCAGATTTGAAAACACTCAAATTTAAGAATTGTTCAGATTCTGAAAATATTCATATTTGAAAATGTTCAAATTTAAAAATATTCAAATATAAGAGTTTTTTAGATTATGAAAATGTTCATATTTGAAAACGTTCAAATTTAAAAAAATTGTTTTAAAAAATGTTCAAATTTGAAAATTGTCCAGATTCTGAAATGTTCAAATTTGAAGATATTGAGATTTAAGTTGTTCTTTCTTTATTCTTTTAATATAAAAATAAAAAAAAAAAAGATAAACTGTACCTGTTATTTGGGCCGCACTGATACGTGCATTTTATATCATCACTTATACAACTTATATTGTCATATTAGAATGTTATTAGCATTGTTTTATCATTGTTTTTACATGTTTTAGATAATTTATGGGACTTTCATACAAAATCCCTATTTTTGGTATTTAATTTTTGGGAGGCAGAAAACCTCCTTTTTCTTGTTTTTAATGTTTCAGGAGCTACAGGGACCCAAATAATAAAAGAAAAATTACACAGCTGGTTTTTCATCGGAAGAATGGCAGAGGGGAGAAGATCGAAGAGAGGAGAGCCACGAGGCCCAAAAGAGGGGGGCCCACGCGGCTAGATTCTTTGGCCACGTGGGCCCACCAACTGGAGCCTCGGGCACTTTCTCGCTTGGGGCTTTTTATCGACGCCTTCGTCTCGCCCGAAAAGTTACGCCCTAATTTTTCCAAGTCCATCCGAGGTCGCGGCGGCGGCGAAACTCCTGATTCCCTCCGTGGGGGATCAGATCCTGCTGCTCCGGAGCTCCGGAGAAGGGGGAAATCATCGTCATCGTCATCACCTCTCCTCCTTGGCGTGGGAGGAGGCCTCTACATCGTCACCATCACCAAGACCAGCACCATCTCCATCATCATCTCCGTGATCCACTCCGTTCCCCTTGTAGTTTGAGAGTTGCTACACCCTAGATACTTGTCTTGTGCTACTATTCATGTTTGTGATTGAGTACTTGTCATTATTTGGTGGTGAAGTTATATTTTCAGATTGTGTTGTACCACTTATGCCACTGAACACCATCATGTTTGCACGTTGTGAGTAGTTCCCATATGTTCCTGAGGGCATAGGATGAATTGGCAATGATTTATATATGACATGTGTTGGTATTTTGTCAAGAGTTTATCTTTTATGTGATTCTATGATGGTGTTGTGCGAACGTCGACTGCACAACACTTCACCTATATGGGCTCATAGGAGAACACCGTAGTGTAATGAATTGAGGGAGACTTGGGAGGACATGTAAACCTGAGACCGAATCATGAAGTTATATTATGAGGGTATTAGTATCGGGGACCTTAGAGTGTAATGCTATGGTGGGACTTTAGGTCTTAATAATTCTTGTGCAGTCATTTACTTGGCCACATGATCCATCATAAGGGGTTTAGTTTATTTATTTAGCTATACCTAATAATGGCTCCGTCCGAAGAAGATTAAAACTTGACAAGATATTCAACGTGTTGTTTAATAAATCTCTATGCCTAGCAATATCCATGCCGCCCTCGGGAACGTTTTCCACATATAAGTTACACATCACTTGAGCTTGTCCTCTTGCCACTTAAGAGGATTGGGCTTTCTCTCTTTGAGAGTTTTCACTTGCTACTATTTATTTTCAGCATTGCAACTATACAACCAAAATACCAAAAACACTTGCATCTTTCATTGTTTTATTTATCAATCTTGCTAACCAATACCTTCAGCTCCTCGTGGGTTCGACAACCTTTTCTAATCGAAAGGTACTACAATTGATCTCCTGCACTTGGGAGTCATCAAGATACTTTTCTGGCGCCGTTGCCGGGGAGCGTAGCGCTATTGGTAAGAAGTTTGGTAAGGAAACTTGAAAGCTGAATTTTATTGTTACTATGGCATTTATGAATCGTGCCTCGCTGCATCTTGCTTATATGAAAGTGCTTATGCCACTACTCCTAAAGTGGTTGAAACTACTGTGTCTGAGGTACCTAAAGTGGGATTTAAAATTCCCATTGGTCATGTTAAAAGAGTTATGAAAAATCCATTTACAGGGATGGAACTAAGTCTGCACGTGAACACATGGAGAAATTGAAGACATATGTGGTTTATTTAGACTTCCTGGTATTTCTGAAGATCAGGTAAAAAGGAAGCTATTATATTTGTCTTTATCTGGTAATGCTCGTGATTGGTACAGGTCTTTGGATGAAGAAGTTGCTATTGAATGGAGTATCTTGAGGAAGGTTTTCTTTCTTAAATATTTTACTCCTAAAGAAGCTTATGAGAACCGCTGCTATATATTTAATTTCTGGCCACATCTGGGAGAGAGTATTACTCAAGCTTGGGGGAGGTTAAAGGAACTCCTTCGCAAGAATCCTTGTCATGATCTTACAAGGAAACTTATATTGATAAACTTTTATGTGAGGCTACCAATGAAGCACAAGGAAATTCTGGATAATTCATCTGGTGGAAGTTTTACTAATAATACTGAAGAAGAAGCATGGAATTTATTGGAGACTATTTCTGAAAATACTAGTCATTGGGATCTTGATAAAGGTAATGAGCCCTATTTTGATTATGGATATTCATGTGTAGAGAACTTCTCTACTTCTATTTTGTTTAAAAATCTGAGTGATAATTTTGGTCTTGATCCTTATGTTATAATTGAGATAGCTAAATTTTGCTGATCATATCTGTGTTCCTAAAAGTGGTTTGAAGTTTATGTTGAACCTGTTAAACAATCTATTGTTGTTCCTAAAGTTATTAAACAGGTAGAACCAGTGTCATCTGTGACAATTGAGGAGTATGTTGAACCACCTCCATATCCAAACCAAGTTAAGGAGAATTTACTTATTGCTGTTACTAACAAGAGTAAAAGAAGATGTCCTCAGCCTTATCCTCAGCCTTATGAACAGGTGGAAGTCAACAGTCAAATTTTGATTATCAAACAATTAAATGAAGAAGACCCTGTTGATGTTTATTTATGTGAAGATGCTACTAAAGTCATAAAGGTAATTCGGCCAAGGTTGGTAAGCCTGTTATATCATGCTCTATTGGGACTTCAAGTTATCATGGTCTGTGTGATATTGGAGCAAGTATTAGTGTCATTCCATATTCTCTTTATCTTGAAATCAAGCCTGATATTGATCCTATCATTATGGAAGAGACAGGTATGACAATTCAACTTGCTAATAAAGATTATATTAGTCCATTTGGAATTGTTAGAGATGTTGAAGTATTGGTTGGCAAAATAAAATATCCTGCTGATTTTATTGTGCTTGGTTGCCCTCAAGATTCATTTTGTCCTATCATTTTTGGTAGACCTTTCTTACACACTGTTGGTGCTGAAATTAATTTGCCTAAAGAGAAAGTGTTTATTAAATGTGCTGAGAAAAACTTGAATTCAACTTTTCTAAATTTGCTGATAAACATTCAAAGAAAGAGCCAATTTCTGAAGATGTAATTGAAAATCTTGCTCATATAGCTGTAGCTTCAACAGACGTGGTAGAACGTTATATGCTTAATCAAGATGAACCATTTAATGATGAGGAAAGAGATGCTTTAGAACAAATATTATGGCAACAACCACCACAATTACAATTGCATATCCCACCTGATAATTTAGGAGTGCTACCACCACCTAAAGGGGATCCTAGTTTTGAATTAAAACCTTTGCCTAAAATCTTAAATATGCATACTTGGATGAGAAGAGCATATATCCTGTCATTATTAGTGCTAACCTTTCAGCTGAAGAAGAAGAGAAATTACTTGATGTGCTTAAAGCTCACCGACCAGCCATTGGATACTCTCTTGATGATCTTAAAGGTATAAGCCCAGCTCTATGTATGCATAAAATTAATTTGGAGGAGGATGCAAAACCTGTTGTTGATTATCAACGCCGTCTCCATCCAAAAATGAAAGAAGTGGTAAGAAAGAGGTAATAAGACTTATTGAAGCTGGTATCATTTATCCTATAGCTGATAGTAAGTGGGTTAGTCCTGTTCATTGTGTTCCTAAAAAGGGTGGAATGACTGTTGTTCCAAATGATGAGGATGAACTTGTGGCTCAACGTACTGTTGTTGGTTATAGGATGTGTATTGATTTCAGGAAGTTAAATAAAACAACTCGTAAAGATCATTACCCATTGCCATTTATTGATCAAATGTTAGAAAGGTTATCTAAACACTCTCACTTTTGCTATTTAGATGGTTATTCAGGTTTCTCACAAATTCCAGTCCATAAGGATGATCAAGAAAAGACCACTTTTACTTGCCCATATGGTACATTTGCTTATAGGAGAATGCCATTCGGTTTGTGCAATGCTCCTGCTACTTTTCAAAGATGCATGAATGCTATATTTGCTGATTATATTGAAAAGATAATGGAAGTTTTTATATGATTTTTCTGTGTATGGTACTTCCTTCGATAATTGCTTGTTCAACCTTAACAAAGTTCTGCAGCGTTGTGACACTACTAGAAAAACCATTATAGATAGGTTACATTCTGTGGCGCACCAGGCTTGGTGCGCCACAGAAAGTCATTCCTGTTTGTTGCATTCTGTGGTGCACCACAGAAAGGTGACATTCTGTGGCGCACCAAGCTTGGTGCGCCACAGAATTATTTTTTTCAAATCCCACCCCCCTGGATCGCCTTTTTTGTCTTGCAGGAATTAAAGGAAAATGATAAAAATTTCAATAAATAAAATCCTTTGACATATAGTTAGGTTTGAGTGTCTAGTAGGTATAGAAATTTTGAAATATGAATTTTGACCTTTTCTGCAACAAACAGGAAAAAAAACTTGTAACGGCCATAACTTTTGCATACGACGTCGACATAACGCAAATAATATGTCAAATAATCTCGCATGGGAAATGATCATCTTTTGAGCTATAGTGTTTGCCTTCGTAGAACATTGTTTTGACAGACGCATACCTCTGTCGCAAGCATATACAAGTTTGCTGGCCTCGACATGCATTCAACCGTTTTCATTTCTCTTCTTTGAAGGGTCTGACTCTGTCCCGACATGCTTGAGGCATGACAAGGAGATTGCTGCTCGGAGCAGGTGACGTTACTTCACCCCTAATTTGTTTTTTTTATCGAAACACCCTAATATTCTTGTGCACATATGCGTGGCCTTCGCTTCGTTTATTTTGGAAGATCTAATATACAGTTTTGTTCTTTTGATTCACCAGTGCTGGGCGTCAAATTGGTACGTGCCATTATGATCATGCTGCAAACTACATTTACCTGTTTCCCGTCAGTTGAGAGCTTATTTTCTCCGGTTTATTTCAGGTATGTTGAAGAGATATAGGGATGATTTAATCATGCAGCAACAGAACGATGTAACGATAATCAACCCAATGTACAAAGAGGCTATGGATTTTGGTAAAAGAAAAAAGAGAGAAGAGTAGGCCGTAGACATGAGAAAGACATATTTTTAGATAAGGAGTATATATTAATATCTCGAATATAGAAATTACACCTAGACTTTGCAACAACGGGTTTCCCTAGCAGCCACACAGATGCACCACAATAATAAGAAGAAAGAATTATAAAAAAGAAAAGTCTCACTACCATGATTCATTTCTTATAGCAGCAGACCTAACCCCACCAAAAACAGTACCAGAAGTTCAACTTCTCCAAAAGCGACGCCTTCAAGAAGAAAACAGTGCTAAAGCGTCGTCGACGCTCTGATCAAAGACCATAGGTTTTAACCCTGAAGAAAGTCCACACTCGCAAAAATTATGCCTTCAATAAAGCAATTGCCAGGCACGACCAATTAAGGTCAAACCTTGGTTTTTCACCATGAAAGTTTAGACTCTCAACTTCCCTCTGCTGTCGCGCCCTCTTGCCGTTGTCGGCTTGCCGCTGCTCCAATTTACGAATCATGAAAGCCAATCCCTCATCCCATCAGGACTTGAACCACCATTGCTAGTCCTCAAATCTCGACTTCCATGTCATTCTGCGCAATCTGACTTCACCATGGAAAAAAAAGATAAGTGCATGATGGCAACACTGCAGAGCTTCGCAACGCTTCCTCTGAAATCAAACGGTCAGAAAAACATGGTTGCGCGCGACCGAATCATACCCGATTCGTCAATCAGGCTTGATTTGCCCAATAGATTTCGCCGGCGGAGCCTTTCGGAACTCGACACTCCGGCCAGATCAATGACGACATGCATTTAGTAAATCTTCGTCTTGACATGAGAGGCATCGAAGGACCGCCACCTTAATTCAATCCGAGCCGACAGGACTAGACGGTGGAGAACCAGATCGCCGCCGCCTGACTGGCCGCCGGCACCACCACGGTGTCAAGAAACCGGCGCGACCTGGCGTCCTCGTGCCACATGCCGCCACAACATCCAGCAATATCCTGCACAGACCCAGATGGGCCGTGAAACCCATAGCCGTCGACCGCTGCAGCAGGGGCATCTCCACCGCGCAAGGCCACGCGCCTCCGTCGTCATCGCCAGGATGCCGCCATCGGGAACCGCGGAACCGATCCATGCCGAACTCCACGTGTCACCGCAAGGGAATTCGCCGCCATCGCGCGCAGGAGAGAGCCCCGCCGCCGCCGCTATCCCTCGAGCCTTGCCCACTGAGAGCCTGGCAGCGGAAGGGAGACGGAGCTGGAGAGAGGAGGGGCCTCATGAAGACCAACACTTAGTTTTAAACTGGGAGAAGTGTCACTTCATGGTTAATGAGGGTATTGTTCTTGGGCATAAGATTTCTGGAAGAGGAATAGAAGTTGATCCAGGGAAGGTAGAAACTATTGAAAAGCTGCCGTACCCAAGGGACATCAAAGGTATAATAAGTTTTCTTGGGCATGCAGGTTTTTACCGTATGTTTATTAAAGATTTCTCCAAAATATCGAAACCTCTAACCAATCTTTTGCAAAAGGATGTTCCTTTCTCTTTTAATGATGATTGTATTGAGTCCTTTAATATTTTGAAGAATGCTTTAATAAGTGCTCCTATTATTCAACCTCCTGATTGAAAATTGCCTTTTGAAATTATGTGTGATGCTAGTGATTATGCAGTTGGGGCTGTTTTGGGCCAACGTGTTGATAAGAAACTGAATGTTATTTATTATGCTAGTAGAACACTTGATGCTGCTCAAAAGAATTATGCTACAACTGAAAAAAAATTAGCAGTGCTATTTTCTTGTGACAAATTTAGACCTTATATTACTGATTCAAAAGTCACAATACATACTGATCATTCTGCTATTAAATACCTAATGAATAAGAAAGATGCTAAGCCTAGACTAATAAGATGGGTACTTTTACTGCAAGAATTTGATTTGCACATTGTTGATAGGAAAGGGGAAGATAATCAAGTAGCTGATCATCTGTCTAGAATGGAAAATATACCTGATGATCCTGTTCCTATTAATGATAGCTTTGTTAATGAACAACTTGCAATTATTGATGTTTCTAGTGCTAAAGTTGCATCACCATGGTTTGCAAACTATGCAAATTTTATTGTTGGTAAAGTTTTACCGCCACACTTCACCTTTCAACAAAGAAAGAAATTCTTCTATGATCTTAGACATTATTTTTGGGATGATCCTTTTCTTTATAAGAAGAGTGTAGATGGTATTATTAGACGTTGTGTACCTGAGCATGAACAACAGGCTATTATAAGAGATTGTCATGACAGTCCTTATGGAGGGCATCATGCAGGAGATCGTGCAGGTGCAAAGGTATTATAATTTGGTTTTTATTGGCCTACTTTATTTAAGGATTGTGCTGAATATGTTAAATCTTGTGATAAATGTCAAAGAGTAGGAAATATTGGTAGGAGAAATGACATGCCTATGAATTATTCTTTACCACTTGAACCATTTGATGTGTGGGGTTTTGACTTTATGGGACCTTTCCCAGCATCAAAGACAAAGCATACTCATATTTTGGTTGCAGTGGATTATGTTACAAAGTGGGTGGAAGCAATTCCAACCAAAAGTGCTGATCATGCCACAGCAATGAAGATGCTCAAGGACATCATTTTCCCCAGGTTTGGTGTTCCTAGGTTTTTAATTACTGATGGTGGTTCTCATTTCTTGCATGGTATTCTTAGGAAAACATTGGCAAAATATGATGTTAACCATAGAATTGCATCTCCATATCACCCTCAAACCAGTGGACAAGTTGAATTAAGTAATAGGGAAATTAAACTCATTTTAGAAAAGACAGTGAATAAGTCTAGGTCTGATTGGCCACTTAAAATTAATGATGCATTGTGGGCTTATAGAACTGCTTATAAAAATCCTATGGGAATGTCTCCTTATAAAATGGTTTATGGGAAATCTTGTCATTTACCTGTGGAATTAGAGCATAAAGCCAGATGGGCTATTAAACAATTGAACTTGGATTTTAAGACTGCAGGAGAAAAGAGAATTCTTGATTTAAGCTTACTAGATGAATGGAGAAATGAAGCTTATGAAAGTGCCAAAATGTTTAAGGAAAAAGTTAAGATTTGGCATGACAAGAAAATTAAAAGGAAAGAATTTAAAGTAGGCGATCAAGTTCTATTATACAACTCTCGTTTCAAGTTTTCTGCAGGGAAGTTGGCTTCAAAGTGGCAGGGACCACTAGTGATACAGGAGGTGTACCGTTCAGGAGCTATCCGTCTTCACGGTGATATGAAAGGTAAACCTCATGTAGTCAATGGACAACGCCTTAAACATTATATTGCAGGAATGAGCTTCATCGGAAAGGTGGAGGAGTTGAACTTACAATCACCGGAGGAGGTAATCGAGAGAGGTCGTGCAGTTTCAGAAACCCTAAATCAATAAAAGGTAACTTTTGTGTTGGAAAGTTTCTCGGAATTGCGTAAATTTTTACGGAAGTCATTTTTTATGGAAATTAACATGTGGGACAAGAAACTTGGAAGGAACGGAGCCCAGAGGGAGAAAAGAGGGGGTCCCATGCGGCTAGATTCTTTGGCCGCGTGGGCCCACTCCTTTTGCCCCTTGGAGTCCCGTTTCGTCTCGTTTTTGACTCCAACGCTTCGTCTTTACCTAAAAATCTTCAATATATACTCCTTTCCGTCGATCTAATCTCGCACCGAGCGTTCTCGAGCGATCTTTGCTTTTGTTGTTTCTACCAGTCAGGTTTTTAGCTATGTCTTCGAGAGACTCTTACCAATGCTCCTCCATGGACGATGATGATGATGATGAACTCGAGGGCAACAGCCCCAGGTCCATATGGAGGAGGAATAGGAAGAGGAAGGACTACTCGGATGATGAAGACTACAAGCCCGACGAGGAGGAGATGGAGAAGGCAGAAGCAGAAGAGAAAGAATACAAGCCCTTCGTCGACATCGCACTTATTGCAACAGCACCACCTTCTCCTATCATTGTTGCTGGTGTGAGGGTGAACGTGTCTCTTGGAAACAAGAGGCAAACGGCGCGCATGAGCACAGGAGGGAAGGCTCCTAGGCACGCACTTGCTAGCAAAAACGTGGTTTCTACTCTTATTGACAGGGAATTTCAGCGTGCCACCCAAGAGAACTATCCTGGTGAATGGGATCGCAAGATCCCTAATGTAAAAGTACCAAGCCCGGAGTGGAAGCCTTGCAAGAAGACGGTGGAGAAGAATCTCATGGAGAAACTAGGAAAAGCTGCAAGCAAGTTTGAAGAAGCCTATAACCTTATGATGAGCATTGTTGGAGAGCTTGAAGATAATTATTATGAGGATAAGAAGAAAGAGAAATAAAGGAGGCTCTAGCAAAACGTCAAGGCGTGTGTGAGCTCATGGAGCATTATCATGTATCCCTATCTTGTGGTTTATCAATGAATATAAAGTATGGTGTCATCCATGGTTCTCTTGTTTGGAGATTTATGGGTAACACTCATGCAAATGAGCGTGGCATATTTAGAAGTTTCAGTCACATCTTGCCTTGAAATTAATTAACTTGAGTGTGTTGGACAATTATAGAATCACCTCATTATAAAATAAGTAAAGAGAATGAGTCAATATGACTTGAAAATTAATAGTTTATGGTTGAGATATAGTCTTGTAGGATAAAAAGTTAGGAAGGGGTAATGAAAAGGATATGAAACACTCTTGTTAAAATCTAGTATCTTTTGAGCAAATTAACGAATCATGGATATTTCAATACTTATGCTCTTGGAAAGTGAATGAAAAGAAAGGCACCTGAAAATTCAGTTAGCCATGGAAAGTGTAAGATAAAGTTTGTATAGAGCATAGGAACTTGATTGAGATATCCATGACTAAAGTTTGCACTAGTTACTAGTGAAGGAAGGGTGCAAACAATTTTATATCTGTCTTTTCATTCGTCTTTTTTGAATTTGTTATCCAATAAGAGTTTATCTTGTCTTTAAATTTTAGAAAAGTATAAAATATTATAATGCTTGCCATAAAGAGCAAAAGCATGTGAAAAATAGTATGATTCAATTGTCCAACATACAATGGTTGTTTGCTTTCAAAAGTAAGGGGTGATTGCTAGAACTTCCACTTATGTTGCCCTCATATGTATGAGTTTTAGTTCATTAATCTTTCATTGCAATTGAATATGATGATGATACAATGCTCGTATTTATTTATCAACCATAAGTCCATTGATACATGTAATGATACCTGTCCTTACATACTCGAGGACGAGTAAAGGTTTAAGCTTGGGGGAGTTGATACGTGCATTTTATACCATCACTTATACAACTTATATTGTCATATTAGAATGTTATTAGCATTGTTTTATCATTGTTTTACATGTTGTAGATAATTTATGGGACGTTCATACAAAGTCCCTATTTTTGGTATTTAATTTCTGGGAGGCAGAAAACCTCCTTTTTCTTGTTTTTAATGTTTCAGGAGCTACAGGGACCCAAATAATAAAAGGAAAATTGCACAGCTGGTTTTTCATCGGAAGAATGGCAGAGGGAAGAAGATCGAAGAGAGGAGAGCCACGAGGCCCAAAAGAGGGGGGCCCACGCGGCCAGATTCTTTGGCCGCGTGGGGCCCACCAACTGGAGCCTCGGGCACTTCCTCGCTTGGGGCTTTTTATCGACGCCTTCGTCTCGCCCGAAAAGTTATGCCCTAATTTTTCCAAGTCCATCCGAGGTCGCGGCGGCGGCGAAACTCCTGATTCCCGCCGTGGGGGATCAGATCCTACTGCTCCGGAGCTCCGGAGAAGGGGGAAATCATCGTCATCGTCATCACCTCTCCTCCTTGGCGTGGGAGGAGGCCTCTACATCATCACCATCACCAAGACCAGCACCATCTCCATCATCATCTCCGTGATCCACTCCGTTCCCCTCGTAGTTTGAGAGTTGCTACACCCTAGATACTTGTCTTGTGCACTTGGGAGTCATCACGCACTCAGGATGGCCCATGAGGGGACGCGCGCAGACGGGAGCGTCGCTCCCACTGAAGGCGTGAAATAGGACCTCCCGGTCGGGAGTTCGTTGCAGCGACATGAAAACGGCAAACCCTAGTTGCCGCGTACTGCAGGAGTGATACGCTCCCGCGTACCCCCTGGTGCGTTTGGGCCTGGCCCATCTTGTTCGTTGCGAGGAGCACGACCCCGACCGGCGGTTGCGAGGGAGGACGACAGCGACTGGAACTGAACGACGACGACTGGAACTGAACGACGGCCAACAGAAAGGAGAAGAAACCGAGCACGACGATCTCGCCGCCGACGGGGATGACGCGGCTGGCCGCGACGTCGTCGGCCAGGCGAGGAATGGACCTCACCATAGCCGGCGGCGACGCGGCTCGCCGCGGTGGCACAGGTGGAGGTGAGGTAGGAACTTAAGAAGGGGGCCGGGTGTGGGGTGGCCGGCGTCGGAGAAGAAGGTAGGTTGGTGGCGGGTTTAGAGGGAAGCCCGGGGAGGCGGAGGACCGGCGGAGGCGGCGGATAGAGGAGGGCGGGGCGCCGAGGCTACGCCGGGCGCGGGCGGCGGCAGCAGGCGGTTAGGTCGGTGCCCGGCAGCGGGGGGTTTTGGAATCGGCGGGGGGGGGGGGGGGGGGGGGGGGGGGGGATTTCCCTGCACGGTTGCGGTGGCATGTGGGGAAGAAGACGAACGTGCTGACCAGAAGATGGGCCCGGCCCACGACCATGTCCTTGCAGGCGGGAGGGAATCCCTCCCGCTTAAGGCATCAAATAGGATCCCCCCAGGAAAACGAAAACGAACTGTTACTGCGTGCGTCCGGACTAGAACTTGGGCCCTTGCTCCTTCTACTAACTTGGGTTTTTTCTTTCTTTTGCTTGGGCTGATTTCCTTTGGTGAACTCTAAACTAATTAAGTGGGTCCGGTTGATTAAACAAGTTGGATGAGGCCGACATTATAGAGTACGGCTGGAATACCGATCCAGTAATGCAGCACATTCCCCTAGCTAGTAGTAATGCTAATTGATCTAAAAAAAGTAGTTATGCTAATGCATCACACAATCAACTCGTTACTTTTCTTCCACTCGAAATAATCGACTAATTTTCTTTCTTTATTACGCTTTGATTTCTCTGATAGTTGACATACACCCATGTCATGTCAAGGTACTAGACTAATTTTCTGTAGGATGCATCATTGGGATCACACCTTATAACGACATGGTTCTAGGCATTCGATGGGAACATCATCTTTGCTTTCCATCTTGTAATGTTAGAAGAAAGTTTAAAACAGTATGTAGACATCAATGCTGATTTGGTGCGCATTTTAGGAATTTACATTAGATGCATTTTAGTAGTTCATCAATAATATCTTACATATACACATATAAATTATTATTTTGATGCCTTTAGGGTCTCGGATTCTAGTTTCGCCCAGGGCCCCTAAAATCACAGGACCGGCCCTGTACCCAAGGACTCTCGGGGATTAAAGATAACGACGGATGTTGCTGTTCCACAACCTTTGTCGGCGAGTCCGGTCCAAGGGCGTGGAGCGAGATCGTAGTCGAAGTAGTCGTACACGCGGAGATCAATCACAGATGCAGAAAGTAAATAGACACAGAGATATAGGTGGGACAGATCTTTATTATCATGGTGTGTCTCTCTCCATACAATACATGAGTATATATATAGGGGAGAGGGGTAGGTGGGAGGACCAAAACCTAGAGGGAAAACCCCCACCCCAAGAAAGGGCGGGCCGTACGGCCACGCACGGGAAGGTTTCCCAACACTCCCCCTTGGTCCGACATCCCGTATTGTCTATGTCTCAAAAACTCCGAAAAATCCAGTGGGAAAAATATGGAGAAAGAGTGCATAGAATACGTCTCCTCATGTTGCACGAATTGCCTCATCAAAAACCTTGTTGTGAGAAACATCTGGAAAACTCACATAAGGGAAAAAAAAGAGTACAATCCACTCAACATTAAGTTGAGTACTCTATCATCTGAATTGAGATTTACAGATGGGGGTGTGAAGAATCTCCCCCTAAGTCTGGCATTTCCCTAAGTCTCATCATACCGATTCCACGAACACACCTCTCAAAAGATGATGCCGATATTGATTTAGTGAACAAATCAGCGAGATTGTCACATGACTTAGTATGCAAGATCCTCACCTCGTTCATCTTCTGCAGCTCATGCGCATAGAAGAACTTGGGGTTGATATGGTTTGTGAGATTACTCTTCACATACCCTCACTGCACTTGTGCATCACAAGCTGCATTATCTTTATAGATAATGGTGGGGGTATGTACGGTGTTTTGCCCACACGTCTGCTCAATGTGGCGAATCATCCGTCAAAGCCATACACATTCTCGTGATGCCTCATACAATGCTATGATTTCTGAGTGGTTCGTCGAAGTCGATACGAGACTTTGCTTAGACGATTTCCAGGAAATTGCTGTTCCACCACAAAGGAAAACATATCCAGTCTGTGACTTGGAAGAATGTGGGTCCGACAGGTACCCTGCATCTGCATAGCGTACCAGTGATAGGTCTTGACTCCTCCTATAGAACAGCCCAAGATCTTTGGCCCTTCAGGTATCGGAAGACGTCCTTGATGCCTTCCAATGTCTATTGGTAGGATCAGAACTATACGTAGCAAGCAAATCGACGGCAAATGCAATATCGGGTCGTGTACAATTCGCGAGGTACATGAGTGCTCCAACAGCGCTCAAATAGGGGAATTCCGGTCCCACAATTTCCTCCCCCTCTTCCTTAGGCCTGAACGGTATCTTAGCTTGCTGTAATTAAAGACCTCCCGATCATTGGGGTCTTCGAAGGATATGCCTTATCAAATCCAAATCTCTCCAATACCTTCTGGTTGTAGGCAGACTGGTGCACTAGAATCCCAGCAGGGGAATGTTCAAGTTGCAGACCCAGACAGAACTTGGTTTTACCCAATCCTTCATCTCGAATTCCAACATCAGGTAGAAACTCGCTTCCCCAATATCTCCAGGTGTACCGTTTATATTCAAATCGTCCACGTACACCGAGATTCATGGGATCGCCGTATAAATACACATGGGCAATACTCATTGCTCGTGTAGCCCTTCTGATGAAGGAAATCGCATAAGCGAGTATACCACATCCTACCAGATTGTTTAAGTCTGTACAATGACTTCTTGAGAAGCACACTGTATAGACCCCGATTTGCTCTATCTTGCTTTGGAATGGGGATACCTTCTAGTACCTTCATGTAAATATCCGAATCAAGGTTACCATATAGGTAAGCAGGAACAACATCCATCAATTTCATTGTAAAGTCCAGGTTTACTGCCATTGAGATCAAGTATCTAAAGGTTATACCATCCATGACTGGGAGTAAGTTTCCTCAGTATCGACATCTGGTCGTTGAGTGAACCCTTTGAGCAACGAGCCTTGCTTTGTACCGAACCACCACGTTTGTGAGGTAATTGCCACATGCCAATCTTCCCAATCTGACCTTCTTTTACAATCAGCGTGATTGTTAGGTCTAGGGTCAGGATCTATGATTGGGGCAATTTTCTTAGCAAAGTTAATGTCGACATTCGTCATTGCTTGGTTCCTTAACTCTCCTTTATTTATATAATGTATGGCCATTTGGTCATGGGGCGCATCTGGCGCTACCTCTTCTCCACCATATTTACCATTACAGGAGCGAGGTCCTTTAGCTTTTCCACGCCGATGTGTGCGCTCACATCTCCGCTGGATGGTCCCTTAATAGGGACGTCCAAGTCCGGAGTCCTGTGTACAGGACTTTCCGTACTTGTGCCAGGTCTCAACTGGCCCCCTTTTGCTTACTAGGGGCTTTGGTGACTGTTTGTGATAAATCTCTCTGATCCTTCTTCATCAGGCGTACCCGAGTACTTAGGATTTGAGAAACCGGATTTCGCGTCCGTTTAGGCCTTTGGACGGGAGCGGGTGTACCATTAGTTAACTTCGGTATCTCAACCCTTTCCGGTGCATTGCACGCTGGCATATGCGATGTTTTCACAGTTTTCAAGTCACTAAAGTGATCAGTCAGTTGATTCGCTAATGCATGCAAATCTATTATCTTTTGGACTTATTTATTTCTCTCAACAGTGCGTGGGTCATGAACGCGGATCCCCGTGGCTTGCCACGTTATTTCTCGACCATCAAGGAGTTGATTTCCTCCCCCTAAAGTCGGAAAGAGATCCTCATCAAATATGCAATCGCAAAGTGGACCGTATGACAATCACATGTCATCAGGGGTCCAAATACGTGATTATGGACACAGTCTCATAACCAACGATATCCCCGACTTACGGAGCGAGAAAATTGCTGATCGCCGGGGGTGGTGTTGGTACATACACCTGGCAACCGAACCTGCGAAGGTGGGAAATTTTCGGTGCCGACCCATACGCGAGCTGCATAGGAAATTGGATGTTTTAGGCTCACGGTCTAAAGTTGATGAGTTTAGCAGCGTGTAACACATCATGCCCCCAACATCTTGTTGGAAAATGACAACCCTGAAGGAGCGGTCTAGCAATGAATTTAACCAATGCCTCTGCAAGTCCGTTTTGCGTAGGGACATGTGGTACTGAATGCTCGAATGCAGTTCCCATTTCCATGGTTCCGTGTTGCATCAGGCAATCGTTGGACCACTTAGAGAAGCGTCAATGTGTACCATAAAGTACCAAAACAACCCGGGATGGGCTGAATTGGACCGCATATGTCCCCTTGGATTTGTCCAAGAATGCGGGGATTTCATCCTTCACCTTTAAAATGGGACGGTCTAACGATTAACTTCCCCGTAGCGCATGCAGTGCACACGAAATCATCAGGATTCCGGAAGTTATTCACATTAACATTATGACCATTCGAGTTGTCAATTATATTCATCATCATAGTAAGACCAAGTGGCCTAATCTATCATGCCAGAGACACGATAGTCCAGAGCTTCGGAAGGTAGTGTACACAGGCAGTGCTACAATTATCGTGTAGCGTAGCCCTATGTCCAATGGAGGAAAAAACTTTCAGTAACATGTTTATCATTTTCATCGCGCTTGGTGATTAGAAGGCATACTTGCCATCACAACAACGGTCTCAACTGGAGACTCTTAGCGTGAATATCACTGAAATATAAGAGGTTGCGAGTGACTCGGGGTACAACAATGGATCACTTAATGATCAAACTTGTTCCCTTGGGTTAGTATGACATTGGCTCATCCAGAGCCAGATCGCAGCCGGCGATTGTCATAACATTCCCTCGAGATTAAACTCAAAGCATATAATCTCTCTTAAAATGGTAGTTGTGTATCGTTTTCCACAAGACATGTTTACTCCATTGGGGTGCCACACGTGTTCAAAGATATTGCATTGACGAATATAATGAAGCGAGGAAGAAGCAACATTACATAAAACAAAAATGCATAAATATCTCAGAACATAACATGCCATCATATTTAAATAGAGGAATTAATGAACGATAAAAAAAAATTCAAGCATCGAAATAATTAATAGGATTAACTCTTTTAGAGCTTGAAATCCAAAATGTGTCAAAAATGCCAAAGGAATCATAAATATTAAGGAGACTAGGCAGAGTCAATGAATACAATGATACTGATTCTCTCTCGTTTTGAAATATATAATGCCTCTAGAATTTTGATCCTAACTTCGACTATGAATTTGACTAAATAATATGAGTTATTAGTCATAGAGTTAAACCATTGGAAACTCTTTGGAAAGTGAATCAAATAGTGTACATTTTGTGATACTGACTCATGTTTATTTGTCGAACTCATGATCAAAATTAATCTCAGAATTCGAGGGTTGCTTATATATATTTGGTAAGAGGGAACAACAAACAAAACTGTTAGAAAAGATACAACAATATAATTTATGTTAATTAGCTCGGCATATAATTTTTTCAAACTAAATAAGGTTTTAAACAATTACTATAACATGTTCTAAAAAAGACATTTAAGATTTACAGATTTCATTCTTAAATGGGGATAACCCCAGACTCTGCATGAAAGTGCTGCATATGGCTGCTTTATTAACTTATTATAGTTTGGTGCAACAATTATTACATCTCAGGGATCACATAAGATTGAGACATGTATCAACCAGCGAAACAAAGCCATTAACATGAAAAGCCTATGCCTTAGCATGATAGTCTATGATGACGTGGAAACGCACGTTCGTTGGGAGACCCCAAGATAAAAGTATGATGTAGTCAGCAGCAAGTTTTCCCTTGAATCTACCAAGGTTTAATCGTATCAGTAGGAATTGGGAGAGTTTCAGAAAGGTGTCAGCGGCGCCGTTACCCGATTACTGACGTGGACCTGCACACAACACAATCAAAGTACTTTGCCCCAACGAAACAGGAAGGTTGTCAATCTCCCCGGCTTGCTGAATACAAATGATTAAACGTATGGTGTGAAATATGATGATGAACACAAAAATGAACAGCGAGGAAATAAACGTAGAGCGTGGTGAAAACGGTGTTTGTATCAGTGTGGAATAAAGGACTGGGGTCCACAGTTAACTAGTGGTGTCTCTCCATAAGACAGATATGCATACATGTTGGGTGAACAAATTACAGCTAGGCAATTGACAAAGTGCAAACGCATGACAATGCAATATATGATAAGAACATGTTCATTGTTAAATCTATTGGGCATTACAACAATATACATAGACTGTTTACTAGCCGCATCTATGACTCATAATCCACTCACTAGATAGCTTCCGGGTCTCCCGTGAGTATTAAGTTGCAAGTAACAGATTATAGCATTTAGCAAAGTGTGTAATATAAACAAACGCATTAGACTTAACAGCAGTACCCTTAAGCTAAGCATCGGTTATTTTATCCCTAGTGGCAACAACACATCTACAACCTTAGTTGTTTCTGTCAATCAAGCCCAGCCTTCTAGAGGCATGAACCCACTATCTAGCATAAATACTCCCTCTTGCAGTCATTAGCATTTATTTGGCCAAAGCATCTACTAACAACGGAGAGCATGCAGGAACATAGATAAAACATGATATAAATAGATGAACAAACTTGTTCATAACTTTACAATTCATCGGATCCCAGCAAACACAATATATAGCATTACATAAAGATGATCTTGATCATGTTAGGCAGCTCACAAGATCTAAACATGATAGCACAAGGTGGAGAGACTACCAACTAGCTACAGCTATGGACCCGTAGTCCCGTGAAGAACTACTCACGCATCACTCCGGAGTCAGGCATGGCGATGTAGAGCCCTCCGGTGATGATTTTCCCTCCGGCAAGGTGCCGGGAAGAACTGCAGGAACCCTCCCGAACTAGGGTTGAAGATGACGGTGGCGGCGGAACTTTTCGTGGATTTTCGCTCGGGTGTCTAGGGTTCCCCAAATAGATGTGATTTATAGGCGAAAGGGCGGCGTCGGAGGGCAGCCAGGTGGGCCAGGCGGGCTGGGGATGCAAGCCCACCCTTGGCCACGCCATGGGCCCGCCTACCTCCCTTGGCTGGCCTCCGGCCTTCTCCTTCGGACTACTGCTTCGTCTCGGTCCAGAAATAATTCAGTTAAATTGGCGTCCGATTCCGAGAATATTTTCAGAATAGAATTTCCGAAACAAAAAGACAGCAGAAAACATGAACTGGCATTGTGGCATCTTGTTAACAGGTTAGTCCCAGAAAATGCATAAAAATGATATGAAGTGTAAGATAAACATGTGGTAATCAATATATAACAGGCATGAAACATCAAAAATTATAGATACGTTTTAGACGTACGAGTCTATAATTAAGCTGTCAGCTGTATCGGTTGCATAAGTCCCGTGCAACCGTTTCCAAACATGCGCACCAAGAATTCATGTCCCGGTGGCGCTCCACCGGCTGGACAAACGACCACATACGAATCCAATGCGTGGCCAAAGGGATAACTTGTAAGAAAGAAGAAACTTTCGAATTGTTAAAAATAATACCATTCCGCACATGCCATATGGCCAATAATAAAGCCCAATCTCCTATTCTTATTCTTATGTGAGATGTATCTTTCTTTGCAACCGTTTAACCAATTTGTGATATTAATTAGTTTTTTTTTGCGAATGTGATATTAATTAGTTGGAGGAGTAATATAGAAAGCCATATAAACAATGTGCCAAATAGTTTTAGCGAGAGGGCAAGATACAAACAAATGTTGAACTGTTTCCTCTTTGTCACAGAAACAACACTATCTACTACCCTTCCAACTTATTTTAGAAAGGTTAAACTTTGTTGCAGGACTTTCCGGTAGAGAAACCACATAAAAATCCTAATTTTCAGTGGAACTTTCATTTTCCAAATATATTTATGATACGAATGAAAGTCGTATGGCCATTTAACAAATCAAGGTAATAGAGAGAAAGCTAATGTTTTGACCCTATAATGCAGTATGAGGGTACTATTAGAATCTGTAGAAACCTCAACATCTACATGTCCTTTCCCGCTATACTCCACTACTGACTCGAAAAGATTTAGTGCTAGCTTAGATTGCCGGTTGTTAAACAATTACAGTATATTGTTGGAGCTTATCGATCCCCAGCATCTTCCTCGAGCATTCCCGTAACTTGCACGATTAGGCCTTGCCTACTCTCATCTTCTACTGGCTAAACCACTCCAGGAAGCCATTAACTCCACTAAAATATGGTGTGATCTGCAATTCTTGTCCAACCCCGGGACGGTTTAGGGATGAGTCTTCCAGTATCGAGGCTGAGCTGGTCAGCACGGCCACTTCGCTCAGCCTAATTATTCTAGCGCAATAATGCCATTGTATGTGCGCTCGTGTTGGCTCCGATTGCTAATGCACACACCACCCAGCTGGTGCTGACATGGCGGCACAAACATGATTAATTTTGATGATGTTTAAGTACCTGATTCTCCGGAACAAGACACAGTAAATGTCTCTGTCACACATCAGCACCATTGCTTATCAATGTGCAAATGGGTATTTTCGAGAACGAGTGATAACGTTTCATTTGATAACTCCTTCAACACAAGCCTAGATGTTCAAAGTCGCGTCGTCTTATCTTAATTGCGCCAAGGTTGTCCTTGCTAAGCGTCGCGTTGACCTTTATGCTAACACACAGGACATGATGTATGGCTTAAATAAGCAAGCACTAAAACATAGAGCACCCACCGCGTGCAAATCAATTTGCGACAACATTGGTGATATTCCTAAGATTCCTAAGATTATGAACTCATAATTCTTCGGTGGTTTTTAGCATTTTTTAGCTGTCCTAGAGTAATCTACTATGAAACAACATTCCTAAGATTATGAGTTCAGATGTTAGACGCTCCGATGGGCTGTCCTTTTTCCCATATACACTATAACAATGGAGTATTGGACGATTGTGCATCTTGTAGTGTTACGGTAAACCAACGCCGGGTTTGTGGTGGCAAGCAAGATGGGTGGGTGCAAGGCTCGAGAACACCCATACACTCACTCACATTTCACACACATTGTGGGCGATCGACACGGGAGCAATGAAAGAGGGTAATTTGTACGAGCACTAAACCCACTTTAACCTGTAAAACATATTTGACGACCGATAAATGATCATGCCAACTGTTTAATTTATACTATAGAAGTTTGTATATACTAGCTTAGATAATCATACACAATACACTTCGATTCAAATATTTTTAAGTTGTAAGTTTGTAATTTGTACCGCTGTATTTAATAATATTAGAAACATAGAAGAACATTCACCAAGTAATATACATATAAGCTATATAATTTATATTTTTAAAAGAATAGCGAGACATGTGTTTTTATTTCTTTTCACATTCAAGGTGGTTTTTTATCTTCTTAAAGACAATATCTTACAAACAAAATATCTTTTTTTTTGAAGTGGATCTTCCACAGCGAGCGATCAACAGAAATTACAGAGAGAAGAACAAACACACGCCAAAGAACAAAGAAGAAAGGAACCCAACACAACAGCAACAAGGCCAAGAACACAACACAGAACCTGGAGCCTTGATCGCTGATCCTCCACAACACCCGCTAGCAACCTCTTCATCGCCGGAGAGGAAGCAGATATAGTTTCGATGATATACATTAAAATCTATGACAGAAAACAACTTAGAGAAATATTGTATGTTAAAAATGTTGACTTAGTATGAATCATATTATTTTGAAACCACAATATGATAGAAATATAAGTAAGTACGGAAGTTTAGTATTTTTTTTTAAGTTTAACTAGCCATGGATCCCAAGTTTAGTTGGAACTCCCTGCACGTACCTATCAATCGTGTATACGTATACACGCGGCCACTTCACCGGTTTCACTTTCGATCTACTTCTCGTATCGTGAGACTTGATCGGATCATTCATAGGCAAAGCAGGGCCGTGATGTTCATCTCCATCCGGTCTCAAGTCGGTTGCCACTGGTCATACCGTCCAACTCCTTTGTGCGCGGCAGTGACGCCCTGATTTCACCTAGGTGACTACGCCCGACGGCGGACACCCCGAGCCTTCCGGTGATTCATTGAATCAAATCTTCCATCAGGTCAATAATATGGGTTCATGTACTTAATTATTATTCCGTTATTAATCAAATCAAGTCAATCAATTCCAAAATTGATCAATTTATTAGTTTTGAACAAAGTGCCCGTTTTAATCTATCATGCCACTAAGATTGGATACTGAATTTTGAAGATATGATTTGATATTTTATTTAAAAACACTAGATGAGTGGTGCTTTTCACTATAAGATGAAGTTATTTTATTGCTTCAATATATTAGCACTAGATGAGTGGTGTTTCATGACGGTCGGCGGGATGTCTATACTGATTTTTAACCGAATTCTCGCTAACAAATCGGCCAACTTTATTCTACTTAATTAATGAAAATAACAAGTCTTTTGATTCGTATAAAAATTAATTTAACGGAGAAAAGAGGGTCTCGAGCTAGAGCTGAACTGACAAAATGTCACCAAGGCCACGCGGCAAGGGAAAAAAAAATGGATTGCCGATTCTTCGGTGGTCTTCAGCGGGAATTTTTTAGCTGTCTGAGACTATTTTAATAATGAAACAAATTTCAGATGGTAGACGATCTGATGGGCTGTCTTTTCCCCCCTATTCTCCAAACTCTATAAGAATTGAGTATTGGATGACTGTGCAGTGTGCATCTCGTCTTGGACATTAAATTAGCTAGAGCTGCGCAAGCAATCATCGCTTCTTGCAAACAAGAGATGCAAGAGGCTCGAGCCTCGAGGACGCCCACTCACTCACTCACATTCCGCACGCACCGTGGGCGATCGACACGGGGAGCAACGGAAGAGGGTACGGTACCTTTGGGATCAGAGCTCGGACAGACAGAGGACCCCTCTTCGAGTATCCGCTCTGTGGTCGCGAGAGGAGCCTGGGAAAAGTGACGGCAAGAGATGCCCCGATAGGCCGAAAGGACGCGGTGATAATGGTGGATAGGGTTCACGGGAGCGAGCTGTGCGGCTGTGCTACGCCGCCCGCGTTCGTGCGTGCACGGCTTGCTTGGCTTCACGCGCGCGGCGCCGCACGCTGCTCGCCGGATTCGAGGTCGATCGCACGCTCGGAGGACTGGTCAGAGTCAGAGTCACAGTGTGGGTGCACGCTGACGCAGCAGCGGCAGATTCGGGTGCCATGCCGCCGCCGCTCGATCGTCTCCCGTGATCGATCGTCCGACGAGGTCGTCCTCTTGCGTGGCCGCAGCCCGAGCGATCCGAGTGTTCTCAAATACGCGACACCGGCCGCTACGCGATCCTCTTGTGATCCACTCACTCACGCGCCGACGCGCGCACGCCATTGCCGCCGTGCCACGGCATCACGCGCCCCCATGCCTGATCGGCGTTACTCCACTCCGATCGTTCCGGCGAGCGGGACACCTAGGCGGCAACGTGTGCGTGCTCTCGACGCAGCAGTCTACATGGCACACTCACCCGGCCGCCAGCTGCTGCTTCGAGCATTATTCTTTTTCTCTAGCCGATCACCGCTACATCGATCATCGGCTGACTTTTGAGCATTGCGAGAGCATCTCCTCTAAATGGGGCCAAAGGCTGTCCGAACGTGTCATTTGGGCGCCGTCCGGACAAGGTGCGCCATTTGGGCGCCCGCGATGCCCACTCGCGACGTCCAAAGGGGCGCCCTAAAAGGGTTTTTTACATGAATTTTAATATTTTGTGAAAGGAAAAATCAAACATATATAAATATGTAATAGTTCAAATATATAAAATAAAGTTCAAATGTCTTCCTCTTCCTCCTCTGCCGCTGTCATGCCCCGGCGTGCCCACAAATGCTCCGCTAGATCAGTTTGGAGTGCATTATGAGTATTTTCATCACAAATTTCCAAATGCATTGAGATATAATCAGCGAAATCTGCCGGCACGTTGTGGTCAACCTGTGCATGAGGACCCTCAAAGTCATATGGCATATGATCATGCACTGGATTATAGCGCTCACTCTCGATAATCATGTTGTGCAGGATGACACAACAATTCATCACCTCCCACATTTGCTCATTCGACCATGTCAGAGCAGGATACCGAACGATAGCAAACCTTTGCTGCAGCACTCCAAATGCCCGCTTGACATCCTTCCTGGTGCTCTCTTGTTCAGCGGCAAAATGACAAGCTATGTTCCCGCGAGGGTTGGGGACGCTCTTCACAAATGTTGCCCACTTTGGATAGATGCCATCGGCTAGGTAGTACCCTTTGTTGTACTCGTGGTCATTGACCACATAGTTGACAGGTGGGGCATGGCCTTCAACAAGCTTCGCGAACACAGTAGAGCGCTGCAACACATTGTTGTCGTTGTGTGATCCTGCCATGCCGAAGAATGCATGCCAAATCCATAGTTCATGATCGGTCACAGCTTCAAGAACCACACTGCAATATCCTTTGTGGCCTCCTTTGTACAATTCTTGCCAACCAAATGGACAGTTCTTCCAGCTCCAATGCATGCAGTCTATGCTTCCAAGCATCGCAGGAAATCCTCTAGCTGCATTCTGTTTCAGGATCCGAGATGTTTCTTCTTCATTTGGTCCTCTCAAATAGTTTGGGCCAAACACACCAATCACCGCCCTGCAGAATCTGTACATCGACTTGATGATTGTGGACTCTGACATCCGTAGGTAGTCATCTACAGAATCAGCAGGTGCTCCATATGCAAACATTCTCATGGCTTCAATGCACTTCTGAATTGACGAGAAACCAACAGTTCCCACGGCGTCCTTCTTCAACTTGAACCATGGATCATACGCCCTCACAGCTTGCACGATCTGGTTGAACAATCCACGGTTCATCCGAAAGCGTCGACGGAAATCCTTGGCGGTGGCGACAGGAACTTCGGCAAAGTAGTCAGAGACTAACATGCAGTGGCCTTCCATTCTCTGACTCGGCTTGCTCTTCTTCCTTCCGAACGACGAGCCTCCCCGTTTTGGGGCGGCATTGGCTTCCTCGTCGGTTTGAAGTCGGAGAAGACAACTGAGAATTGCTATATTCTCATCTTCCTCCGCGGCGATAGCGTCTTCTTCTTCCAACAACATCACGGCCATCATCTCGTCGTCGCTATCCATCTGCAATACAACACGGCCACTGATCAACGACCGGTCGCCGGCTAGCATTAATAATTCAGCCAAAAACCAGGCGAACCTTCCGCCGAACACCTTGCAGGCAGGGCGGGTCGCAGAGAGATCGCCGGTGCCCGGAACCGAAGGCCGTCGATGAGAGGAAGCAAACGGCGGCGCCGACGAGCGTCCAGGTTTGGGTGGGAGCCGGCGGGCGGGCGGCGGGGGCGACTGGGGCGACGAGCAAAGTGGGGCATCTGGGGCGACGATGGAAGACGGGGATAAAATCAGGCGAGAAAACGACGAGACATAGTCCGTGTCTCACTGCCAGGCGTGGCCCGCGCGTCGGAGGCTAACGTGGCGTCGCGTTTCCTTCCGTCCGGGGCCGCCCCAAGCCTCCCCAAGTTGAGGGCGTGGCCTGGGCGTGCCGGACACAAAACTGGGCCGCGCCGGACCGAATTTGTGTTTGGGCGCCGCGAGTGGGGACGATTTTGTGTCCGGCACGCCCCAAAAACGTTTGGGCGGCCGTTTAGGCGCCGCGAGTGGAGATGCTCTGAGTCCACCATTACAGCTCGATCATTTGGCTGCTTCCGGTGGGTGAGGGTCTACAAATGTTGACTGATGGAGTTGGCATTTTGTTGCAGAAAAGAGTCCATGCATGTTCTTTGTCTTGTAAGGAAAGAGTCGATGCATGCTGAATGCCGAATTGGACTTTGCATATGGATTATGTGCTGTCATATGCGGCCAACTGCTTTGTCCACAATTCATTTGTACAGTAAGTATGTATGAGCCCCGAGCTTGAGTGACTCACTTTATACACTACGGGAAAACCAAACTTTGCCGAGTATCTAACATACACGGCAAACGGCAAAAGACACTCGGCACATTCCACGACTCTAGCTATGACTAATTATAAGTACTCAAGCAACTTGTTCTGGCCAAAGGGACGCCACTAGCATTAACTCACCGCTTGGGCGAAACATTAGGTCATTTTGCACATTCATCTAGATGATTTGAATATTTTTTCATGCAAATTTGCTAAAATATGTTTAAAAACATGTAGAACATGATATATCCTAAATGACCTCAAACATCGCGTCTCAAACAAAAAGGCCTCAAACGATCTTAATATACCCATGGCGAATAGTTTAATTCACTTTTTTTCAATTGCCTAAACCTCTTTTTAAATTTCTAATTAAAATTTGGCTGAAATATGTACAAAACAGCACTTTTTTTATTATAGTTCAAAATTTCCACAAATTGGGCCAAACACTTGTCAAGCCTCATCAAACAAATATCTAGTGGTGCCAACGAATTTGGTCAATTACTAATGGGAGCCCCTTCATTGGAACTATTTTAGTCACATAAGCCATCCCTTATATACAAGTGGAGCCTTGGTCAAATACAAACTAACATGTGTATTCCTTGTATGTCTAAGCTTGCCTTAGAGCATCTCTAGCAGAACCCGCAAAAGGGGAACCCGCAAAACATTTTTGCAGTTCGCGCAACTCGCGGTTTTTTGCTCAGAACGCCGCGCGGCGGAGCAGAACCCGCAAAGCAGAACCGCAAAACAGAATATGCTCCGCCGCGCGGCGTTCGGAAACTGCATTTGCAAAACAGCAAGATAGGCATGAATAACATAAAAATGGAATGATAAATAAATTAGACCTAAATTATAAAGATTCATATTACAATAGTAAGATATTATGAATCCTCACAAATAGTTTATTACAATAAAAGTTTGAATCACACTAATTAAACAATAATCCAAATCGAAGATGTTGTAGAATAGCAATATTGTTTGAATCAAACATGGCTCAAATGAACTAAAAAATAGCTACTGCCCATGCAGCTGCCAGATGTGTTCAACCAAGTCTAGCTGCAGCTGGTTGTGTTCGTCCTTGTCCTCTATCTCACGGTAAGTCTGTAGAAAAGCTTGGACGCAGTGTGGGTTTCTAGCTGGCTTCACACGGTTACCAACATTGTCATAGGACAACTCCAAGTCCAAGCCCCTTTCATCCTCTATGATCATGTTGTGAAGAATCACACAACAAGTCATGATGTTTTTGAGAGTTTTCTTGTCCCAAAAACGAGCTGGTCCTCGAACTATGGCAAACCTAGATTGCAAGACACCAAATGCTCTCTCTATATCCTTTCAGCATGCCTCTTCTTCGGTACCTTCTTCGGAAGATGTGAGCCGGGTACGTCGGGATTTCGGCGAAGTAATCGCGCATGAGAAGCTAGTTGCCGTAGAAGCGGTGGCGCGGTATGCAAAGCCGACCAACCTTGGATCCTTGCCGCCGCTTTGCATACCGGTCCTCAAACTCCTTGACGGCGAGGACGGCGACCACCATTTGCTGCCGCCGGCTTGCGAACAGTGCCTCCACATCGGAGTCATCGGAGGAGGACGAATCGGAGAGCACGAGCTCTTCCTCCGGGCTCAACTCCATCTGAAATGGGCAAGGCATACTTACTACCTACTACTACGGCCGAAATCGAAGCGAAATCGAGCGGAATTAGACTCACCGGCAGATCGGCGGCGGCGGCGCAGATTTCCGTTCTCCGTGGACGCGGCTAGGGGAAACCGGCGGAAGGGGACCTCCGCGGCCGGGGCAGCTCGCGTGCGGCGGGGCACCGTCAGATGCGGCCGGGAAAGGGAGGGATTCGCAGGCGGCGGCGGCTGCGAGTTGGGGAAGAAGAGAGGAAGAACGCGTGGTGAAAACTCCCACCCGCCAACCGCTTTGACCAAATGCAGGGGCCCCTAGATTCGGCGCCGAAATCCGCGAAAACTCGGTTCGGAGGCGCGGATTCACGGGGCCATGCAAAATCTTTTGCGGGTTGGGTTAATTTGCGGATTCTGTTATACTCTAGACCGCCTTTGTCTCCGTGTTCTAGTCGGACTTCGTCAGCAGGCTTTGACCCGCCTCGTACTGGTGGGTCGGTCTTTGTGTTCTGTGAGGTACCCATAATTCTATGTACTCGTCACACACCATACCACAAGCCATAATATGTACCCATAATATGTTTGGGAATTGGTTGAACGGGATGGATAAAAAGACCAAAGCTAGGATTCGTATTGGCGGTTCAGCTATTTGTTGGTCTATTTGAAATTGTAGGAATAATATTATCTTTAACAGGAAAGAAACTTTTCATGTTTTACAGGTTATCCATACGGCGGTGCACTGGATCCAACTATGGGCCTTCTTGCTACCTTCGGACCAGCGGAAACTTATGGTGGCTGGATGCACACGGCTCCTATTGGTGGCACAGGATTTTTTCTCCCGGCATACGTGGCAGCATATTAGACGACTTTCGTAGTACTCTATAGGTCTTGCTGTTATCCGGTTGAGGCTTGTCTCATTGTCTTTGTGATCTTTTGAGATGTAATAATATACTTTGAACAAATTTATGTAATAAATGGCTGTGTGCATTACTCGATGCAGAGGCCGGGACAACCCCATTTCTAAAAAAACCATACCACAAGCCCACCATCATAGTCGTACCTATTGTTTGTCGCTAGACGAAAACCTACTCTCTCCCGTCCATGCTCGACTTTGTCGCTTTTCCTTAATTATTATATTGTTGTCGTTATATACACAAACCCTTTTCTCCAGTATACTTGTTGTCTCTCACTCCACATTTCCAGGGGTTTCTGCTACGAGATCAAACATCATTGGAAACATGGGAACTCAGCTCAACTCCATCGGGTTTGCTACTGTCGCCGCTCGATTCTCGTTGTTGGTGGCTAACGGGCATCCATCTAAACATGAGGAACTCTGGTGGCTTAGTTGTCGTCGCCGCTCGTGCATTACCAGCTGTTTCGCCCAGCGTGTTTGCATGCCACCGAACAAGGAGATGAATAGCGAGAATCAAATAGCTTCAAGATCTGACTAAAAATTCGTTTTTTTAGATTTCTGACTAAAAATGGTTAAGAGAAGTTTTTTTAGAGAATAAATGTTTGAGAGAAGTATGTGAATTTTGGGGCTCGAGTGGAAGAGGCCGTGATAGGCCATTCTTGAAGGGGTTGTCGGCCTGGGCTTCTACAAGATCGATAGTCTCTTTTGGACATCTTTTCCACTTTCACTTTCACGCTCACGGCACGTTTTGTTGTTGTTGTTGTTGAGAAAAGCACGGCACGGTTTTTTTTTTGTTGAGGGTAGCACTAGCACGGCACGGTTTTTTTGTAGTTGAGAAAAGCACGGCACGAGGGTTTGGCGTCGGAAAAAAGCGTGGGACGGTTCGAGTTTTGGGCAGCTTTGGGCAACGCCGAGAAAAGACCCTTGCCGTTGTGCAAAAAAAAGAAAAGACCCTTGCCCACGTGGCCGCCACGAGCACGGTCGCTAGCAAATCGCAATAGGCCCGTGAATCCGGGCCCGCACGTCAGCGGGACAGCACCGCGTCACTCTCCAGTCTCCACCGGCCCCTAGTAAAATCAGTTATCTCCCGGGCTCGCTCTCTGCCTACCCTCCCCCTCTCGCCGGCGACCGATCGCTCCGGCCCACCGACCTCGATGGCGGCGAGCGCGCGTATCCGCCTCTTCGCCTCATGCTACCTCTCTCCAGCGCTGTCCAGGACGGCGCCGCGGTATAGCCGAGGTCAGCCAGTCCGTCACTGACATCCTGCCTTCAACCCGTTCGACGTAATGCCGCCGTGGGAGCCGGGGCTTATTATAGCCTACTACAGCTTCGTGATTGAGGTTCTCTTCTCGTTCCAGGTCTCTGCACGCTCTCCACGACGCTGGGGTCCGGCGCCGACGAGGACGAGATCGAGCGCATCCGCCGCGAGTTCGAGGACGCCAAGCGCAACTACCTCAGCATCCCCGCCGCCATGAAGGACATGCCCAAGATGGACCCGCAAGGTCTGCCTGTTCTGTTCGCCCCTCCCGCCCTACTACCGTGTCCCTGTTGCTTTGGACTGCCTGGAAATGGTGATCGAATCTGTGCGTGTGATTGACTGATTGGGCTCGCGGGTTTCACTTTCAGGGATCTATGTGAACAAGAATGTCAAGCTGGATGACCTGCAAGTCTATGGCTTCGACTACGACTACACGCTGTCGCACTACTCAGACCACCTGCAGTGTTTGATCTATGATCTCGCTAAGAAGCACTTGGTCAATGAGGTTTGGCCGTTCCTAGCTCTCCATGGAATATTTACTGTGTTGATTGATTAATTGGTGGTATTTTGGTTGTGAGTCGGTGCTTATGTTTTGTGCAGTTGAAGTATCCGGAGAGTTGCTTGCAGTACGAGTATGACCGCAGCTTTCCTGTCAGGGGCCTTTACTATGACAAACTAAAAGGGTGCCTTTTGAAGCTTGATTTCTTTGGTTCTATCGAACCTGATGGTTGCTTCTTTGGACGGCGAAAGGTGAGGGGTTCACTACTTTCTCTATGGGTACTCGTATGCAAAATGTAGGTCCCCATGAATGTGATTATTCTGTATGTCATTAGTTTGCCTTGCACTGTTTCGACTCTTGGGTTCAAGCTTCGGACATCGCTCTAGTGGATTTTTAATGTGTTTACCAGAATATTAAGAATATGATTCTCCACCATTAGTCATTTTACCGACTTGGAAGATAAATGCAGACAAATGATCATTGTCTCTTGAAGATATTTGTTTGTCCTGGTGTGGATGGGAATTCTTTTGAAAAATCTTACATGGCTGTTTGTTGACCAGCTAAGCTCGACTGAGATAAAAGAACTATACGGCACAAGGCATATCGGAAGAGATCAAATTCGTCAGCTTGTTGGGCTGATGGATGTCTTCTGTTTTAGTGAGGTAATGTTGAATTGATCCAAGCCTTCTCTCATATTTATTTTGTTCCCTTATTTTCGTATCTTAGGTATTTAGAGGTATTTATTAGTCGGTGTTGAAGTAGTGAAACACTATCAGTAGTCAGTACACATATCTGAACTATGTAGTACACACATGATATCTCCCATGGGGTTAATGCTTTCTGTATAGATGATAGATATTTTAGATGTCAGATATCCATGCAGTTTTTCTTGTTGGATGATGATTGTGCATGTCACCCTGAGCTCTCACCTCCCTTGCAAAGATATATTCTGCAGTTATCTGCCCTAGGTTGTATGCATGTATGGCATAAAACAGTGAGAGTTATCCTGCACTGAAATTATAGCATCATATATTGTGTGTAGCTTAATGGTCGTTATTAGTTATGGTATTCTTATTATGTAGCAGACCTGCACTGGTCTTTTCACCAACTGTTTCTGACAATAAAAACACGTTCATTTCAGGCATGCCTCATTGCAGATATTGTTCAGAACTTCGTAGATGCCAAGCTGGAGTTTGATGCCCCGTATGTATATGAGGATGTAAACCGATCGATTCAGCATGTCCACAGAAGTGGTTTAGTTCACAGAAAAGTTCTTGATGAGCCACAGAAATTTCTGATAAAAAATGTAAGCAGTACTGCTTTCTGATTCTGATGTTGGAATACTGTGATCTCGTATATTTGATTATTAGTAATGCTCTTAACTTATACTGTTTCTCATGTTCTGGCATTGTTCTGTTGAGTCATGTGTTTTTGTTCTTACCAATGCAACTCTAAAACCATTGCCTCAACTCGTCTGTTACTTGCAGAGTCAGGTCTTCCGTTTCTTAAAGACGCTACGCGAGAAGGGGAAGAAACTGTTTCTTCTAACAAACTCACCTTTCTGCTTTGTAGATGGAGGGATGAGTTATTTGCTAGAGGTACTTATCTATAGTCAATCATGTTTTGCGTTTTGTCTGTGCATATTTCATTACTAGGGGAGTAAGCGCGGACTCCGCCGCGCCCGTGGGCTATTTTTGTTTGAATTATTCAATCGAAAAATTCTTGGGATTCAAAAATTGTCCGTATTTCGAAAATTGTTCAAATTCGGAAGTTATACGGTTTTGGAGTAGTTTAACACATTTGAATTCTTTTTGACGTCTACGAAATGCACAAATTTGGAAGCCGTATGGAATTTTGAATTCTGGAATTTTGGCTGTGCCTATTTAATTTTGTGTGGCTATGTTGCCATATTTGTCATTTTCTTTTGTGGACATATTTGAAATTTTTGGATTGCATTATGTAGAATCATGTCAAATTCCTGAATATTCAGAGTTGGAAGGCATTCAAAATCCTGGAACATTAAAATCTGAAATTTGGTCGTATGACATAAATAGTCAACATTTTTTTGTGGCTGTTTCGATATGTTCTTTCATATTTTTCCGCTGGATATAGTTAAGGTTACTGATATTGTAGCATTTAGTAGTATTTGAAAGTTGTTTAAATACTCTACAACAATATCTATAAAGTGTTCTAAATTATGTAAAGCATATTTTATCTCAGAATTGATTTTTTTGTTTCAGTTATATTTGTTTGGAAAATAAGTTTAGAACAACTATTTGTCAATATTTACAGTTGTCGTATTTTATCCCTACGTATTATTTAAGCTTTTCAAGGTTCGAAATAATTTTAAGATGTTCCCAAAGTATTTGCAAAGGCTATTTTAATTTACGCGAAGACACCTGAATGACATGCCATCTTAACTAATTTTGTTCAACCATAGATGCATAGCCAAATTAAATGGGTTATAAAACATACCCATGTTTTAAATTTAGAGTTTATTAGTGTTTGACTAATGGCATCAATGTGAATATTTCAAACATGTATGATTATGACATTAAAATAAAGATCTCATTTTTCTGAAAATTTTGGTATATTGTACATGTTTTTCTGATTTAAAATGAATAAGATATGATTTGTTAAAGTTTAAACAATTTAATCCATTTCAGAGATTAAAAGAAAAAAGGAATTTTAAAAGGGCTGACGTCATAATGACGTCAGCAATGGATTGGAGCCGCCGGCTGCGCACGGGCGCGACGCTCCGGCGAGCGTGCGCAAGCGCCGCTGGGCGCGTGATGTGCGCCTGGCCGCGGGCCACCTTTAGGTGGCGGCGCCGCCCCTTAATTGTCACTGGAGCGTCGCCGGCGACTCGCGGAAGCGGCGGCGGACGCGGCCACGGCGGCGGAGATCCCGGCGGCGGCTCGGCGTTCCGGCATCCGGCGCTCAGCCAAAATGAAGAGGCGGCGACGGCGGAGGTCGCCGTCTGTGTGGATTTGACCGGGGAGGTGCGTAGGAGCGGCGCTCCGCGGCGGCGGCGGCGGCGGCGGCGGCGACCACGGCGCCGCGCGGGGGGAGGAGAGCTCGCTGGCCATTTTGCAGATAAGCCCCTGGCTTTGCGAGAAATTGGGAGGTTTTTTTTACAAAATGGCGCGGCGACCGGGTGGGCGACCGGCTGGTGACCTGTCCACGTGGCACGCTCCGATTGGAAGAAATTCAGCATCTACAGTGCTGGGCGCGGATGAGGCGACGTGGACGATTCCTGGCCATCGGATTGCGCGATCGAACGGCTGTGGTTTAGGGGCGACGTGGATGCACGAGGGAGCTGGGATTCTGCCGTCCTTTATATATAGTAGGATTTCAGGAGTAGAAAGGAAAATAATCAAATAGAGGGTTGGGCTTAGTCCAGCATAGCATAAGTAGTGTTTGCATTCAACAGGTTGAACATAAGTAGTGTTTGCATTTTTTGGGGGCTCATCTTCTAATTGATAATTTGATATATGCTATATTTTGTTACAATCACACAAGGGGAAGAAGTCATCTCAATAAAAAAATTCTCATACTGACATAATTACAATGCAAATATTTTGCATGCACATTCTTCATTTGTTTCCACATTTCTTTTTACTAGTATGGTGGACACATCTATGGTTTTTATGCTATGCAAACATCATAGCTGTAATGTTTTTTCTTGTGCCATTGTAGTAATTTTCTTCATGAAGACAGTAGCTAAAAATATGAGTCATAATATGGAAATTTGTTTCACAACGGACATGACATTCTCGTTGTCCACTGACAATTAATACTTCTCCATTTTCTTGTTGAGCAGGACCAGCATTTTGATGGGAACTCCTGGAGGGAGCTCTTTGATGTTGTGATTGCGCAGGCAAATAAACCGACATTCTATAATTCAGACCACCCATTCAGGTTGCGTGGAACACTTCTGTGCTACTAAGAAAAATATTATTTTAATCCTTCCTATCAGAATTGTGCTGTGTTCGTTCGGAAAGTGGTTTTAGCTCGTGATCTCCACATAGTTTTTTGTATAGAAAAATCAGTAACTTCATTTTAAATCTCAAAAAATCCTGAAAAGTATGCAAGAACATATAGATGTGTTTTTCATCAACATACCTTTTCAGCTGTGATCGACATAAAAAAGACAAACATGTTGAACAAATTAGAGCTATTTTTTCCTTTTGGGCCTAAAATTTGACTTTTTTTGTGTAGCCTACAATGTAACTTATTATTTAAAAAAATTCCAGGCTCCTTGGAGCCCGGGGAGCCAAAACGTTGCACTCTGTGTTCGTTTGTCTTTTACACTACTGAATACATCATCCACGTAGAGTGTAGACTGAATATAGAAAGTAGGCATCAGTGACTAGAGGTGCATATAGACTTATGTTGCTGCCAGTTTCTAAACATTCTGCACAATCATGTCTACTCCAATTCTTGATTTCTAATTATTTTTCCTGTTACTGTAGGGTATATGACACTGAAAAGGATACCTTAGCTTTTACTGCAGTTGACAAGTTTCTGCCAGATGAAGTCTATTACCATGGTTGTTTAAAATCATTTCTGCAGATAACAAAGTGGAAAGGTCCAGAGGTTGGTGTTTGAAATTTGAACCCCCAAAAGTTTTAATATATTTATATATGTTCACTCAGCTTAAACTTCTGTCAAGGTTTAATATTGAATATACGATTTTGTCACACGTTTCTTTGGTTTCTGCACAATTTTTGGTATTTTGACTATGTTTCATGCTTAATCTAATAGGGTAATACCATAACCTTGTCATATTTGTCAAGTTACTGCAGAGGCTACCATTGATAACCTGGTTTGGTCTTCATTCACACACTAACACATGTCTCCTCAACAGTGATGTTTGGATGTTGTTCATCTAAATATACCATCTCAGTTCTTTTTTGGCCTTTTCTTAGGTGATATACTTTGGTGATCATCTTTTAAGCGACTTGAGAGGGCCTTCCAAAGCTGGTTGGCGCACAGCTGCTGTAATTAGCGAACTGGAGGTAGGTGCTTCTCTTTTACTTCAGATTTTCCGCATCTGCCAGAATGTAGTGTGTGTGATTATGACATACAAGCAGCACAATCTATTTTCACCAATTTAACATATTAAGGTGTTATGGCTTCACTAGTTCCTCTTACTCTCTTAGGTTGCCCCGATCCAGATGGTACTAAGATTAAAAAATGAAATATTTCAGATCAGGTTGATAAAACTATTTGAAATAAAGGAAAAGATATTGAAAATTCAAACTAGTAACCTCTGATGTTGCCCTAATCTTGAACATGTAGAGTAAGCTATTAGATGACATGTATAACTTTGTGCTTGTTTGAAAATCTGATTGATTCACTTGTGGATTTCGCTTGACTGGTTCTGATCATGTCCCACTACTGATAATACAAAATTTGTAACTTTATTTTGTATTATGTTACAATAATCTGTGCTTTGTCACTTCAGGATGAAATAGGTATCCAGAACGGCGACAGCTACCGGTTTCAACAGGTTTGTATATTATATGGCTCTAGAATATGTAACTCAGTTTTTTGTTTCAAGTACATGGCTCCTGTTATGTGCAAGCTAGCCTAGCCGCTTAGAACTATGGGTAAGCAGACTCAGCTGTTCGGGTCAGCAGCAACAGCAACTTGGTTATCAAGTTATGTTGTATTAGCTGTCATTTTATCTCATTAGTTGGTATTTTATGCATCAGTTAGGAAGGTTATTAATAGATTGATCTATCTATACTTACGAGAACCCTCTTTATACAACGGCCTATTTTAATCGTGACATTATGCACGAAAAAAATTGAAATAGTTTTTCTCTCGTCTAAAGTTTCTCCCCATTTCTCGGTCTCATCTTTCTCCTAAGATCTCTCGTCTTCAGCCTTGCCCTTGTCACCCGGGCTATGCGGTACTTACAGGATGTAAATAGTATTCTGAAGGGTATATAGGTAGTACAGTTCCTAGCTGGATTGGGAAATAAAAAGGTAGGCTATTTGAATAAAAAATACAAAAAATCTGAAGTAATACAGATCAAAATTATCATCTACTTTTACAATATAGAGTATCCAGATAATAAGGTGGTAAATATCTTATTTTATTACAGTTATTATTTGGTCTGCAAAATAGTAGCTACCGAAAGGAGAATATATATAATGTAATGGTCTCCTAATTATTATCAGTTGTTAGAACTTAGAACTGCTCCGTTGACATCTGTAGTCGTAAACAAGGATTATTGCCTTTCAAATTTGCAACAAATATCGTGAATGCGACATCAGAACTGAGAAAACACAACTAGTAGTCATGTTTCTTTTCGAGAAACACACGCGCGCACACACACCCCCTACCCCTATGAGCACCTGCAAGAGACTGAGATTGACAAATTCACCATAGGAGTCTCTGTTGACGGGTACGTCGCCTCCCACTGAAAGAATATTCCGTCTTTATGAGACACAGGGATGTCAAACCTGGGGTTTGAACTCTGGTGGGCTGGGGGTACAACCACCCTCCTAGCCATCCAGCCACAGGTTGGTTCTCACACAACTAGTCATGTTAATTAGTAAAGCTTATGAAGTTGACTATGTCAAACAGTAGAATTTTGTTTACAGGCTAGCTTAGCAAGTAGGCATTCTGTGGAAGTTGTAACAGATGTTTGAAGTTTCATAGGGCACTTGGGTTATGAGGTGGTAAATCTTAAAGGTCTATCCTACCAGCACATGTAATCTAAAACATGGGACGGGGACAACCAGTTGCATTACAAATTGCTCCATCACATAGAATGTTGCTATCTATATTATTTTCATTTTGCAAGTTTTGATCCATCTATCAAATATGCACTATATTAGTCAATGATTGTCCACCCACATGGATGCTTTATCAAATTACATGAACTATTTCCCTACACTGCAGGCAAAATTAAGTATAATACATGATCTACTTGGGAAAGTTCATGCAACTGTTGTCAGCACCGAGAAAGGCCAGGTTTACAGAGCATTGCTTGATGAGTTGAATGCAGAAAGGCACCAATGTCGATCTGGGATGCGAGATCTGTTTAATAGCTCTTTTGGTGCAACATTCCTCACAGACACAGGAAAAGAATCATCATTTGCCTATCACATTCATCAATATGCAGATATCTACACCAGCAAGCTCGAGAACTTCTTGTCATATGCCCCTGAATCATGGCTCCATCCACCTCATGACATAAAAATTATGCCACATAATGCGAAGGTAGCTTAAATTTCCCCACTTGTGATATTTGTATCCATCTACTCAATTTTTTTCAATAACTGTTTCCATTTCTTCTCTTCATACTGCTTAAGAAACAAAATGCAACTTTCCTCTTTGCGGGGGAATGCTCCAGAAATTTCCATGAAACCAAATACTTAATTTGTTAGCTGATTCTTTCCATACATATACTGATTTGATTACTTTCTAAAGGCAGTTAAATTTTAGTTCTATTTCGGATAAGAAACCAGTCCACTTGGTTTCAACCTTGAACTCTTGAGTCAGTTTACTTTTACTCCCTTGGCCCTATCCGAACTGGTTTTGTTCTCATAGCGATGACACGGACACTTGTATTGTCTGCACTTTTGCCATGTCAGTAACTTAAGTTTTTCTTACAAAAATCAGAATTTCTTGAAAATCTTATAAAGTCAATTGAAAAAAATGGATTCAACAGTTCACAGATGACGTGTAGCTTAACTTATTAATAGTAATGAAAAAAATCCGAATCCCAAAATATAGTGTTATTTATAATTTCTTCTTGTTTCTATATTTTTAAATAACTTACTGGCGTGGCAATGCTGTTGTGTAAATGTGATGCCATGTGTTGTCTCAGTGAGCACAAACCGCTTGGAATAGGGCCAATGGGCTCAAAGTAAAACTGATCCGAGAGTTTAAGGTTTAAAAGTATTGGTTGAGAAGTGAACTTCTGCGATACTTCATATTGAAAAGTGAAACTTTGTCTTCATATAAATGCTGGTTAACATAGAATAATGTCTTGAACATTTCATGTTGTAGGTCCCAGCGAGTTTGTTCAGTGGCTCGTAGTTTGTTCGACCCTCCTGTCATAGTTTCTGCGTGACTACGGGATTCCGTGCTGCCACTGCATTTGGTTAGCGTTGGAGAAACCAGCAGATGCTGCACCCAACCAAACAAGCCAGGTAGCAAGTCAAGTCAGCGAGATGTGCTTTGACTGATGCTGTCCACGTTAGTACGAGATTCTCTTGTATATCTCCGTATGAAGAACTTGTACCATCGAAGGCTGCTTCAGTTTGTTACTGAACACATCCAGAAGACTCAACAGCCATCTGTAATACTCCCTCTGTTCCAATTTAATTGATTTGCTTTTCACCACATGTGGGTGTATCTATAGATGCAACATGTCTAGATGCATCCACATTTGGTGGATAGAAAGTCAATTAAATTGGAACGGAGGGAGTAGTTGTCAATAATGATGTTTTCACCTGTACTGCCATCTAGTGATCTTTGCCAATAGCAAGTGACAGATGCAGCAATCTCCCAGTGTTAGCAATCTATTCTCCAACGCACATACTGTACTTGCCAGTATTTGAACTAGTACGAATAATGTGTTAACAGGGACAAGAAGTAGGAACATATGTTGATGGCAGTTTAAGCCGAATGTGCATGTTACGGAAAAAAGACATGAGTCGGTTCTGTATTGTATGTAAGTACCATCAAACTAAATCTCTCTGTGGGACAGAGGATTCAACGAGCAAGATTCAGGAGTTAAGAGAAGAAAATTTGGATAGTATAGAGCACGACAGGGTAAATCAGTAAGTAATTACTACTTGTCCTTGTCTACTACAGGTTGAGCGGCTTGATTTGCATAGTTTATCATCCCAGATAAAGGCTGCAGCTCCAGTTCCTGCTTGCCTGACCTGGAAGAACTGAATTTCCAAAATGAATGGCAATTAGACCTTTTTTGTAGTCATCCAGGCTGAGTTGCAACACCAAAACTCTAACCTTTTGCTATAGTGAACAGCACTAGCTTCTGAATATGAAACAGATTAACATTGCTTACCGCTGCCGAAAACTCGATCTGTTTCCACCCAAGGAGAGCACAGCTGCAGGAGCAGAGCAATATCCATTATCATCTGAGGGCGACTGACTCATCTTTTTGCGCTGTAGAAGAACATCGGCAAAACAACTATCAGAGTTCATAGATGAAACTGTTCATGGCGGAGATAATACTTGCCTGCTGAAAGTTTCAAGCAGAAGTATACTCACTTGGTGAGATGGGGTTTGTTCTGGTGTGCGCACTTCATTGTTGACGCGGTCTCTTCGCTTTCCTTTCAGCGCACTCATGCATTTCACGAGGAAATACAGGAGAACCCCGCCAAGGCATAGCATTGCCAGGATCTCAAATGCTATTGCTGATCCGACCACTGAAAGTATTTGTCGCAGAAAAATACAGAGATAAGTCCATGCAAATATGGAGAATGGTGTGCTCTGACCAAGCAAATGAAGAACATGGCATTGGTACTTACAGATGGCTCTTCTCGAGTTCATAGGTTTCGTTTTGACTAGTCGAACAGTCTTCGCTGTCGACAATGGCCTCGACATCATCTCTGAACAGTCTGGGTAGCATCCATAGTTTCCAAGGTCGTTTACAGTAATGGATAATCTTGTCTCATGGCTTGCACCCTGCAAGAGAAACAAATGTCAGAGGAGATTATCATGTACACATTTCAGGCAATCAGCTAATTAAACGACATAAAAAATTAGATCACCGAATGTACTACTGAAATGGTCAGAGGGACAGAACATTTACTTGGTAAAACAGCCGCTGCATCGCATTGTTGCAGTCAGAGACATCCCCGTGGAACCTGATGCCAGTACCCCTCAGGACAAAGTGATGGGAAATGGCCACATAGGTCTGAAGAGACTGCCAATGGTTGTTGCCATCAGCCTTCAGCTCCGCCGTGGCCACAATACCAGATGGCAATGTCATAACCAAGGTTCCTTCAAGAACTTCCAAGGAGAGAACTAGCAGAAGGTGAGACTTGTTCCCTGAAAAATTAGATTGAAGGGAGTTACCTTCAATCTCTGTTAAGAAAATTTCAAATCTAATGTACTACTAGAAAACATCATCTTACATCTCAAACTAATTGAGCAGGATATAACCCATTTTACATTCATGGTTTCATACCAAAAGAGTAAGACAAAGTACCTGGGTAACGACGAAGATCTGGTTCAACAATTGAAAACTCAAATGGATCTCTCTGCTTGTCAAAGATTTGATATCCTTCTCTTGATTCTTTCCCACCCAAAAAAATTGATTTTGGTGCTAGTATAACTGGAGGATCATTGATTGGCTCAACAAAGATGTGTAACTTAGCATGTTCTATACCATTTCGGTTCATGGCAGATAGCATTATGACATCGTCTCCATAGAAGTCTTCATTTCTGCACATGATTACATGATTAATATTCTTCCTGTATCAGGCCTTATAAGTACATGACGAATTCTTTGACATGGGCGCAATATTGTATATGCAACTTTGACTATTAATTTTTATATGAATATGCTAAAAAATATATATAATAATTGAATTACAACATATTATTCATGGCGATTCCAATGATATTTATCTTTTACCACAATCTAGGATGTATCTATTTTGGTACGGGGGTAGTACTAAGAGATTCAGATTCTAGAGTAGTACCCAATATACTGAAGAAATTTTAGTGCCCCATTTATTGCTTCTATCATTCCTTGTAATTTTAATTCTTTGCCAGATCTACCTCCCCTGCTGATTGAAAGTACATCATCGATGTCTGTTGAAGTTTCATTGGCATGGGAGCAAAAAGAACATTGCCCGACTGTGCTCTTACTGTTACTGATATGTTTTCTGCTGTGTCTGAATATATTATTTCAATCCCCGGAAACCCACTGCCAAACCATAAAAAAGGGTACGGTCAGTTTGGAATTCTAAGCAAATGTTCAAAAATAGAAGTATGGAATCAAAAGAATAAATCATACCCAAATTTTGGGCCAATTATATCTTCAGTAACATGCAACTGTTTGGGTAAAGAGATGAAGTGAGGTGGTCTGCAGAGAACAGATATGAACACTTCGCCACTGGCAACGTTGCTATGCATGTCATATACTGTGTATGAGAATGAGTCATTCCCAAAGAAACCTTCAAAAGGCGTATATCGATAGCTTTTGTCGTACTGTAGGACTGATCCATGGAGTGGCTTCAATAAGAAGGGACAAATTTACCATGTGATTACAATTATCAAATAAGTGTGTAATGATTAATGACACGACGAAACAACTGAAATGTTACTATAGTTAGAAAATTACAGAATGACATTGCAAAATCTTAGTTGTGTCACTGTAGTTATTTTCCTACATAAGTTTTCTTGTTTAAATGTGAAGTAGAACTGTTTAAAAAATAAATTGTGAAAAGAGAAAAATAGAACTATTGAACAATTAAATTGCAAAACGTTATTTAACAAACTTACTGAAGATAAATTAACTACTTCAGCTTGTCCTCCTGCAATATAGTCATTCGACAATATATCAAAGCCAACAGATTCATCCTCCCAAACTGAAATGTTATCGTTTTGTACTTGAGAAAAGTATTCGTCTGCACGGAGACATATATTCAGTTAACATAGCTAGCTCTTCAACATTGTGATGTTTTAAACATAAATCTCATGTTTCCAACTGAAGATTTACCTCGAAGAACATGGACTTCAAATGGACAAGGAGGCAGGTTCGTGCTGTCAAGTTGAGTACATATGCCATATGAACCAAGATACCTTGCCACATAATGGGCAGTATATGACCCATCGTTGTTATTGACGAATTCCTCTGCGGCGAAGCTTGACGTGTTCATCAGGGTTGTTATATTTGCCGATGTTAGCTGAAGCCTCAGTTTTGGCTCTAAAGATGCCACAGGGTTCATAAACGAGTCACGAATTTGAACAGTTACTTCATTTCTAACTGATCTTTTCACTCTAGGATCAAACAGTGGATCAGTTGCTTTAGACGTGTCAACCGCGCCTGCAAAACGGGGAAGCTTCTTGAAGGTCAGAAGTCAATCACCATCAGAAAGACTAAACAATCCTATAGTTGGTTCTGTGTGAGCTACAATTTAAGGTAACACCGCTGAAATTGTGAAGAACAGCTGCTGGATTATCACATGAATGTAGAACTCGATTACTAGGATAATACTTTGGAGATATATCCAACCTGGTGAAACTCTCATTGCATATGGCTTTCCATTGTTCAGCACTATGTTCCCACACAGCACCCAGATATCGTACTCCCCGGCAATTTCAGGAGTATATGAAACATTAAAATGACTAGCCTGCAATGTTGAGTTTCCAGCAACCATCTAACAATGGGGTGCATTTTAGTAAACCACAACACTAAGCAATCTTGAATCAATCAGAGAACAGGGTACTTACTTTCGGATGGTCAGCGGGTCCTTGATCTGAAGGATCTGGTCCATCCATTGATATTGTCTCTGCACATGAATTCAGCGGTAAAGCACTTTTTTTAAATCAATCGAATTAAGAAAAAAAATTAATAGCATTTACCGTTTGGTTCTCTTACAGGTGATATGATTGAGTTTACATCAGATGTGCCGTTTCTACTCAAAATCTGCACTAGCAACATTGCGGTTTCAACCGGAGAAGGGTCGCGATACTGATCTTCCAGGTAAACCATGAAGGATGATACTGAACCAGCAACAGATTGCGCTATACCGGATCCGTTAGCAAAGCTGTTCGATCCATCACAATACCCTAAAATACTCAACTTATCAGAAACATGAAGAATACTAATCATGAAACCAAGGAAGATCGATAAAGAAGAAAGTTTAACAAGCATACCTACAAACACATTATACAGGTACACCATATTGGAAAGCTTTTGCTTCAGCTGAAGATCAAAAATGGTGAGCACAAACTCTCCGGGCTCCCCAACGTTGAAGGAGAGCAGCTGAATTCCCTCGGCGACTACCTCAATCCGAAGATCCCCTACCGGGACAGACAGATTTGAGGCTCTTTCAACCACGGCAGCATCAAATGGATGAATCTCTGGAACAAGATTTCCATATACATCCTTCTGGTTTATGAAGATCTCCAGCTTAGAGAATATCTGCAGAACATTCGTTCCATGCTTCCAGCCGCCCGTACTTTTGGCTATGTCAACGGGTCCTGCATGAAGTTAAACCACATTGTCAGTTTACTCAGATTGCCACCTAATTAATCATGCGTTTGATTTGAAGTTAAACCACATTGTCAGTTTACTTGATTTCCATTGCTATAACTAACCTGGCTTCACTGTCAGCAGCAAAGGTGAATCACGCAGTGTCCTGTTACCCCCAGAAACCTGCACCAGGAAGTCTCCAGCGACAGTCGGCACGAACTCGAGGCTGAGGCGCCCGTCTCCCGTCCAACCATTGTACTGAAAATCCAAGAACTCCACGGCGGTTCCGTTCACATAAGACATCGACACGCTGAAGTACCCGTCACCGGCGGGCATGTCGGCTCCCCGCGCGACGTTGTTGCCGAACGCGTCCCTGGGGATGACCGACACGAACGCCTTGGACCCGGCGACGACGTAGCCGCTGAAGTACATCCAGGAGGCGAGGGAGGCGGACGGGTGCACGTCCCTGGCGGCGACGGTGTACTGGAGCGTGGAGACGCCGATGGCGAACCGCTCCTCCTCGAGGACCGCCACGAAGTCCCCGGCCCGGAGCGGCACGAAGGTGATGTTCCACGACGCCGGGTCGCCCGCGAGGCGCGCGGCGACGTCGGTGACGTAGGTGCTGTTGCCGGACTTGCCGCGCACAGTGACCGTGAAGAGCGCCGAGCGCCGGAACGCGGAGACGTTGGCGTCCGGGAGGTCGAAGGTTTTGATCATGACGACCGCGGTGTCGCCGGCGCGGAAGGCCGACCTGTCGTCCAGCCAGCTGAAGGCGAACGCCGGTCGCGGCGCGCTGGGGTATTGCTGCTGAGGGGAAGGTTCCTGCGCCGTCGTCGTAGGGTGCAGTGGCGCGACGCAGAGGACGAGGGAGAGCGTTATGGCTGAGAGCGCCGAGAGCGTGACGGAGTTCTCCATGGATTCCTTCCTCTCTCGACGCAGGAAGTCTGCGTTTTTGTTGTTGTTGCAGTCTTGCAGATGGCCGTGGATGGAAGAAGATTATGCTCTGGGAAGTGGAACTGCAAGGCGGCAACCGCCGGTGCAGACGTGCAGGTATTGCTTGGAAATGGGCAGTACGCCCTTGAATCTGAACAAGCCAGAGTTGCCATCAGTTAGGATATGACCAGGGCGTATTTGGATCGCAGCAGCTAAGAACAATCTCCACTAATATTAAAAGACCCAGACTGGCTGATCCAAATAACATGAGACGCACGATTATCATCAGCCAATGCTCCAGATTTGTCCAATGATGTAGCATACCCCGTAATCATCACCGTCAATCTGCCTGATCTAACCGTCAGGATTCGCCTAATGTTGAGCAAATTTTCCTCGCCCGCACGCCACGATCGAACCAACCAACTAACCCACCCACAATCATCGTCTCCACGAAAAAACGTCCCCTGCAAACGTGCCGCCCACGCCCTGCCACCCGGCCGCCCACGCCGCGTCGCCGCACCTCCCGCGACCTGCCTCCCGGCTGCTCACCCCGCGCCAGCCACGGCCTGACTCCCGACACCAACACTTGGTCTCCTCCCTGATGCGCCACGAAGCCCCGTCCCGATTGGTCGCTGGCCTTGCGCGCCGCGCTGCGCCGCCACCCACACCCGCGGTTCGCCGACGACCACACCGGCGACTCGCCGCGCCGCGAAACCCCCAGACGCCCACACCGCGCCACTCTGCGTCGCTGCTCCGCCGTCGTTCCCCTCGACCAGACGCGACGACCACCCCCCGCGCGAACACGACGGACTGGAGCGGCGGCCGCCTCAGCAGGTCGAGGGCACGCACAATATAGGTAATCCTGCAATATTTGTTCGTCTCTGTCATCCAGCACGTCAATGTCATGTTCAATACCTGGGAGTAAATCTTAGAATCTGGTACAGATATTAGAAACTGAACGTGATTCAAACTTGGCCATCCCATGACCAGCCAAGTTACCATCTCTCTAAGCTCTTGGATTTTGGCAAGAATTGGCACGATACTGTCTCGATGACACCCAATAGACTTCCACAAATTAAGAACCGCTTGACAATCTGTCTCCACTATCAATTTCAACAAATTCAGGTTATGTTCAGAATTCAAATTGTGAATAGGCTTCAGCAGTTAGCACATGTAGTTTCTGTCTTCGCATAGTTTTATTTTTGCATGTTCTATCTCCAATCTCCAACAGCGCATAGGCTTCAGCTATTTTTATGGATGTTTGCATTTGTGTGCTATATCTTGCCATGGCATCGGAATATTTTTTACGAATTTGGAACATTCTCAAACAATCTGACATGCACTCACTGAGAAACTAGATGAAAACAGGTTTGACATTCGCTCACTGAGAAACTGCACCATGCCTAAATAGTGAACTTACAACTACTTTTTTGTCAGAATTTCTGTAAAACAGTGAACTCGAGATATGCTGATCGGTCCTTGATTTTCAACTAACAACCGGTGCAGAGTGAAAAAGTATGAGCGTAGAAATGTGTTAGCATAAATGGATTTCAAAAACAATTTATTTATTTTCTTCAATGTGTTGTTCATTATAACAATTCTAGGTATATGAACATATCATATTCTATTAGCTTCAATTTAATGATGAACCGTCTCTCTTTTGTACTTTACTGTTAAGCCTCTGTAATGAACTCTTTTATGCAGGTTGTTCCAACAGTCTCTACAAATATGAGGGTATATAAGATTAACTCAAATCAGGGTTGTCCAATCGTCTCTTTTTAAAGCATGTAAGCTTAAAGAGATGCTTATTACTTACTTTTGGACTGGTTGAGCATGTAAGCTTATTATTTCTGTTTTTAAATCAGGGTGCCACTCAATACTTCCCTTTACCTTCTGGACCTTATTAGCTTGAAGAGATGCTTATTATTTACTTTTCATGATCCATGCGTATAAGAGTATGCGGGATGAAATTAGTGCCCATATCACAAATGTGTTTGGTTCATGTTGTACTTTTCAGTCTCTTGTAATACATAATGAATTTGTTGTCTGGAAGTTCAATTAAATGGTTATCCTATTGATTCTGCTCATTGTACTGTCCAGTTGTGACCTTAGAGAGGAGCGAGGAAGATGATCTGAAAGTTCAATTATGAATTTGTTGTCTGAAAGTTCAATTAAATGGAACTTGGCCTGTATAGCATAAGCAAAATGATTTATGACTTGTAATATTTAAGGAAGATGATCTGAAAGTTCAATTGTGAATTTGTTGTCTGAAAGTTCAATTAAATGGAAATCAGCCATTTACCCGTGAAAGTTCAATTAAATGGAACTTGGCCTGTATAGCATAAGCAAAATGATTTATGACTTGTAATATTTGAGGTGGCCCATTATTTCACACGAATATGCTGACTCTTGCTTTTCTTCTACCTGCTATTCATTTTGTTCCCTGTTCAATACTATTTTCAATAAGATCAAGTGTTCCCTGTTCAATACTATTTTCAAGTAAACTGCATAGCAAGTTTGTGCATTAGTCATATATATTAGTGATTAGTCTTTCTTATGAATCACAAAATCTGAAAATGGAAAACAGTGAACTCTGAACCTTGTTTTTTCTCTCCACACATGCTGGGCTCTACTTATAATCCCACGTTGATTCTGAAGCTTACTCTTTCTCTTGAGTTGTACCATATTTTGTAGAAATCTGTAGTACACTAAATCTAGAGAGACAGAGTTGTGCAGCAATTTAATTTTGCTAGAGGTGATTCTTTGGAATTCTTACTGTTTATTTCACCATCCATTCTTTCGAATTCTTACTTTTGCTTTAAAGGTTCACCTATGCAGGTAAAAGGACAAAACGACATGAGTGGTGTACAACTGCACACAAGTTTACTTTGCACTGTCCGATTAGTTCAGAATCAGCACCTTTGCTGGCTCATTCAAAATGGAAAGTCAAATATTGCGTTTGATATGTACATTATTTTTTCTGATGGGTTCTTGTACTTTTTTCAGCTCAGGAGTGTTGGCCTATTGTGTTTTTTTTTCAACAGGTAAAATCCTTATCTCCATAGCTTGTAGTAGTGATACTTGGGATTGAATTGACTAACGATTACCATCATTTGTAAATAAATACTCTATTTCGGTAAAATGGTGAATAGTTTCTAATTCTTTTGTGTTCGTACATCCAACTATATTTTAAGATATTCTGTGATCTTTAGCTAACGTTCTGATGCATGCTATGGAAGACATAGATAAAGTGAAGATTCTAAGAAATGGTGGTGAATAAGGTAATGATGCATGGAGTTAACAAGGCATGAAGGGGGAAACAAGAGGGCATGTTCGTCGATGTCACTCTGGCAAAATTAATAGGAACTAAGAAATAAAAGGTATTTTTCCATCCAATTTGCCCATCGTCAGTGCTGCATCAAGTGTTGTTTGGTCTTTTTACGCTTATGTTGGGTATCACAAGCTAGAACACACCAATTTTTGCATATCGGATACTTCTCCTTTGTTTTTCTTGCTGTGCACTGTTGCCTTTGCCATTATATATTGCTTTGTACTCTATAGTATTGGCAGGACAAGGTTGCTAAAATCTTGATACAAGGCATTCTCCAAGGATCCAGTTATCTGCACTTTGTAAGCTTGGATGTATCATGTATGTGAAATAATTCTAATGGAATCATAATTTCACTGTCGTTGATATGACTATGATATCTAGCTAAATGTATATTAGTTGACACGTGCATTGCACGTGCACCATTACTAGTAGAGAGAAAGAGAGAACACCGTTGCATTTCTCGAACGAGGGAAATAAAATTAATTTTCGACCTCCTGTTAATTTCGTCATGAAATTTAGGATATGAACACATTTCGTAAGAATTTTAGAACTCCAACTGTATGATTCGATGGACTCTTTTAGTAAAATCGCATAAAGATTTGAATTATCTAAGATCCATGACATTTTAGGGATGTAGATTTCTAAATTGCCAGAATATAGAAATCTATGATTCAAATATCATGGTTCTCCACCCGCAAAATAAAATGAAAATATCATGGGTTCTCTTGTAGGAAAACAAAACACAGGAGTTTGTAAACATGTTCTTTGAATGCTGCACATGAATTTTGCAAGAAAATTAAGAGGGAGGATCAGGTGCACCGGAAATACAAAGAAAAGTTGCAGGACTAACCTCATGCGAGAAATTATTTGGGTGTATACAGGAAAACAGTCCATAGTTGACTAGTTGTCTTGATGGTCAATTTCTGTTTATCTAAGAACCGTTTATGGATTTTTTTCATTCAATGGATGGCAAATGCAGTGACATGTTCATGCAACGTTACACTAATGCAGATGAAAAATTAATCAAGTTAATCAAGTTTCTTTCTCCCCGCAAAAAAAATGCAGATGAAAAATTATTTATTCATCGTACATAAGTTAATCAAGTTTCTTTCTCCCCGCAAAAAAAATGCAGATGAAAAATTATTTATTCATCGTACATATTTATTCAAATGCTCAGACATACATGGTAGGATTTTACAGTTGACCCTCCACTATCTCAGTTAGACTCAGTTCCATAGAACCGAATACACACACATACATGATGTCCAAGTGTAAATATAAAACCTGACACTACCATACATTATTAATACTTCAATAGTCCAATTTTTTAATCATTTACCATGTCCAGAGCCATACCCAGAACCATGACCCTCGCCGTAGCCCGAGGCAGCACCATTTCCATATCCACTGCCAGAGCCTTCACCATAGCCCGAGCTAGAACCAAAACCTTGCCCGTGACCTTCACCATATCCAGATCCTTGCCCGACGCCACTTCCTTGACCATAACCTTCGCCATGGCCCTCGCCATATCCTGATCCTGCACCATTCCCTTGACCATAACCTTCGCCATGACCCTCACCATATCCTGATCCTCCACCATTTCCTTGACCGTAACCTTGACCATGTCCCTCACCATAACCAGAACCAGAGCCTGAACCTTGTCCATGGCCTGAGCCGGAACCTTGGCCATAGCCAGATCCTTGGCCTTTTCCCTGTCCTTGACCGTAACCTGATCCCGAACCACCACCAGAGCCTGAACCTGCACCAGCACCGGAGCCTCCACCTGATCCCAAACCAGCACCACCACCGGAGCCACCACCTGAGCCCGAACCAGCACCAGAGCCTCCACCTGAGCCTGAACCAGCACCAGCACCGGAGGCTCCACCTGAGCCTGAACCGGCACCAGAGCCAGAGGTCCCACCTGAGCCCGAGCCTGCACCTGACCCGGCGTAGGAGCCTCCACCAGAAACTGCACCTGAACCCGCGGATGATGCGGCGCCCGACCCAGATCCTGAGCCAGAACCGGAACCCGAGGCTGACCCTGAGCCCGATACAGACGCGGAACCCGACCCCGAAGCAGAGCCAGAACCGGCACCACCAGCACCACCACCTATGCCAATGCTAATCCCCGTGCCAATTCCCAGGCCTCCTCCACCACCAAGGTCGAGTCCTAGATCCTTGCGAGCAATGCGACCCTCGGATGCAAAAACAAGTGCAGCGAGGACAACAATGCCAAGGGAAATGGTCTTCATTTGCGACATTGTCGTCCAAGAACTAGGTATTGCTTCTATGTGTGATTCAGATGTCTATATGCTGGCTTGCTTTCTTGCCTACACAGCTCTCTAAGACTCCTTGTAGTTGGTATGAAAACACTAGGAGGGATGCAATGGTATTTATAGTCTAGAATCGGCTTTCACAAGTATTGTTTGGCTCCTGTTCCTGCTGGCAGTGGCAAGAAGTTGTGGCTGTGGCTATTGGACGGCCTAATTCGCTCGGCTAGTGGCATGTTGTGGTCAGGGGAGCGACGACGGCGCAAAAGGAACGACGACATGGGGCCTCGTAGCGCATGGGGGTGACACGTCGCAAGTGCCGTTGCATGCATGATACTATTACTAGCACTAGGTGAGAAGGAATATATAGTTGTTGCACTGCATATGGAAAATTGACGTCACCTTTGGAGCTATGTTGTAATGGAGCAGCTTGATGGTGGATGCGAAATTCCAGAAGCTCCGCCGTTTTATCGTTTTAGCTGGATGCATGATGATTGAGCTAGTGGTGGATACGGGAGAGCCTTATCGTCCAGCTAGCTATAGTGCTAGGCCTTTTCATCCGTGTGTATACGTCTTGTCGACTTTGTAGTTGACTTCAATCTTCAAAGCTTGGTATCTTCAGTTGATTGAACAGGAAATGAGTTCTCCAAACATTTTTGATAATTTAACAATATCAATAATGCGCTGAATATACCACATCTGTATATATGGAATCGAGAAGGTCCACTTTTTAAGGAAATCCACTTTGATTCGCATGATTAAATGCTCCCATTGTGTAAAAACACGTTTCAAAATGTGAAATTTCCGAAAACCTTTTCTGATGTACATATGTCTTTTATGTTCGCACACAGACGAATAAAAGACATTTCCGTGGCTTATATAAAAAGACAAAAAAAGTGTATAGTGAATAAAAATATCTGGATGTATAGTGAATAAAAAAGTGCAATAAAAAAGGATATTTTTGTGAAACTTTGTGTGTGAATAAAAATATCCGGATGTGCTCTGAATAAATATATCCGTATGTACACACGATTTTTTCTTGAAATTTTGTGACATTCAGAAATGCATTTCTCATAATGGCACTAGATACCCCGTGAACCAAACATCTTTTTACTCACTTTTTAACGAGAAACTTCATCAAGAGCAGGGCAAGCTACATATTTACTGTTAAATTATTGTCTTGGATTATTTTTCCTTATGTTTTATTTTTCCTCACTAGCTTATCCTTTTTTTTCATACGTCATATTTTTTCAGATTTTTTAAATTAAATTAGAAAGTACAAGTCATGTAGCCTAACCAACTTATACCAATTTTTTTTGATATTTTTAAATCTCAAAAAGACTAAACAGCATGAATGGCGGGGACCACTAATTTAGAAAATCCCTACTATCTACTGAGATGGACAACATACAGTAGCAACTACTCCATCCAAGTTATAAGGCCTATTTATCTTGTCTTAAGTCAAATCTTTTAAGTTGAACAAATTTATAGAAAAATGTGTTAACAACTAAACACCAAATGAATATCACTAGGTCTATCATAAAATATATTTTCATTATTTATTTATGACATATTGTAGATGTTTATAATTTTTCAATAAGCACAATCAAAATTTAGTCTAACTTAATACGAGATATTATGTCCTTAGAAACCCGGATGGAGAGAATATTTATAATTGTATGTTTGAGTTCAATGCTTACTCATTTGCATGCATATGCCTTCAAGCTATCATCGATTGTTGGTGGTCATAGGTAGCTAAACCTATTTACCAAAAAGTTTAGAGTTACTTCTTTATTATCTGCTCGCGCGGTGTGTGTGTGTTTCATATAATCGAGATATTTTGCTTTGAAAAGGTAAGCAGGAGAATAATAAGTATAATAAGTTTTGTAGTTGTGATGTTGGGTATTTAACTTTTAGATATTTGGGTGCTCCTATCCATCACTGAAAACTTCGCAACAAAGAAGTCGGTTGAGGATCGATTTGAGAGGAAGCGGCGTTGTTGGCAAGACGATTATAAGTTGCTCTTACAAGGAATATTTTTTGTCTAACTATATGGAGTATCACAGCGACGAAAAAATCATGGGGGGTTCGGGAGTAGGGATTTTTTATATAAAGAACAAGTGTTTACTCAACAAGTGTATATTTAAACTATTTAACAAGAAGGGAGTGTGGTTAGACCTGCTGTAATAAATACCTTCAGTCGAAAACACTATCTAAAGTAAAAGTATAAACTAGTGATTATCCTTTTTTGGAAATGACTCATGTGAGGGAAAGCGGAGTTTCACAGTAGAGACTATTTTCTGGTCAGGAATGCAACATGCACTCTATTTTGGGAAGACACATCACTATGTGTGACATGCCTCTTTCCAACCAATATCGATCCTTATATGAATATAACATTGCACACCCAAAATATTTATATTTAAGCGTAGAAAAGGAAAGATGTTTATGTGGCTACTGTTATGTATGAAGCCCGACTAAATATTCATTTTAGACGGGTCTTAACCGGAGACAGGTGGAAATTTTGGTTCCACTTAATTAGTCCATCGTTGATAGTGGTTAGCTTATTGAGGAGTTAATTTCAACTAGAGTTTGACTGTTCCAGGCTCCTTTACGTTCAAATATATGTATAGGGAACTTATGAATAGTCACGCCACATTTCTCCAAAAATATATTTGGAAACTAAAACTACCTCTAGAAATAACTTATGAGGTTTTAATATTTTGTACATTAATAAACTATAACCATGGAAATCAAAATTAAATGGGAATAAAAATGATGCGTTTGTGACTCTGAAGAAACGTTTCATCACATTTTTGTTTCATGTCCTTTTCTTTGTTTCATTTTTCCGACACTTCATGTTACTTTTCACTTATCCCCTCTAACTAGCATAATTAATATGTTTGGGGATTTTTTGGATAGATTAGTACCAAAGCTCAAATTCGTGTGCCAGTTTGTGGTTTATGTTGGGCTACATGGAACTGTCACAATTATATAATTTTAATAAGACTAGAGCTTCTAATTTCTTGCACGTTGTTCTCAGGGCTACCCGTTGGAACTATATGTAGTCATGTCTTCACTTTGTTCAGGAACCGGATAGACTCTAGGTGCAACCATTTGGATACGATGACTCAGGCTATATTCAATCAGTGCAGATGGCGATTCGATAATAGTATCCGTGATGCGTGGTTGCTACATGTTTATTGTTCTTCTAGTTGATCTTCGTATCCGTTATTTTTGTTTGTAATATTTTGGATGATAACTTTGCAATAAAAAGATGTGTGCATCAATTTATTCGGAAGCCGGGGATATCCTAGTTATTGGAAAACAAGTATGTATATGTTGATTTGTTGGGACTCTTTCTTTGTAATTTAACATGAAATTACACAATGAAATACGATTCACCATCAATAATCATATTTATTTCATATAGGTCTGTAAAAAAAAGGTCTGTAAGACATATATACTACACTATTCTTCTTCATAAGAGTATTAGTAAAACTTGCCGCTACATGTAAGTGAGCATCATGTAGGGAAGTTTGGATTTAGAAAAAGGGAGAAGTCTCATATGCTACACTTGAGCCTTTTCTTTGAAACATAGAGCCCCGCTTCAGCGTAGCTAGCTAAACTAAGGATATAGATTTAGTGTTGAAGGTAAAGTCGATACATCATGCACCAAATGTGCATGAGAATAGAATTTCATAACAGTGTAAACACAAACATTTGGGATTCATCTAGTGTCCTCTATTAAAAGCATATACCAGTCGCCATGTAACCGGTAATAATTAAATAGTTCATATGGTATTGCCCTTCATGATGGTTACAATTAAAACCTTATATATGTATTTGTACGTCCATACTATAGGATAATTTAACGTGGTATTTAGACTAGGGCATCTCCCTTAGTCCACATCAATGCCCCCCTTGCATACTTCCCGCACCATGGGAAACTGGACTTGATCGGGCATTTGAGCCTGCATTAGACCCGCACTTGAACTTGCACCCGACCCGACACCCGATGTTGCGCCAGATCCCGCACTAGATCCAGCAAATGACCCAGCATTGGATCCTGCTGAAGACCCCGCACTTGATCCAGCGCTTGACCCAGAGCCAGAAGATGAAGCAGATCCTGACCCTGAACTCGAGCTAGTACCACCAATGCCACCGCCTAATCCAAGACCAAGTCCAGCTCCGAGCCCAAGGCCACCGCCTCCTGATGCCGAAGCGGAGCCGGACCCAGAAGCCGATGCCGATCCAGAACTAGATCCCGAGCGTGAAGTTGATCCTGAGCCAGAGGCGGATGCTGAGCCCGACCCGGAAGAGGAGCTAGAACCGCCACCACCTAGACCAACTCCAACTCCAACACCGAGTCCAAGACCGAGGGCCCCTGATCCTGAGCCTGACCCGGAACCTGATCCTGACCCCGAGCCTGACCCGGAGCTAGAACCAGAGCCTGAGCCAGAGCCTGAACCACCCACGCCGACTCCCGCACCCAAGCCAATACCAACTCCAAGGCCTCCAACTCCAAGATTGATACCAAGGTCCTTCCTAGCCGTGCGGCACTCACCCACCGGGGCAAGCAACCCAACAGCCACAGCTACAACTACGAAAGCAATGGCCTTACTGCAAACCATTGTACCCTGTCTACCTCAACAGTGAATTAGTGAGAAGCAGCGGTAGTGATCTTGTGGATGATGCGAGTTTGATAACCCCCATGCATGGGGATCAAATTTATAGGTCGACGAGAGCGAGAGGCTGTGGCGAAGAAGTGGTGTGGTTGAATCTTGCACGTGTTCGCTCCAAGTTAGCCTCCTCACATGTGTGGCCAGGAGCCGTGACTTTTGGTGAGAATTCAACGCGGAGCACAACACTGCCGGCCGGCGTGTGTAGTGGGCGGCCGGGTTTAGTTGCTGCCGGCGAGCTATTTGTTTGGCATGCGTACCAGCTGCGGCTGCGCGACACGTCCCGGGTTGAGAAGTTTGTGAGATCGATGTCCTCAATCGTCGTCTCGGTGCGCAGAAAAGTTGGCGCTCGTGGTCGCTGCGGCATGCAGCGCTGCATGCGCCCGGGACGGACTGCCCACAAAAAGGTGGTCAATAATATGTCATGCAGCTTGCTGGGTGAGCAAAGCTTTTTTGTCCAACAAATAAATCGATCACGTCGTAATGAAACACTACGGGAAAATTGAAATTTGCCTAGTACGTACATAGCTATTTGCCGAGTGTAAAAACATTGGAACTAGGTAAATAGACTCGGCAAAAAGGATGCTGAGATCCAGGCGAAATACACTCGGCAAATATTTATTTGCCGAGTACTTTTTACTCTTTCCCTAATATTTTTGACAAAAACTATTTTCATGTAGTGTTAAACTAGAAAATTGTTGAAAATATTTATTCAAATATATGAAACAACGGTGAAAATGCAGATATGTTATCTCTCGAATCAGTCTTCCGTCTCTATTTATAGATAAATCTACAGGGCCGAACCGATACAAAAATGATGAGGGAACACCACCAGAAAACCGCCGGAGAGGGCCACTTGCCCTCTCGTTCAAGGTCGTGGAGAATCGATGTTCACTACACCACGGACCAAACGAGAGGGCATAGAGCTGCCGGCAAAACTCCATCTACACAGGCAATTGAACTGCCGGTACATGTTAATTGTCGGTAAAGCAGCTAAACTGCCGGCAAAGATAAGAGAGCCCCGGCAATCGACTGCCGGCACGTTTATTTGGCGGGGTGACTAAAAAAGCGCGCGTCAAATTGGCGGTGGAAGCAAAAACTTAGGCGTGCGAGCAAACATATCCCGCCGCCCCAGCAGCGAAACCCCCAAATCCCTAGATCCCCTTTCTCTCGCGCGCCCGTGCTCATCCCGTCGTCACCGCTCCGACGCATCTCGCCTTCTCCTCCGTCGGCCGTCCTCCGCGGCGCATCCTCCTCTCCATGGCCGCCCCGCTCCGTCGCCCGTGCTGACCGCCGGTCGTCGTCGTCCTCGACCTCCTCCGTTCGTGCCTGAGAAGCTGTAGCGGTCGCCCGCCTCCACCGCCCAATTTCCCTGCTGGAGCTCGCCGCCGCTTCCTCGTCATCCCCGACCTCTTTTGTCCGTGCGTGACGAAGCTGCAGCGGCCGGAAAGAAGCTCGCCGCCGGCTCCTCGTCGTCCCCGTCCTCCTCCATCCGTGCCTGACAAAGCTGCAGCGGCCGCCCGATTTCCCTGCTGGAGCACTGCCGAAGGAGCTCGCCGCCGGCTCCTCGTCGTCCCTGACCTCCTCCGTCGGTGGCTGACAAAGCTGCAGCGCCCGCACGTCTCTACAGCCCGATTTTTCCTCCTCCTGGTCCTAGGAAGCTGCTGCTCCACTGCTAGAAGGTAAGGCCACCCCCGCTCTGAATTCTTTGCTTCAGCTTTACACATGTCGATTCTCTGAATAATATGTTGTTCTTGCACTTACTGTAAATTATGTGTAGTTCGAATGAACTAACACACCTCAGGCTTCAGCTTTACACATATAATCTTCGGATTTGAGCATAACAGATCTCACTATATCCATTGTATCTTCCTATAAAATTGAGTGCCCTGATATGGCACATTATTAATGCAGGTTCAGTGGATAGCTGTAGATTTACTATTATGCTATGCGAAATTCAGTGACACTAGTCTGAAAATGATCGAGCACAACTTTACTCACGATCTGGCTGCTTGCATGAGTGGCTTTTCTTATATACTTGTCCATTTAAATAACAGAGATAGTTTTAAACAGAAAGATACTGTCCTGATACATGATAGCTACACTCTCTTTGTTTGTGCTTGAAGCTCCGGTTGTGTTATATGTGTTGTACAGTAGTCCCTCAGCTTTGAACTGATGATGTTTGCATGCGTATGTGTGCGATCTGTCTGGTACCATAAATTACAAAATAGTTTGATGTAGCTATAAGTTAGGTAGTCACACTTGCATGTGTCATGTTTTCTTGTTCTCAAACTCAGATTAGTAATACCACGTAAACTTGTTAATTTTGCTTGAACTTCTAAGCCAAACGTTGTCAAAAATTCAAGACATGTTATACTTTGATTATTTCTGGTTGAAGTTGAACTTTAGTTTAAATAATCTATATTTGTGATGTGTCTTAGGGCCATTTTAATAACACTTGCGAAAATGGATAAAAGCTGGATGGACGAGCCCAGGCACACCAAAAAATACACTGATGGCGTAAAAGGATTTTTGCACTTTGCTTTTACCCATTCAGCAGTTGGGGACACAATTTTATGTCCTTGCAGAAACTGTGTAAACTGTTCTTGGCTTGAAGCTAGTGATGTTCAGGAGCATTTAGTATGTGAAGGGTTTGTTAATGGGTATAGAAAATGGGAATATCATGGGGAAGTATCTTCTCCTGTTCAATCTTTTGGTGATGCTCATGTGGAGCAGTTTGATGAAGTAGAGGAGGGGGACGTCTTAGAAGAAGATAGTGATGAGTTGGCTGGAATGATCAGAGACATGAGACATGATTTTGGGGATTTAAGCGATGATGAGGGGGATCATCATGTTGATGAAAGTGACCCCTATCAGCAGTTACTGGGTGACGCAACGGAACAATTTTATCCGGGCTGCACCTGTTTCTCAAAACTGCGTTTTGTTGTGAGATTACTCCACGTCAAATCTCTTGGAGGGTGGAGTGATAAGAGTTTTAATATGCTAATAGAGTTGCTGCAAGAAGCCTTCCCTGAAGGGTCAAAGTTACCTAAAAACTTTCACGAAGCTAAAAAAATGATCAGATGCCTTAGGCTTGATTATGTTAGCATCCATGCATGTGATAATGACTGCATCTTGTTTTGGAAAGAGCATGCAAATGCTGATAGTTGTCCTAAATGCAATACCTCGCGCTGGAAATCTCAAAAGAAGAAACCTGATGGAAGACATGCACACAAAGTACCGATGAAGGTTCTACGATATTTCCCAATAGCAAAGAGGCTGCAGCGACTCTTCCTAACAGCAAAGAGTGCAACCGACTGCAGGTGGCATGACGAAGGTCGTACAAGAGATGGGCTTCTAAAACATCCAGCAGATTCTCCAGCTTGGAAGCATTTTGATGGCAGGCACCCTGACTTTTCTAGAGATAGCCGCAACATCAGGTTGATTATATCAACTGATGGCTTCAATCCATTTAGGTCTATGAATTGTTCCTATAGTGTTTGGCCTGTTCTTGCAATTCCAATCAATTTACCTCCTTGGTTGTGCATGAAACCATCAAACTTCATCCTCTCTTTGTTGATTCCTGGCCCAAAGTCACCTGGGAGAGATATAGATGTATTCCTAGAGCCACTTGTTGATGACCTAGATTTACTTTTTGAGAAGGGAGTTCGGACATATGATACCTCCAAGCAAGGATTAAGTGTCGCTCGACAAGTCGCGACAAGTCGCACGACTTGTCTACTTGTCGGTACCCCAGCGACAAGTTCAAAACCTCGACAAGTTGCGACAAGTTGCGACAAGTCACGACTTGTCGCGCGACTTGTCTACTTGTCGGTACCCGAGCGACAAGTTGCGACAGGTCGACTCGTAATCCTTGCCTCCAAGTCTGATTACTTTGATTTGCATGCAGCTGTGCACTCAACTATTACTGACCTGCCAGGTTTAGCCACTATAGCCGGAGTTGTCACCTCTGGTGAGTATGGTTGTCCGAGGTGCCACTCACTTACTTGCTCATTTTATCTGAACAAAGGCAAGAAAACATGCTACATGGATCACTGTAGGTTCTTAACTCCCAACCACAGATTTAGAACAACAGACAAGTCATTTTTTGATGGCAAGGTGGAATCTAGGTCAGCCCCTGAAGCACTTACCGGAGAGGAAGTCGATGCCCTTACAGAAAACATGGAGACTGAATTTGGAAAAAAAACAACCCACAAGAAAACGTAAGCGTGGGGATCCACCGCAAATTTTCAAAAGGAGATCCATTTGGTTTAGGTTGCGTTATTGGAAAGACTTGTTGCAGCCTCATAATCTTGACGCCATGCACATAGAAAAAAACGTGTACGAGAACATCGCGAATACACTATTGGGCATCGAAGGGAAAACAAAAGATAGTTTGAACTCTCGTCGAGACTTTGAGTTGCTTGGAATTAGGGGTGCTCTTCAACCTGTTCCAGTGGGAAAGGATACAATTGATTTGCCTCCTGCCCCATACTCAATGAATCCTGAGCTGAAGAGGAAAAGAAGTGATTTTGTACAATGTTTACCGTGATCACAGTACACCTGTGGCAAAAGCTACTATTCTATCAACTGATAGGAACAAGATCGTAGGGGGTCATGCGCTTGGCACTGAATGTTGTGAAGTTGTCGTCGACTACATCATCAAAAGAACTGCCCTATTGCCTCGTCCCATTGGGAATGTGACGACCATGGCACAAGCTCAAGGAAGAAGTATCGCTTGGGTTTATAAACATGTAGGATTTTTTTTCTTTAGTGGCAATACCAATAATCAATATTGTCTGAAGTTTCTAAAAAATATTTATGTCCTATGCAGCTGGAGGTGGACACGTCCAAGGCAAAGCAAGCCTCGCCGCCACAAGAAGAATGAACTCGCAAGAGGTAATAAAATAGTTGTCACATTTCCTCGCTTATTATTTCAGTTTTTAAAAGTTTGCAACAAGTGATACTGTTGTTCAGTCGTACATACAGTTTTATTGTCTGATACCTTGCTTGTGATGCTTGCTAGCTACAGCATATATATTCCTACTTGTAAGTTGTAACCCACTGCTCCTAATGCTTTGCTCCTGATGCTTGCTAATCTACATGGGGCATCACGTACATGTGTTGTACACTGCTAGTTTAGAGTAGCCACTTGTAGTACTCAGATTAATTTGCCTCTAACCTTTTTTTTGAAACATTACTTATATTGCTCATACAAAGAGTTTTCAGTACATTCAGTTTTCATTTGTTCAAGCATGCAGGCAGGAACTGCACCAGCAACAATTGCATGTATATCTGAGATCGCTTGTAGCTAATTTCCAGCCAAAAACACGAACTTTGGGTGGAACATTTGCAGACCAGATCAACCTCTAGAAATCTATATTTCCATCACCATCAGGACGGCAACTTTGGTCTGCCTTTGCCTGTAACCTAATTAAAGCAACGTTGCACTTGTTTTTGGACTAGTACTTAGTGTTTAGATACTAGTATATATATTTATACTGCAACAATGCACTTGTTTGTTGAGCTACATATTCACGGTTAAGGGTTGGCATATATTTGTTTGCACATGTTTTGGGGCAGATGCATAGTGAGTCTCATCTTACTTTCTTTTCTTCAGGTTAATTTACAGCACAAGAGGTTGATCAGCACAAGAGCAGGATGCTCCATGGACTTTGATCGCCATTGTCTTAGACATATTTATGTATTGTCATTGTCTTAGAAACATTCCTATGCACTGATGTTTGTGTTGTTTATCTGTGAAAGTTTATCTGTGAAAGTATTTATCTGTCATTGTCTTAGAAACATTCCTATGTCATTGTCTTAGTATGGATGCAGTATTTATCTGTGAAAGTTTGAATGGATTCTGTTTTTTGAGCCGGTCCAGCCCTACAAGGCAGCCACACTACCAAAATAACTGAGAGCCAATTGCCGGGAGAAGTTTAAAAGCCCAGCGCATATAACTGCCAGGAATAGTCCAGACTGCCGGCACAAGTCATTCCCGCCAGACCTGTGGCTTGCCAGGTGACAATTTGACCTGCCGGGGATTGTCTCCAAGACAGGGCAGGCTAACTGCCAGCACAAATATAACTGCCGGCAAAGACTTTTGCCGACAGGGTTATAGCGGGCAGGCCAAGACAGGGTTATAGCGGGCAGGCTGGCCTGCCGGCACAAAATCTTTGGCGGCAGTTACATTGCCCTTTTAAGTGACTTTTCCCGCCAGCACGGGTGCCCTTAGGTTTGGTTCATGGTGTAGTGGTTGTCAGCGGACAATGATAACCATGCAAGGTGACGACTAAGTCATGACCGCTGAGATCAGGCCCACGGCAGAGCCAAATGGAGTTTTGAGACAGGATCATAACTTTGCCGGCCCGCCGATGACAACAAAACGCAGCCATAGATATTTGAACTCCACGGCGACGCTCCTAAGAGGGCGACGATAAAGAGATCATGATTACACCAACATTATCTACACCTACTAGTAAATTTGAAATTACATATGCAGATCGATCTACCACTTGGTTACCACTTACCAACATATTGAGCAACCCAGAGAGCATACCTAATTTTCCTTGGATCCGAGTCAAGAGGAAACACTCCATCACAGACGTAATTGCGCGTGCATGCACGTGTCCAAGCAAAGCGAATTCGAGTCCACTATAGCTTTCTTTTCTTATTCTCATCCCTAGTGCACCACTTACTATATCGCGCACATACTCTTATCTCGACTAAGTTGGAGTGCACGTTTCCAAATACTAGTAAATTTCCATGCATAGGATCACCTTCTAAGTTAGCACATACACCCCTAAACTTGAGTTGACAGGGAGAGCTGGAATATTATGCACCAATCCAAGTCTTGTTAATTCTAGATGCGTTGCAGTTCGTTTAACTATAGTATATCAAGAGATCACTGCAAGAATTTGGCTGATTAATAACCACACTGATCAGTCGAGGAAAGAGAAAGAACAAGAATCTCAAACTTTCGACTGGCTCATGCACCAACTAGTAGTATACCCGTTCGATCTGCCAAGTGCCAAACCAAATGGGAGAGAGACGTACGCCGGACACGACAGGAGAACCAAACCACGGCCATCCCTCCCCGCCGTCCGCCTCCGGCCGGCCGTTGTGTTGCGTGTGCTCGCTCCCTCCTGGCATGAGCGCGCCGCGGCACATCACATGCAAGCATGAAGCAGCGACCACTCCCCCCACTATTAACCTTATCAAATCACGCAATACTTTGTACGTCGCACCACCACCTTACCACCGTGGCTTGCCCGGATGATCGCCCTTGCACGCCCACTACGGCACTACCCAGTCACCCAGAGACACGATCGTGTCCTGTTCCTCTTGGCCTCGCGCACTCGACTCCCCCTATATAAGCACCCGCATAGTCCTACATCCCAAGGCAACCAGCTGAGAGCCTGAGACACACGGCGACGACAGTGTTTGATTAGCCATTAGCCTGAGTCCGTGTGGTGTGAGAGGATGGCAAGCTGCAGGGTGGTCACTGCCGTCCTAGTGATGGTGGCTTTCGGCTGTTTTCTTCCCGGCAGCATGGTGGAGAGCCGCCGCGTCGCCCTCGGCATTGACCTGGGCGGCAGGCAAGGTGCTGGGCTCGGGCTTGGTCTTGGGCTCGGGCTTGGAGCGGGCACGGGAGGTGTGTCTGCGTCGGGATCCGGCTCTGGCTCGGGCTCCGTCGCCGGAGCTGGTTCTACCTCTGCTTCTAGGTCCGGCTCAGTCTCCATTGGCGGGGCTAGCTCCTCCGCAGGGTCTAGTGCTGGTTCCAGTGCCGGGTCGAACGGGTCGGGGGCAGGGTCCTCGGCCGGGTCTGGGGCTGGTTCCGGTGGCGGGCAGGGGTATGGTGAGGGCGGAGGGTATGGCCGAGGGTTAGGAAATGGACTAGGATTTGGCTACGGAGAGGGCCGTGGTTTCGGATCCGGTTCAGGTGGAAACCCTTGATGCCCTGCTATATGTGTGACCCTCTATGATTTGAGTAATAATAAAGAAAAATATTCAAATCTCCATCTGCATTTTTGGGTCGTTCAATTTAGTGGTCTAGCCTATTTGTTGTTGTGGAGAGATGCTAGTCTAAATATGTTTTTTTTGCCCAAAAATAATTTATTCGCAATTTTTGTACATCAAGATGGTGCATATTCACAAACTTGGCATCTCACTGCTTATGTTTCAAAAGCAAAGTGCATATACTACTCATAAGAAAGTGATAGTTTCACAAATTACCTATCTAATAAAATACACAAAGAATAAGATATGAAATTTGAAGCCCAAAATACAACGAATTTGAAGCTGAAATTCTGCACGATTGTAGATCTCAACAATATCTGCACTGGAGAATTTTTTCGCGATTTTTGGAAACTTAAAAATATTTGTTTCGAATTTTCAACAAAACGAGCTCCATGTAGCTCGGGCTCTAAAAGAGGTTTTTGAGTCAAAAGTATGCTTTTTTTGTACATCAAGATGGTGCATATTCACAAACTTGGCATCTCACTGCTTATGTTTCAAAAGCAAAGTGCATATACTACTCATAAAAAGTGATAGTTTCACAAATTACCTATCTAAAATACACAAAGGATACGATATCATAAGTATAATGAGGTTCAATTCATGGTTGCTCGACTCTTTTCTGTTGTTCTTATTATATAGTTTGTCGGCAAATTTTGTTGTAGAAAAGCTGGTAATCTAATAAATTTTGTAGGAGGAGAGAACTAATGTAACATCACATCTACTTGAAAACATTAATTGTTGGGTTAGTAATTTCTTGTGCTCTCCACAAAGTAAATTAGTAACTAGAAAACCATATATTTAGCATAATTTCATATAAGATTATAACATTCAACGGTAATACCATATAAATACTATATTTATCCAAACTACATATGTTAATCTATGAGTTTGGTCCAGCATATAAACACTTGTGCTCCCTATAGCACATCGGTTCTAAAAAAAATGGATGAACAGATGACCGATGTGGAATTTTAATCAGTGCGCACCCTTCCATGTTACCGGCATGCAAGTTGCATCAAGCCAGATATATTATATGCCATGTAATTGCCATACGTTATGTCTGTCAGCCAGCAAATGCTGTATAAAATGATATGTGTTGCATCAATACCTATGATGTTTCTAACACACTTTTTATATGGTCCAACTTGTCACTCGAATCTTGATTCAATTAAGACAAGTCAAAGAGGTTTTGGGATCATTATAAAGGAGTATGAGTTGGCACGTATTAATAAGGATAGCTTATGCTCCTCTTTTATTCATTAACTATTTGAATTCCCTTGTGTTCCATGGAAGAACAATATGTCGTATAAAACCATTACTCTAAGGAAAAGTCTGGTGTTCCCCCGGGGGATCGATCCGAGAAAGTATCCGGTGGAAACCAACTTTCGATGAAAACTAGTGAAAACCACGAAAAAATCATGTTTAAAACTTCTCAACATAAATGCACTGAGTTGGACTTCAGTGAATTCGCCACATAGCCCACAACCATTTACCTTTTGCTCCACTGTTGTTACTCAGCTATGTCACCATCCTTCTCGTTATCGTTTCGCCATGTAACTAATCCTACCTCGAGGAATCTTTGACGAGGATCATGACACCTTTCACTCTTTTTCCATCTCTCAACTCTACCTCCACATTTTTCAATGGCCTTGCAGTTAGTTGGGCTTTTATCTTTAACGTGTGCTCTTCAAGACACTTTTTTTCTTATTAAAACTTCTTAAGACTTCCCAAATCATAGACTGCCATGTCAAGCTGTTTTATGTCAACTGTTAAACAAGGGCCTGAAATTCACCCACATGTAGATGTAGTCCTTATTCCACTGAAGATAGTTTTGGTCTTTAATGATAAAAAAAGGGATCCTGATGATAGATAATATTGACATTGCTAGTCGACCAAGACATAGCTCTCACGATTGCCGGCAAGACACATCATTTTTCTTTTTTAGGCACAACCAAAATACTCATGCATGTTGGTTGGTGTCGTTGGGCTGCATGGCGAGGATGTCGTTGCGCTGCCTGCCGCGCTCTGAGCGGCTGTTCTGGGCAAACTTGACGCTGCGGGCGTCGAGTCCCTTGTACTTCTCCTCATCGGCGCCGACGTTGGCCGGGAAGAACATGGAGCCCCACTGCGGGAAGTGCACGAGCGTGGCTGGCAGCGTGCATGCCATTGTCATTATGCCCATGTACTGGAGCCCCTGCCCAGTGCCGTACTTGGACGACGTGAAGAAGAGCAGCTGCGTGAATGCTGCTCCGAAGGTCCCACCGGCGCCAGTCATTCCGGAGATGATACCGAGGGAGCGGCGGGAGAGGAAGGGTACGACTGCAAAGATGGCGCCCTCAGCGGCCTGGGCGCAGATGGAGAAGAGGACCATGGCGATGATCGAGACAGGCAGGCTGGAGGCGCGGCCGAGCCAGAAGCAGAAGGCACCACCGGCAGTCTGGAGGATCCAAATGTTCCAGAGTCGGGCACGTATTCCAAAGTAGCGCCACCAACGTCGGAGAAGTAGCCACCCATGGAGCGCACGAAGATATTGGCGAGTCCAAAGCAGGCGGCGATAGTGCCGGCCGTGTGGAGGCCTAGGTGGAAGTGGTCATAGTAGTACTCGGCGATGACGTTGTTGGTGCAGAGCTCGACGCCCGCGGAGTATCCATAGAGGAGCACGAAGATCCAGGTGCGGTAGTTGGTTATGGCGCCCCAGACCACCTTGAGGAAGCTATCCTTGGCGACTTGACCCTTCTTCTGCAGGCTCCAGAGGTTGCCGTCGGGGAGGTCCTGCCCTAGTGTGAGCACCATGAGGCCCACGGTGATGTGCAGCATGCTGGGGCCAAAGTAGATTCAAAATTTGTTCATTTTCGGAATTTGTTCATTTACAAATTTTGTTCAAATTTTGAAATTTGTTCAGATTCAAAATTTGTTCAGATTTGAAAATTGTTCATGTTTAAAAAAATGTTCAGATTTAAAGATGTTCATTTTTTTTTAAATGTTCAGATTTGAAATTTGTTGAGATTTAAAAATTTGCCAAACAATCGAACCAAAATCCCACGCGAAACTGGGCCTGACGAGAAAACAATCGAACCAGCCGCCCATGAACGAAATTGGGCCGAGCCCAATAGCACGAAGGGTACGCGGACGGAGGGTTCGTCCCGCGTAACGCGGGATACATGAGCTCCCCATTTTGCGAGTCATAGCACGCGCTCGCGGCCCAGTTACTTTAGGTATTTTTGTTTATGTTTTTTCTTCTATTCACTTTTTCCTTTTTTTGTGTGTTACAGTTTTGCTCCGTTTCTTTTTTTGTTCCTTCTTATTTTCTCATTTCATGTTCATTTTTTAAAATGGTGATTCATATTTTGGAAAATGGCTAAGATTTTGAAATTTTTCATATTTGAGAAATCTTCATTTGGGAAATTGTTAAGAATTTGAAAATGATCATTTAGAAAATAGTTCAGTTTTGAAAAAAGTTTGAAAATGGTTCAGATTTTGAAAAATATTCATTTTTTAATATACATGCACCATCATGAAAAAGTGAATACTAGCCACTGAAAAAGTCAAATTATTCATGGACCTAATCAAAGCAACATTTCCATAAAAAATATATTTGGTAACTCGCCATAGTGATGGCTCATCTAACTTTACTCAAGTTATGATAACCAATAGTGTGTGCATGAAGTAGACATTCTTAATCATATATGGCATGGCATTAATTTGATCTGCTATATTATCATCGTCCATCAAATCTATTCACCCGAGAAGAAGATGTGAGAGAATCTTACCTCAGCGGCCAATCATGCTCGGTTCCTATCTTTGAGCTTTTCTCTACCCAACAAGACAAAAAATTCATATTCGTAGCAGTGCTTCCATTCGAACAATTATAAACGATTGGGGACACAAGATTTTAACATGGAAAACCCCTCCAGTGAGAAGGGTAAAAAAATCACAAGCGCCAACCAGCAATATTTCAGTATTTCGGATCACATCTCAACAATAAGAGCTTCAGAATCCATAAAAATTGTTTGACCCTTATTGACACTAACAATAAAAATTGTTAGTAAGGAATAACATACATGCAACACAACCACGTATTTTTCAGAGAGTGCATTTACTGTATAAAGATTTGAAATTCCCTAGGATTTATCTATTGTGATACATTGCCGGAGCATCTTTGGATTGAAAGCAGTATCTATTCCAGTATTCTCAGCAAAGGTCTTTCTTGGCATAGGAGAAAACCCACCAAAGACACACCACAATTCATCAGCGTCAACGTCTACATCAACTTTCCATCCTATGTTTGAACGAATATATTATATTCTGCAAGGGGAAAGACATTCTCTATCTAAAGTGTTTTCTCAAAGGCGAGGTTATCAACTGCAGCTACGTCACATTTGTATTCATGGTTAATGTCTTTGAGATATTTCACAACCTCAAGGGCTTTAGCCTTCTCTCTCCTGAATACTAGAATCTGATCCATTGAACTGGAAAATCTTGGATTCGGTGTCTAAAATGAATCTCTTGTTGGAAAGACCAATGTTGCATAACAAAATACACAGAAGAAAATGACAAGGAGACAAGAAATAATATTCGCGTCTTGGACATGGAGTGTGCGCTCTTCTTAGCAGACAGAAAAATAATCGTACTCACTCTCATTGACTTCGGCATGCCTGAAACTTGATGCAACTCCGAGCTCCTATGTAACACCCGTTAGCGGCGCGTGGCACCCGAGCCGCCTGAAGGAGATCGGGTTGGCCTAGCCCATTTGCTTCCGCTGCTCATGTATTTCCGTTTTCCCTTTTTTTTGGAAAATTTTCAGATTTAAAAAAATTATTCAAAATTTGAAAATGTTCAGATTCTAATTTTTTTCTCAAATCTAAAATTATGCAAAAAAATTCAAATTTTAAAAAGAGTTGAGATTTGAAAACTTAGCGATTTTCAAACATCCCAAAGGTGAAAAATGAGAAACGAAATAAGAAAAATAAATAACGGAAAAAGAAAACATAAAAGAAAATGAAAAACGAAAATAACGATCTAACCTACAGCGGGCCAGTCCACAACAAAGGAAAGCTTCAGGCAGAGCGAGTGTTTGATTTCCCATTACATTATGGTTGAGATTGGTATCATGCATCATTTTTTGGTTCTCTGGCGCCAGCCTCTAGCGGCATAGCCCGATAATTTCGACCTATGAATTGCGTCGTACATTTTGTTTGGTTGCTCGCATATACTCCCTTCGTTCCAATTTAATTGACTTCCATTTGTGCACACATGGATGTATCTAGACATGTTACGTGTATAGATACATCCACACGTGGATAAATGAAAGTCAATTAATTTGGAACGGAGGGAGTAGTTCGGATAGGCCCCCAACAGAAGTGCAAGCACTTCTTGTTTGGTTACACGAGCCAGCGAGGTTACTCCCACCATGTGGTGAACTTTTATCTCACACGTGTGGATACCTTACAATATAGTCCACCTGACACACATGAGGAGTGGCGAGCAGAACGACGCTGCGTGGCGGCAACGTATATCGCTCCGGGAGCTGCGCTGAGTTTACGAGGAGTGGCGAGCAGGACAACAACGCGGCGCGACCGCGACGAAGTTTGCGACATCACCTGCGCCGCTAGTGACGGCGGAGTTTGTGGTGGCTGCGAACGGTGGCGGAGTTAGGTGAAACACGTAATCACATCATGAACCTATTGAGTATGAACGGGTACATTGTATCTGCTCATTTGTAATCGTAGAAATGGAAAAGTGAAAACACATAATTTGTGTAAAACGCCGAGATGAACCTACTTCTCAAAGAAAATTTGAAACTACTGACTGTGTACGATTTAATTTGACAAAATTCGTGTAAAAAAGTTTCAGTCGTAAACACGCTATTTAAAAGGTAACAAAAACAGGAACAAATTGCCAATTACCAGAATGAAACCATATCATCAGTACGCGCGTCTTTTTTGTGTACCGGTTATTTTGAATGAAACATTGTTGCTTGATTAAAAGAGATGAGATGAAACCGATGGCCACACTGCCCCTCCATCATGCAAAGCCTAGGCTCCTCCAAGCCCACTATCCTCGACTACTGGAAGGACCTGGCGGCTACGCCCTCACCTTCCCACAAGGGCAAAAATCTAGAAAAAGGTGAAACGCGAGGATTTTTAACAACAAATACACGACGCCCTCCATCATCTTCCAACGTATCAAAAGCGAGAGCAAGAACTAGATCCTAGCTGGAGCCAAAATGTTGGCAGAAATCATCGAGTAATTGGCTTTATGTAACCTCTATTTTTTTTCTCGCTTTTTGACTTCGGCCTCTTTGTGTTGTATTTTGCTCCTACTATATCAATATAAAAGACAAAATTTTTGCCTTGTTTCAAAAAAAAACTTATCAGGGCGCTGGGAACTTCAATCCGCATGCCTAGTCCGCCCCCAAAATCTCATCCAAATACTAGACTGTTACATCCAGCGGGTGCCTGGGCCGTGTACTAACACAAGAGTGCTAATTTCAGCTGGTATAATTGACGCTAGCAGCCTGGCACGTTAGCGACGTTCGCTTCCTTGTTGTGCTTACGGAACCAACTTTGCTATACCGAAACGAGTCAGGACACACCGTGCAAGATCGATCTCCATTTATAATTCGCTGGCTTTAGAAGTAGCCCTCGTGTTTTCTTGACGAAGTCTTGCCAGCCGCCGGAAGCTGCATGCTAGCACAAAATTAAACGCCACTTGGTGCATGCGCACGAGGTAATCAAGTCAAACCTAGCTAGGCGCCCTGCTGCACGCGCATTTTCAGTGCTCTGCGTTCTCTCTGGTTCTGCACTCGTGGCTAGTGGCTACTAGTAGTACTAAAACAGAAGAAGAGTGCAGTAGATAATAGTTTTTTTTTTACACACATGCAGTAGATACTACTACTTGTTGGCAGAAGAGTACGTCGCGGTTGTTTTTTACAAAGAAAATTTGACGTTGTACATTCGCAGCATACATTACTTGTATTTATAATAGTACGGATAGAAAGTTGACACAAATATAAGCAACATAAAAATAGGAGTAAACAATCGATTATACTATTGCAAACCGCTATCACCGAAACTACCGAATATCCATGTCTTTGGCCGTTACCAACAGTTGGTTCACATCTTGATCTGAAGAAACCTCTTGCCATAAGTCATTAATGAGCCGTGATAACCACCAACCCCGTGAGGCTTGATCTACCCCTATAAAAAACTTGGGCTGGAGGAGCCCTCCGAGCCTTTTCAACGTCGGATCCGGGGCCAATGTCACCCCACCCTTCGACAGGCGGCCGGATCCCCCACCATCTTCCGCAGATCCACAGTAGTCAACACCGCCGCACTGCAAGAGCAACCCCTTCCCGCCGCCACGCCTAGACGCAACGTCAAATTGAAACTATTCCAATAGCTTGGACTCCATAAGCCTCTCGCCGGCGCCAGCAACACCTCCGACGAGCAGGAGCATGGGCTGGAAGGCCATTATTCCTACTAGCACCATCGGTATCGGCCCCAACATGACGCCAATGAAGGAAACTCGAAACCTAAAAAACTTAGCACGAAAATATCACACGAACGAGAGCCGACCTCCCCTCGTGTCGTCAAGATGGCGGTTGGAGGGGAAGGGGAGCGGTGGATCGCCGGCGGGAAACGCTGGCTGTGGAGGAACCGCCTGGCGCGTAGGTTAGGAGAGGGAGCTGATGAAAAACTTAGAGCCAACGTTTTCTTGGTTGTGTAAAATGCTATAGGAGAGATACCTCTCGGGTAGACTGACGGCAGGACGGCAACTGATTTGTGTGTTGGCGATAGAGATCCTAGTACTACTTTTCTTCAGCGCGTCGACGACCGATCGTCACACTTGGTTGTCGTTAACAAGTTGAAAACATCTTACGATCGTTGGAGAGCGACCCGAAACGCGTGATCCAAATAGTAGCACTCCTAAATAGCCATATATCCTTTTGAATCCATCGTGAACCTGAAGAAACAATTCAAATGAAACAAAAAGCAAGCACGAGGCAGGAGAGAGCCCGGTCAATACGCTTGCGTGTGCAGACCCCGCGAAGGCAGAGTCGCAAGTCAATAGCTTCCGTGTCCAGGTCCAGGATCATCAACCACCGCGCCACTTTTTGCTCGCACACGAAAAGCCCAAGAACTTTCCGCTCTGGCCCACGCGGCCAACTCCGCCGCTACAAATACCACGTCCACCACCACGCATCGTCAGAAACCATCCGCCACTCCCCCGCAAAAACCTTCGGAAACCGCCGTCGTGCCAAACCAACCGCCCTCCAATCCCCTCCCACAAACCGCCGCACTCCCCGCCGCCGGCGGCACACCCAAGATGGTCCGCCTCAGCAACACGATGATCGGCATCCTGAACGCGATCACCTTCCTGCTCTCCGTGCCCATCCTGGCGGGCGGCATCTGGCTTCGGGCGCGCGCCGACGGCACGGAGTGCGAGCGCTACCTCGCGGCGCCGATCATCGCGGTAGGAGTCATCCTCATGCTGGTCTCCATCGCGGGGCTGGTCGGCGCCTGCTGCCGTGTCACGTGCCTCCTCTGGTTCTACCTCGTGGCCATGTTCATCCTCATCGTCGTCCTCCTGGGGTTCACCGTCTTCGCCTTCGTCGTCACCAACAAGGGAGCCGGGACGCGGTGTCGGACCGCGGGGTCAGGGAGTACAGGCTCGGGGACTACTCCAACTGGCTGCAGAAGCGGGTGGAGAACAACAAGAACTGGAACAGGATCAGGGGATGCCTCGCCGACTCCAAGGTCTGCAAGTCCCTGGCGGACAACCAGCAGAACACCTTGAGCAAGTTCCTCCGCGACGATGTCTCTCCCATCCAGGTGAGCAGTTGTCACCATCATCATCTTCTAATTGGCCATTAGCTTCATATCTTCTGAACATAACATCGCTAACCTAGAAAAAGTACTTCTTTTTTTTGACGTGAGAAAAAGTACTTAATTTTCCGTGTAATACTTGTTATGTTTTTTTTCTTATAAAAGTTGGGTATTTTTTGCCCACGTGTTGCTTATGTGTTTGCGAAGATATTTCTGACGGCCAGGAGGATAAGATAGCTTAGTGCCAAAGTCAACAATGTAGTTTCAGAAATTGTAGTTAGCAGAACTTGTCTAGGGGGTGATGTTTACGTGTACGGTTGTACTAGAGGTAAACATCATCAACTTGATGGCAGAACTTATCAACGGGTGTTCTGCCTACTCTGCAAGACTTTTTCCGTTTGAAACTTCTACTCATGTTAATTCATAGTTCCAACTTCATATTTGCACATAACAGTTGCATGGTTACAGAGTAAAAATCATGCTATCCAGCAGTCGAAAATAAAAGTACAGGTAAGGGTTTTGAATACTAGTGTTTGATGCGATCTTCCCAATCTCTAATGTGGATGACTGGCGACTTTGAGCTTATGGTGATATTGTCAAAGGCTTACTCCTTGTTTAGTGCTTTTTTCTTCATCCCAAAGCAATCCTCTGGGCTGGATTGCTTTCAAGTCTTTCCAAATGCATTGACCGTTGCAATACATAATGCATAGGATATGTCACTGAAGCATTCATCTCAACAGTTCGGTGCCATTTCACCATACTTTTTTAATTAGGTAGGACATTCATATGATCAGTGACCAAATTTGTTCTCCATAAAAATGAGAACTGGGCCATTGAAACTGAATTATTAATTTTTTTGCGGGTATGGAAACTGAATTAGTTGCGACCGAGGCCGACCATTTCTCGTTTTCTCTGTGTGCAGTCCGGTTGCTGCAGGCCTCCGGTCAGCTGCGGCTTCATCTTCTCCAACAGCACCCAGTGGACAGGCACCGCCAACTCGACGTCGGAACCTGACTGCAACGCGTGGGGCAACGACGCGTCGAAGCTCTGCTATGACTGCCAGACGTGCAAGGCCGGCGTGCTGGCCACGCTGAGGAGGGACTGGAAGCGCATCGCCATCCTCAACATCATCTTCCTCGTCTTCATCATCATTGTCTACTCGGTCGGCTGCTGCGCCTTCAGGAACAACCGCAGGGATCACCACAACGGCGGGTACAGGCAGGGCGCGTACGCTTGATCGGCCAGAGCCTCGCCACGGTCTGGCTGTTGACCGGCTGTCACGGCCACCGTCGTTTTCGTATATCTGTAGGCTGCAGGCCTGATTTAGCTTTGTACATGCGAGATTATTACGGGCTCTGATCACCTACTAGCTAGTTAGTTACTTGAGTATTTACTGTATGATCAGTAGGAGGCTGTATATTCTGTTCTTTGATATGGCAGACATTTTATATGTACGTACTACCTGGCGTTATTCATTTCATATAGTATATTACTTTCGTCAAATTTTTGCAAGTGGTCGGTTAAATCTCTATCTCAATGTATTGCTTGTTCAACGTTCTTACAGCAGCGTGCGGTGTTATCATGAAAGATTTCGAACGACCTACCTGAAAGTTGTCGCTATCAGAAACAAACCTACCTCAAGTTGATCAGCTAATCGCCGTCCTTTGTTGTTCAGATAATTGTAATTATTTACCATTTACACACAAAGTGGCAGACAGATTTGCTGGCGTGCCTTCAATGTTCTCGACTACTTGTGTCATCCTTCCCATCGAAGTATTACTAGAACGGGAAGTTATGAAGAAAGTTGTGGTGGATCATGGTTCATGAGAGAGGCAAGTCCAGCCTAACACAGCCTCGAAGATATCCTCCTCCTTTCACTTTCACTTGCAAGAATAGTTATAGCTCGGTATGGCATCGCCTTCTTGTTGTCTTTTCTGTGCGATTATTTCCTGTTAGACTAGTGGCCCTTCTTAACATAGGTCTCCGTCCCTGCCAATTGGCGTCTTCAAGTATACATCTTTCATGTTCTCTGAGCCATGCTAGTAATGGCAGACAGCGATGTGCTCATGGCTTGTTGAGGCAGATTGAGCAGACTGCCGGACTGTGTCTTTGGACATTTTACAATGGACAAGAACCCCAAATCAAATATATATTCTACATTTCTACTTATGTAGCAAGCAGTAGAAGAAAGTACATAAGACAGCTGATTACCAATTCACAGGACAGAGGCTGATTTGAAAATACTGCAGCATCATTGGCATGTCGAAGTTTAAGTGTTCGTGTTTTCAGATAACAATGGTTCTGAAATATTAGTCTCACTCTCTACCTTTACACCGATACTATCTTGTTCTACATTGCTTTCAAAATCAGTACGGATGGCCACCCTCTTGCTCTTGTCATCGTCTGCTTTTCCCCAGAGCACTACATACAGGCCGAAGATGATGGTGATAGCACCTAATACGCTGCGTGAAAGAATAAATCACCGTAAACATCATCGATAACAAGAGCAGTTATGCACCAAACACGACAGGGTTTTCAGCACCAGCTTATTATATAGTATAATGCTAATGTCGGATATGGTGAATACATACCTTCCAATATGGAGTACTTCGTGAAGGAAGAGCGTAGATAATATTGTCGTGATCACTGCACTTAGCGGTGTAAATACTGCACTGTACAGGGGACCTTTCACTGATATGCACCAAGATTGCATATAAAAGTTTGCGCCTGAGGCAAAGACACCCTACAAAAGTAGTGCATGCAATTCAGAACAATCTATGGATGACCACGCCTGCAATTGGGTGGAGCAGAACTTACTCCGTATAAGATGCAGGGGAGCTCCCAAATAGAAGCAAGCTTCCAGATTTCCACGTAGTTTTCTTCTAGGAAGAACGCTGCCACCATGCATTGCAATGTCGCCAGGAAGCACATCCAAGTTGCCAAGGACAGTGGATCAAGGTAGGATTTACAGATCGGTACCTGAAAATGGTCATGCACTTGACATTCGGAAACCAAGTAACTCTACTGCAGTTATTTATCTTCGAACAGGCAAATGATAAATTTCGACCAAAATCTAAAAAAACAGGATTAATGTTGTGAAGGAGCATGCAATTCTTGCCTGCAAGATGTACCAGATGGTGAAACAGATGGCGTTCACCATGAGGTAGATGCCTCCTGTCGCCCAGTCATCCATGAGGAGCGCGCCGAGAAGCTTCGGCCCCTTGAAGAACGCCATGAGCATTGCTCCAGCGAGGCAGACGATTGTGCCGATGATCTTGGCAAGGCTTCTTGAGCTTCTCAAATCCACCTTCTCCAACCTGCAAATGCATGGGATCAGTCAAGCGTTTCGAGCAAGAAAAATATAGCGTGCTATACCGCCACTATAGCATTTTGAACAAGGTGCCGCTATTTGGAAACCAAATAGCATAATTTATTTTGGACTGCCGCTACACTATTTTTTCCTTGCCTTCGAAGTCACTCTACTTGCGGGCCAAAAATGGAGGAGCTTGGACCAGACCGAGGCCACTTAAGCTGTTAAGCCCAATCATTGAACTTGACCTGGGAGTACTGGACAAGCGAGCCTGATGGGCTCATTTGTCATTGCAGGTGGGCCCAAAATAAGTAGGAGTAGCTAAAAGCGAGCAAAGAAATCGGACGGCCAGCGTGCTCTGCGCCTCTGCCTAACTCCTCGGCGGCGGGGCATTTGATGATAACCCCCATGCCACTTAAACCCCACATGTCATAGACACATTTGGGGGCATGTGAGCAAACATAATTGTACTTAGGGGTTATCATCAATTATCCCCTCGGCGGCAGCCCTAAAAAAAAAAAATCCACGGCGGCGACGACACGTTCACCCATGCCATGAGGAGGAGTAGGAGTACCCGATGACGGCGCAAATGGCGAAAGTGATGGCGGGGGCGAGGTTGGTGGTCGCCCGGGCCATCGACGGGGACGCCAGATGCAGCCCCATGAAGTAGCAGTACTGCCCCGTCGCGCTGCCAGATCGAAAAACATACTACATCAGCACAAGGGGCCGGCCGGGACTGAAGCCGGTCGATCGGAGACGGAAACGACGAGGTTTTTCGCGCGTACTTACGTGGCGAGGGAGGCGACGAAGAGAAGGGCGAAGGCCCGGGACCCGACGGCCATGGGGCGCAGCGTGAACCCCCTTGTGGCGAGGGAGCCGAGGAGGAGCGCGGCGGCGGCGATGCCCTGGCGGTAGGCGACGAAGACGATGGGGCGCATGCCGAGCCCGTATGCCGTCTTGAGCGCTATGTCCACCAGCGAGTAGAACAGCTGCACCAGCACCATCGCCACGGGCGGCTTGTACCGCTCCACCCACAACAGCCAACCGCCGCCGCCGCCTGCCATCACGCGCGAGATCTGACCTCGCGCCGGAGAGTCTGTGTGTGAGAGAGATCGGGAGAAGCTTACTTGACTCTGTACTCTGTCTGTACTCACCAGGTAAGGAGACCCATGTCCGCCCGCTCGCTTACGGAAAAGCCAGACGCCGCTGAGTCGGCATTGCTACTTCCTACTTGTTTGCTTCTGAATGATTTAAGATTTTGCAGTCAAGCCAATCGAGGAGATAGAGAATTGCCGGCTGCGGTGATGCGGCGAGAATGCGTGCATCGCCAGGATTGAATATTGGCCAAGGTAATGACCATGTTCTGTTTCTTCTTTCCGATCATGTGACTCATTGTTCCCTGGCCCTGCTAATCAATTGGTTTCTGCGGCATGATTGGCTGGCTTGCTTGCCCAAGTTTTCTTCTCCATCCTTAAAAAGAACTGCAACGATGTGTTGAAATAGCTGTCACAGAGCCGTTGGAGTCATTTTTTTGCGGTCTTTTAGCACCTTTCCTTGTCACTGAAATGAGCATGAATAGACTGAACATGTGTGGCACGGTGCACACATGATAAATCAGGCATCATTGTCAGTTAGGCCTATTTTCACCCCCAAGGGTTTGGGATGGGAGGGAATTTGGTGAATCCCTCCATTTCCTCCAATCCCCTCTACTCTCCTCAGTTCCCTCTAATCTCAATCCCTTCTATACACTCAGATTTTTGGGGATGGGAGGGGATTATTATCTATAGATGAGGTAATGCAAATTGAAATTTTAAATTCTGCAGTTACGCTCTGTATACAACTATACATATGAGCTGGTGAACTATGTATGTCGGCAGTTGCAGCAGGGAGAGGTTACTACTGGTACATGTACTATACTAGGCCAAATAAGTCTAAGAACAGAATATTCTACAGTTAGATTCAAGAATGCACAGACACGGCAATCCACAAAAACAGAACAGGTATAAAAATGCTACCATAGCTATATATCATCGAGTTGCCGCAAGATATTTGTGAAGAAATTATCAGAAGCACACAGACTGAAACTTTTTTCCACACATAAGGGGATAAAAACAGAGAACAAAGATGAATGAAGGAATCAATGGTGGATTAGCATCCGTCCATGGATCGAATCATGTACAAACAACAGCCCATGATGTACAAGTGGGACGACCATGGCATGGACGGTCCTGCCGAACATGGCACGTGGGCACGCAGACGACGTCCCACGGCAGCCCATCGAGCGGTGGTCCGATGATGGTTCTGCCGGCGGAGGGGTGGCCCTGGCGAGCGGTGCCCCTGGCACGACGTATCCAGACCCAGACAGGTGGCAGCGACCAAGAAACCTACTGTGGGAAGAGGAGTAGACGGACTCGAGGCAGCGAGAAACTCATAATCCCCAATGGCACACAAGGTGTGCGGAGCGTGTGAAAATACACGGGGTTTATCGGGTTGGAGAGGGTTTTCTCGGGATGGGCCCATGTAAACCCGGGAATAAACTGCAAGTAAACAAGACCTTAATTAGTTGCGTGTCTCCAAAGTTCTGCATATGGTCCGGTGGAACTCAAACCATATGGCGCGGCAAAAATATAAGTGATTGTACAACGTATAGTGCCGCACTAATTAGTAAGCACAAACCTCCCATCCCATAGCCCTTCATTATGTGCCACAAATACATATAGGAGCCTTTTTTTTTCTTTGGCGTATTTTAGATGGGATCATGGCCGTCGTCATAGACTCCACCATATATAAGCACACTGAAGCTACAGCAACACATATGACTTGGGCTGAAAATTGGCTATTCCAACATGTCTCCTAGCTGCTACTTTTCGGTAGGATTGCCGTCTGCCAGCAGCGGCTCCCTGATGGCACTGGCTGCGTCGAGCTGCGAGTCTGACCGTGCCATGGTCTTCTCCAGATCTACGGTGTCCGTCGGCGCCCTTTGGCTCTTGCAGTCACCTGCTTTGCCCCACAGCACAATGTACAGCCCAACAACCACAGCGATAGCACCCAACAAGCTGGACAAAGAAAACGTGTGCCGTTCTTAATTACATAATAATCAAGTTGAGAAGTAAAATGGCAGGATCAGCAAAACTGAACTATACTGAAGTTGAAAGTAGAAAGAAACACACACACACACCTTCCAACGTGTGGCTGTTCGTGAAGGATGACGGTGGCGAGCACGGTTGTGATGACGGTGCAGAGCGGGTTGAACATAGCCGAGTAGAGAGGGCCCCTCACCGTTATGCACCACTACTGCAGGTAGAATGTCACGCCTGACCCAAACACACCCTGCATACACCACCATGATCGACGCCATTGTGAAGAAAACTTCAAAGTACAAATACGTCTCGACGATTAGAAGAAAACTTACGGCGAAGATGCAGCCCATGAGCTCGAAGAGCGAGTGGATCTTCCAGGCGTCTAGGTCCGGCACCGCGAAGGAGGTGAGCAACGCCGACTGCCCCATGGACAGGAAGCACATCCAGGCCGCCAGTGTCAGGGGATCCACGTACAACTTGCAAATGGGCACCTGCAGGATGAGCCAGAGCGACCAGCAGGAGCTGCTGCCGACGAGGAACAGCGCGCCGATCACCCATTTCCGGCCCACCGGCGAGTGGAGAAGCACGTCGTACAGGCCGCTGGCATGGTGTAGCAGCTTGGGGCCCTTGAAGAACGCCATCACCATGGCCCCACCGACGCAGACGGCGGTGCCGAATATCTTGGCCATGCTTCGTTTTCTGATCTCCACGCTTTCTAGCCTGCATGCATCAAACATTCAGTTCAGAGTTTCAGACGTTGGTAGTTTAGTGACCAATTCCACTTCTGAATTTAGTGGTCAAGTAAATGCGGGCAGTTAGTTTTTCTATTACTACTAGCAAAGTAATTTTGTAACCAACTTATTCAGAATGCCACGCTGAGACTGACACTGACAGTTAGTTTTGTTTTCTAGAAATGACACTTAAATGATATGTTAGGGACCAGAGAGTAGTGAAGTGACCACCCAAGGAATACCACAAATAATTCTGCTTCGTAGTCCCCCACGTATCTTGTCGGCGCTGCTGTACTCCTACATTAAAAGGACACCTGTGTTCTAGTACACTCGTCAAGCGAACCACTATATGCCACAGATCTGAGCTTGATGAACCAGGGTACATATAAGTTGTTTACTTAAAACCCCAGGGTACATATTTTTATTTTAGTATTATTGTTATAAGTAAGAACTTCCTCCGTTCCTAAATATAAGATGTTTAACCTTTTTTCACTTAAAATGTATCTACACACGTTTTAGTGGGTATGTTCACTCATTTTGGTCCTTATCTATAACACATTTGAAATATCTAAAACATTTTATATTTAGAAACGGAAGGAGTAGTTCAATAGCATAGCATAGCAAATTAGCAATTAAGTCTGCGAGAAGTGAACCTTTTAGCCCTCTGTTCCAGGTGTCAATTAGATGCAGATAATATTCTGCAAGATTAGCAGTGGAGAATGCACATAAGCAGGCAGAGCACAGGATGCCGGACGGTGGCCTGGCCTATGCTTGTCGTTCACCACCACTTGTTGTTGTTGGGAGGTAACGTACACAGCGGATGGATGTAAAGCATACACATGTTACGTACTCAAGCCACACATGCACACATACCCTTTTCACGTCTACCATGCAGACATGCACGCGCTTCACGTAAGTCACCATTGTAAGCTCAAACGCAGATTAGATTAGGCACAACCAAAATTAGATTACGCAGGACTACTAGTTGAGGACACAAGTTGTCTTGTTATTGACTAAAGGTACCACAGAATATTCTCTGGATCTTACCTACTTTCTATATACTCCGGAGTACTATTGTGAGTTTATGACCCATAGTCTCAAGTTAATCATTTTTAGAGGTTACTCCCAAGTTAATTATGCGGTGAGATGAGATTTACATGGTTCCCACATGCATGCTCATTGATTTCGTTGTAGTAGTAAACAGGTGAAACTTGATGAAGAACGTACAGTGTGCATATATGACATTTGCTGCGGTAAATACTATAATGATATATGGTTTGTTACTTTTAATTTTCAGGTTCCAGGTACTCACCCTACTGAGGCCGCCATCACGAAGGTGATCGCGGGTATCAGGTTCGTCATGGCCGTCGCCATGGACGAAGACCCCAGGTTCAGCCCTTGGTAGTACAAGTACTGGTTTGTGGTCGCCCTGTTAATCAATTGCAGACATACAGACCAGGTCAGGTGATCAGTAATGTAAAGAAACCTAGCGCTGACGTTCACAAGATCGAGGGAGGGCATCGAGCCACACTAGGCACGTACCCAACAAGAGAGGCCACGAACACCAGCGCGAAGCCTGTCGTTCCGATACACACCATCTCCTTCAGCCTCTTCCTGGAGAAACAATAATCACCATACAAACCACTGATGATCATGACCGCTGAGACTTCAAGCTAGGGAGAGAGAGGATCTTCTGTTTACCTATTGGCAAGGATGGCGATGGGGACGAGGACAGCCGTGGCGATGGCCTGCCTGTAGACGACGAATACCATGGGGCTCATGCCGCGGCTGAACATCGCCTTGGCCCAGAGCGCCATGGCCGCGTAGATGCACTGCACCACCACCATGGCCGCCAACGGCTTGTGCTCCTCCATGGCAACGCGTGCCGCCGCTAGCTGCTACCTGGGTAGCTAGCCGGGCACGGAGAGATGTCACTCACGCTTGGCGCGAGGGAAACTGGTTGAGAGTAGGCGGGCTGTTGCAAGGAATGGCTGAGGCGGGCCTCGGTGGTTATATACGCAAGCTGCAAGCAGGGGTAGGTTCCCACAAGGTTTTACATGTGCTGCCTCATGCATGGACACCCACGGCGTTGTCGTACTTGATGGATTGGGCGCTGTTGGCCTCGCGTGGCAAGGTGCGTACAGGTCAGCTAATTAGCTAGCTTGTTGTGACATATCATGACTATTGGGAACGTGATTATGGTCTCATACGGCGTGCTTATGTGGGAGTGATTTGGAGAATATTGTACTTTTGTGTGTCAGCCAGCCTGACCTTGTAGTAATATATGGTTCACTAGTGGAAAAACTGGGCATCAATCCCGGGTCCAGAGGACCTTTGGTCCTGGTTTTTCAACCGGGATTACGGGGTCGGGGGGGGGGGGGGGGGGGGGGGGGCTTTCATCCCGGGTGTCCACGACCCAGGATTGATGGTCCTCCACGTGGGGTGCGCTGGGCGCGGAGGCTTTGGTCCCGGTTTGTATTACCAACCGGGATCAAAGCATTTTCATCTTTTGTATTTTATTTGTTTATTTTTTAGGGTTTTCGATTTTTTGTTTTCCATTTAATTATTTCCTATTAATTAAGATCACGTTGCGCATACAAAGTCACACACATAAAGTTGACACTACCGATGTCATGCGTGATGCATACATATATAAGTCACACACATACGTACGTTTTGATGCATACATATATATGTCACACACCGACATCACGTTTCTCACGTCGAGATCAAGTCAATTACAGAAAATAATTACTAGGGTGATAAAATTCTCCGGATTTCTTTAGGACCTCCTTGTTCAAAAATCCTGCCAATTCCTCTTGAATTGCTATAAGGCGCTTCGTTGGTATGAGCTTGTTCTTCTCCCGTTCCATCTAGATCAATAAGAAAATGTGAAATCATCAGAAAATGTGAAAATGGAAATGAACACAAATATGGTAATGAAGTTATTGCCGAGAGTGTATACAGACCTCTGCTGTTCTGAGCTTTCTATCCCGCTGATGAACAAAAGATCGTATGTACTCGCAAACATAATATCCACATAAATTATTCCCTTGTGCCTGCCTCAGACACCACTTTACAAAGAATAGAATTTAATCAAAATAACAATCAAGCATGATAATGGTGCTGAAACTAGAATTTAAAAGTTGCGCGGACATATATATATATATATATATATATATAGTACTACTACTTACCTTGGTATCATACCAAAACAGGTGCGGTTTCCAAGTCCCACGAATCTCGGTAATGAACTTTTCCCAAACCCTGGCCGGCAAAAGAAAAAAAATCAAAGGACTTGAATGAACGAAAGAGATCGATATAGAGCGATAATGACTGAAGTTACCTCTGGAACATTGCTTGCAAGTTGATATATTCGTCCATATCTTTCCTTAACGAGTCCAGGACTTGAACGCATGCTTGTTCAGGTCTAATGTCTATCAGAATCCAATGGTTGCTTCACACATTTATATGTCCATGAGTTACACTAAACATCGAGTAAGCAAAGTAGAATGTGTAGAAGGTACGGTAACACTCACCTGAAGTTGTAAGGAAAAAGTATATCTGCACATGTATTGTGTTTCACTAGATATTGGAGCATGTAATGCTCGGTGTCCTTGGGATGGTTCCTTACGGTTACTTCATGAATCCAATATGGGTCCATGAACCCAAAACTATAGATTCTGTTATCTCTGCATTCGACCATCTTCATTCTGCATATATAATAGCGTAAAGAATAAAGTTAGATAATTGGCAACGAATGAGCTGGGATAGAGACTTAATTAAATTGCACAAATAAATCACTTACAAACAATAGCAGCTGATGATAAAAGAAAAAAAGATTCGTTAATAACCGCATGATCAAATAATTAAGCTATGTCATTGATCAACAGAGGCTTAATTAATATATACCTCGTCTGAGTTTGTTACTACCAGTTCCTTCTCTACACAAATTTCTACTTCCTCAGCTCCCTCACCGGAGTCATTGAGAAATTGGGAGCTGAATTCCTCTAAATTAACCACATCGTCTTCTTCACCAACAGGCACGGCTGCACGTCCTGCTATAATCATACACATTCGCTCTTCACGGTCCTCGTCTCTAACGCCGAGGCCCGGAAAAAGTGGATCCAATGGCTCTCCACGCTCCTCGTCTATGCCGAAGTCGTCCGGACAATTTGGATCCATGGGTCACTTAATGTGCCTGCAAAGAACACGAATATCCATAATTTAAGATGACAAAGTAGTAACTTAAATCCATAATTAAGGAAAATAACAAAGAAGCCTAAATTTTCACCTAGCCTAAATATTTCATCCCGGACAACCCCCCTAAATTTTCACCTAGCCTAAATTTTCCAACCTAAAATTACACTAGTCTAAATTTTCATCTCAACTAAATTTTCACCTAGCCTAAATTTTCAACACTAACCTAAGTTTGCTAACTTTAATTGCTAACATATTTTTGAATAATCAACAAAATGGGCAACAACAAATTTACAACAACTAATTTATAATTTCAAAACTATGCATACATATCAAAAATTAGAGGTGTTTTCTAACCTAAAATTGCTAACTTTAGCCTAAATTTGCTAACACTATAGCATCATCCTACAATATATCCTGCAATTTTCATATCTAACAAAAAAACCTATGAAAATTGCATCATCTAAACTATGCAAAAAAAAATGCAAAAAAACTTACCTCTAATGCAGGAGGAGGTCGCGAGGCAGGGGAGGATCGGCGGCGGGGCAGCCCGATGCAGAGGAGGAGCGGGGGCCGGGGCGCGTCGTGGAGGGGCGCGGCGGCGAGGCAGGGGAGGAGGCGACCGTGGCGGGGTCGGGGCGCGGCGTTGGGGTGGAGGAGCCGGGCCGCGGCAGAGGAGGAGGTGCGGCTGCGGCGGGGTCAGGGCGCGGCGTCGGGGCGCTCCGGAGCAGCACGACGGCCGGAGGAGGCGGGCGGCGGCGGCACGGGAGGGCGGAGCAGCCTGGCGGCGTCAGCGTCGTCGTCGTGGAGGCGGAGCGCGAGAAGAAACTGCTGGGAGACTTGGGGAAAATTTGGGGCGAAAGCCACCAAATCGACGCGAGACAGACCTTTCATCCCGGTTCCAGCCACGAACCGGGATGGATGTGACTTTCATCCCGGTTGGTAACACCAACCGGGACCAAAGGTCTGTCTGGGCCGCGAAAAATTGCGCGCGAAGCCCAGCAGGCCTTTGGTCCCGGTTGGTGTTACCAACCGGGATGAAAGGCCTTTTTTCTTTTTTTTCTTGTTTCCTTTTCTTGTTTCTATTTCTGTTTTCTTTTTCTTTTATATCTATTGATTTCATTGTTTCTTTTATATCTTTTATATCTATTTATGATTCTTTCAGAGCCCAAGCCAGCGGTAGTTGGGCATTCCTCTCCACGCCGGGCTAGTGTTCATACGATGGGATAGGCTCCCGCGGTAGCGCCCAAGCGCGCTCTGCCGAGCACGCTCGACCTCGTCCAGAAGGCGCTGCGGCGGGCGTGATGGATCCAACATGAAAAGTGTTTGAATTTGAATAATTAATTCAAAACCATTTTCTGTTTCATAAAATAATGTCATTGGATCCATAGTTTCTGCAAAATGCACACAATATTATTTCAAAATGCATAATATTATCATCTATAAAATCCATCTATAGAATTCCATCTATAAAATTGCTTGGAAATGCTGATTTGAAGCTTCTTGACAATACACATTGGAAATACACATTCTCCTTACATGAAAGGCCTTTTTTCCTTTTTTTTTCCCTTGTTTTTATTTTGTATTTTACATGAAATACACATTCTCCTTACGCTCGACCTCATCCAGAAGGCGCTGCGGCGGGCATGGTGGATCCATCTCGTGTAGACGATGGGTTCGTTGCAAGGAATGATGAATTAGGGTTTATCCCATCGACAACAATATATAGACATCCATGGCAGCGCTGGGGAGGCCACATGCAAAGGGTTGTGCTGACACGTGGGCAGGGGGCAGAGATGGGGAAGGACACGAGTCCTGCGTGCACAGCCCGCCTTTGGTCCCAGTTCTACTCACGAACCGGGACTAAAGAAGCACACGGATCGTGTGTTTCTTTAAAGCGCTTGTGAACCGTTGGATCAGGGGTGAGCCCGACTTTAGTCCCGGTTAGTGTTACCAACCGGGACTAAAGAAGCACACGGATCGTGTGTTTCTTTCTAGCGCTTGTGAGATGTTGGATCAGAGGTGTGTTTCTTTTGAGGGATTGTGAGCTGTTGGATCAGCAGTATCACGACCACTTCGTGACCCACATGACCCGGTTGTTGTTACCAACCGGGACTAAAGAATCACACGTACCCTATATATAGCCCCCCTCCCAGACATGTTCAGCACTCAGTGTCTACTCATTGTAGTTCATTTTGGCAGCACACGGGTAGCAGAGAGCACTCAGTGAAGGCTGAAGGTGAACCCTCCCCTCGGCGGAGGCATCTTTGGGCAACCAGCGGCAAGACGTCTCTGATGATCTGCGACCGTTCCAAACGGTTGCAGATCATCAGAGATTTCTTGCAGGACGGTTGTAGATCATCAGAGATGTCCGGCAGAGGCATCTTTGGGCAACCCTCCCCTCGGTTGGATCCAAGCAGCGGCAAGGTTCTTTGATGATTAGCAACATTCCCAACACTTGTTCCAACGGTTGTAGATCATCAAAGAAGTCTTGCCGCTGTTTGGATCGATGGCCGATTTGCCGTCTCACGACCACGCGATGATTTGCCGATTTGCCGATCAGAGTGGCCACTGGAGAAGGTAGGCAGGGGAAACCGTATGTTTTGTTCTATCACTTGGAGAATGCAGAGATTGTGTTGGTAAAACTGCATCTGATTGAAGCTTCTTACACATGCTCCTTACATAATGGTTTAATACATTCCATAGAATGCATTACATAAAAGGTTTAATACATTATTACACATCACCAACTATTGTTTCTATTTTCTTCTGAGCCGTAGCCATGGAGAATCTTCATCATTTAACAGGATGCTTGGGTCAGTTGAAGAAGGATGGTGGGAACAACAACTCGAAGAAGGATGGCGGGAACAACAACTCGAAGCTGACCAGACATTGGACCACATCAATTTGTAACCCTATAAATAGCGTCCCTCCTGGACACATTATTACACAATCTTCTTCTACTTTCTACCCGTCACTTTCTTCTGATTGCGCCGTAGCCATGGACAAGCTTCTCCATTTAACGCGAGACTTGGGTCAATTTTCACTGCGAAGGGCCGGATTTCTTCAAAATTGTTGTAATCTTCTGACATGTCTGTCTTGTCCTCCACTCCCACGATAGTTCTTTTCCCTGAAAGAACTATGTGACGCTTTGGCTCATCATATGATGTCTTCGCTTGCTTATCTTTTCTTTTTTTTGGTCTGGAAGACATGTCCTTCACATAGAAAATCTGAGCCACGTCTTTGGCTAGTACGAATGGTTCGTTGTCGTACCCAAAATTCTTGAGATCCACTGTAGTCATTCCGTACTGCGGGTCTACGTTTACCCCACCATCCAGGTTGTACCATTTGCACCGGAACAAAGGTACCTTGAAAGAAGGTCCGTAGTCAAGTTCCCATATCTGCTCTATGTACCCATAATATGTGTCCTTTGTCCCATTGTTGTTTGATGCATCAAAGCGGACACCACTGTTTTGGTTGGTGCTCTTTTTATCTTGGTCGGCCGTGTAAAATGTATTCCCATTTATCTCGTACCCTTGAAAAGCCAATATAGTCGAAGATGGTCCTCTGGCCAACAAGTTTAGCTGTTCTTCAACAGTGTTGTCATTAATGAGACGTGTGTGCAACCACCCGCAGAAAGTCTTCAAGTGTTCTTTTTCAATGCATTCTTCAGCCATTAATGAGCGTAAAGTATTCTTGTGTTCCTCGATATACGGAGCCACCAAGCTCGAATTATGTAGAACTGTGTAGTGTGCTCGATTGAAAGAATCCCAGTCAGAAAATATTTGTTTCTTTCCTAGTGTTCCTTTTCCACGCAATCTCCCTCATGGCGCGATTGAGGAACACCGACCGGGTTAATGTCAGGAATAAAGTCAACACAAAACTCAATGACCTCCTCTGTTCCATAACCCTTGGAGATGCTTCCTTCAGGCCTAGCACGGTTATGAACGTATTTCTTTAAGACTCCCATGAACCTCTCGAAGGGGAACATGTTGTGTAGAAATACAGGACCGAGAACTTGAATCTCTTCGACTAGGTGAACTATGAGGTGCGTCATAATATTGAAGAAGGATGGTGGGAACACCAACTCGAAGCTGACAAGACATTGAACAACATCCTTCTGTAAAGTTCCTAGAGTCAATGGATTGATCACCTTCTGAGAAATTGCATTGAGGAATGAACATAGCTTCACAATGGGTAGTCGAACATTTTCCGGTAGAAGCCCCCTCAATGCAACCGGTAGTAATTGTGTCATAATCACATGGCAGTCATGAGACTTTAGGTTTTGGAACTTTTTCTCTGCCATGTTTATTATTCCCTTCACATTCGACGAGAAGCCAGACGGGACCTTGATACTGTTCAGGACTTCAAAAAAGATCTCCTTCTCTTCTCTGGTAAGAGCGTAGCTGGCAGGACCTTGATACTTCTCTGGATTAAGGTGGTCGTCTTTCGTCTTCTCGTGCATATGTTGATGGTTCAGTCGTGCATCCGGTGTATCTTTCGTCTTCCCATACACACCCAAGAAGCTTAGCAGGTTCACGCAAAGATTTTTCGTCACGTGCATCACGTCGATTGCAGAGCGAACCTCTAGGATTTTCCAATAGGGTAACTCCCAAAATATAGATTTCTTTTTCCACAAGGGTACGCGCTTGTTGGCGTCTTTCGGAACAGATAGACTGCCAGGACCCTTTCCAAAGATTACTTCTAAATCCTTGACCATCTCATATATAGCATCACCATCAGGGCAGGTAGGCTTCGTCCGGTTATCAACCTCACATTTGAAATGCTTGCCTTTCTTTCTTACGGGATGCTCAGGTGGAAGAAATCGACGATGACCTGGGTACACATTCTTGTTACCTACATATATACTTTCAGTCTTATCTAGACAGTGCGTGCAAGCATTGTATCCCTTGTTTGACTGTCCTGAAATGTTACTAAGAGCAGGCCAATCATTGATGGTTACAAACAACAACGCTCGTAGGTCAAATGGCTCTTGTTTGTGCTCATCCCACACACGTACCCCTTCGTCACTCCACAACTCTAAAAGTTCTTCAACCAATGGCCTCAGGTACACATCAATGTCGTTGCCGGGTTGCTTCGGACCTTGGATGAGCACCGGCATCATAATAAACTTCCGCTTCATGCACAACCAAGGAGGAAGGTTATACATACATAGAGTCACAGGCCAGGTGCTATGACTGGAGCTCTGTTCCCCGAAAGGATTAAAGCCATCTGTACTTAGACCAAATCTTATGTTCCTAGCGTCATCTGCAAACGTCTTGAAGGTCCTGTCGATTTTTCGCCACTGCGACCCATCAGCGGGGTGTCTCAGCATCATGTCTTTCTTACGGTCTTCTTTGTGCCATCGTAACAACTTTGCATGCTCTTTGTTTTGGAACAAACGTTTCAACCGTGGTATTATAGGAGCATACCACATCACCTTGGCAGGAACCCTCTTCCTGGGGCACGGATCGCCGTCAACATCACCAGGGTCATCTCGCCTTATCTTGTACCGCAACGCACCGCATATCGGGCACGCATTCAAATGCTCGTACTTCTCACCGCGATAGAGGATGCAATCATTGATGCATGCATGTATCTTCTGCACCTCTAATCCTAGAGGGCACACAATCTTCTTTGCTTCGTACGTACTGGGGGGCAATACGTTATCCCTTGGAAGCATCTTCTTTATTATTTTCAGCAAATCTCAAATCCTCTGTCAGTTGTACCATTCTCTGCCTTCCATTGCAGCAATTCCAGCGTGGTACCAAGCTTCTTCTGGCCATCTTCGCAATTTTGGTACAACAATTTTTTGTGATCCTCTAACATGCTATCCAACTTCGACCTCTCGTTTTCACTTCCGCTGTTTATCCGTGCATCACGAATGGCCCGGCCAAAATCATCATTGGGCTCATCATCATTGGGCTCTTCTTCAGCATGTCTTCCCCCATTGGAGTATCACAGGTTCAGTGAACGTAGGATAGTTGTCGTTATCCTCTTCCTCTTCATTTTCTTCCATCATAACCCCTTTTTCTCCGTGCTTGGTCCAACAATTATAGCCGGGCATGAAACCAGAAGTTATCAGGTGGAAGTGAATGCGGTCTGTGTTAGAGTAATCCCGCTATTCTTGCAGACACTACATGGACAAGAAATAAAACCACTCGACGGCTTGTTTTTATTAGCCACCTTGAGAAAACTATGCATGCCATTGATATAGTCGACACTGCGGTGGTCACTGTACATCCATTGCCGGCTCATCTGCATTATATAAATATATCAAAAACCATTACAGTACTACATCATGAATATATAATACTGGCCAAATTAATTAATAGTAGTGCCCAAATGTAATACATAGTTCTCACGAAACATACATCAATTGAAACTAACATACAACTAACTAAATAATTTAAATCCAACAACAAATGCGATCAGAATCGCAACTAAGGTAACTATTGAACCAACAGCATAATGATACCAAGCCTCTTGACTAATGGCATAATTTCTAATCTTTTTAAGCTTCAAGCGCATTGCATCCATCTTCTTCTCGTGAGCAGCGACGATGTCGGCAATCTCGACCCCATGAGCATCAACGATGTCTGCAATCTCGAGCCCGTGAACATCAACGATCTCGGCAATCTTCAAGTCCAATTCCATCTTCTCGTCTAGGCATTGGAGACGAAGATCTTCACTTATCTTCAATTTTGCTTTCAAATCGTCGTTTTCTTTTTTAAAAAACTCGACAATAGGGTCGGTTGGAATTTCCGGTTCAACTACCTCCTAGATAAAAATTTATCTATGTCAAGTTGGTCGGCATGATTGTGATAAACACGAAACAAACCAAATAGTTAATTATGAAAATATACCACATCTGAATCATAGACCGGACGAGGGCCGACGGGGACGGATATCAAAACCATGACACTATACATATAGAAAAACATAAGAAATTATATAATCATACAAGTATATATATGTTTTAAAAATAAAAGATAAAAAAGAGGCTCACCGAAGTGGTGCCGGTGACGGGACGACGCGGGCTATCGACGGCGGTGAAGACGGGGACAACACTAAAATCCACAAATAATAAATTAATTTGAGCTCAAAATGCAAATGCACTTTCTAGCTTGGGCATTTCATCAAACACCTTGCTAGCATTACAAAATTGAAATGAGCTAAACTAGCAACGAAATTAGCTAAAGTTGTAACGCCGGAGGAAAGAACGATGTTGCTAACCTTTGAATAGATGGGGTGCCTTCAATCCTCTCAAATGGTGCAAAAAAATGGGGATTAATTTGAGTGGGAGAGAGGAAAATGGAGGAGAAATGGTGATGAACTCGAGCTAGCTCGGGGTGGAAGAAGATGATATAGCAGGGAGACCCTTTGATCCCGGTTTGTAACACGAACCGGGACCAAAGGTCCCCTGCCAGAGGGGCCCAGCGCTGCAAAGCATGTGCGCGCATGTGAGGACCCTCTGATCCCGGTTTGTGTCACGAACCGGGACCAAAGGTCCCCCCCCCCCCGAACCGGGAGCAATAACCACGGGCGCCCCGCCCTACCGACCCGGGATCAATGGTGCATCTATCCCGGGTTGTAATTTGGCCGGGATAGATGGCCCAAACGGATGGCCATGTTTCTACTAGTGGTTTATGTTGTATCTATCTTCGATTCAAAAAGAAAATGACGGCCGAGTTAGCTAACTCTGTTTATCTAATCATATCATATCATTCTGTTCCCTAAAAAAAATCTGAACTAGCTACACCTGGAGCTGCAAAAAATGATTAAGCGAAATTCAGTGATTTTGTGTGGTTGTTGTATGGAACATAAGTGACCATATTGGTCATTGATTTTGTTCCTCATACTTTGTGGCATTCTACACACTTGTGAAATATTTTAGATTCTTTTTATAACCTTAGGATTTTTTAGGATGTGTCCAGAGATTACAAAACGTAGAACAAAATTGTGAACTTTAGAACACGGGGAAAGTTATATTGAGAACCTGCAAAAAAAAGAAAAAATATGAAAATGTTCTTTTTCCTTAAAAGAAGACAATGGAGCAAACTAGTCTCTTGTTATTTTGGCACATGACAAGTATAGTCATGATTTTGTAATTTTTGCATGCTATATAGTTAGACCATTACCTCCATCTATTGATTTTATTTTCACATTTTTTATACATCTAAATTCAAAACCAATATTCAAATTGATGCAAGCATTGAAGATAAATGTCTTTTTTAAGCTTAGGGTTTGATGGGAACGCTTTCGTGGTACATGATTCAAGTGAGACTTGCCACCATGGTAAAGGGTTCTAAAATGATTTTTTTTCTAGTAAATGCTACTGGTCGTACGAGATCATGAAACATCTCATCAGACAAACATTCCTACCCAATAGATGGAGGATTATAGAAGATTATATGTCTTTGACGTCATGTCATCAGGTGTAAGTCAATACAATGAGTCTCTGATGGCCTCTACATTGACATGCATACACCCCCAATAAATAGGAATGAAAGGTTCATCAATATTTTGACTGAACATTGAACAGAGAGTAGAACACAAACATGAACTAAGATTTAGTGTAGGAGGCGGTAGGTCCGTGCACATATAACACATTCCTCTTCCTTTCTTTTCAAAATTCCATCATAATCGCACAGTTTCTAGAAAAAACATACATGTAGAATAGCACAATCCAGACATGAGCACTAATGTTTTGAACTAAAATTGTAGAGAGAAATACATGTAAAAAGGTTGGAAATATTATACTTGCTCGACTGGTTGGTGAAAATTGAAGTGTTAGTTGCTCCATAAACCTAAACCCCATAGATGTATATCCGGATATCCACAAAACTATCAAGGTAGGTGGTCGATTGGTTGGTGAATACTAAAATCAGAGTTACTCCATGAACCCAAAGCCCGTAGATATATATATTTGGCATATCCAAGCGAAAGAATCACCATATCATAGACAAAAAATCTATTCCTTTCTAGAGAATTGTAAAAATAGAAAAATAAAGCATGAAAATGTATCCTACCCCATCGGGAAATGTATATGATTCAAGTGAGGGTTCTAAAATGTTTTTTTAGTAAATGCTACTGGTCATACGAGATCTTGAAACATCTCATCACACAGACAATCCTTCCCAATAGATGGAAGATTATAGAAGATCATATTTTCTTTGATGTCACATCATAAGGTGTAAATCAATACAATGAGTCACTCCTGGCCTCTACATTGACATGCATGCACCCCAATAAAATAAATAGTAAGGAAGGTTATCAAATCTAGACAAACATCAGTTCATAAAAAATAGAAAGAGAGTACCATCAAAATGAGGCTAACAAGACAAGAAAAAGTCAAATTATTTTAGCCCAACTGGTTAGGGAAAGGCATCTTTGTCATGGACCAACTGCGCACAACCAAGACATGCCTCCGATATAGCCAGATGATCACAGAAAATATTAATTAGGTCCAATGTTAATGAAGATAACATGCAGGAACAATATTGAGTTTGGCTTCATATGTCCACAAACAAGAGCAGAGAGAACTGGATAGACTTCCTATTTTGTTGACTGCTCTCAGTGAAATTACCTGATGTTTAATGCTTATATTAAACAAGTAATTACATACAATTTTGGTATTTAGTGAATTCGTCAATGTGAAATCTGCTCATACATTTAGTATAGGCAAGTTAAAGGTTTAATTGGCGTGGATGGATTAAAAAATGGTACTTTGAATGTGAAAGTTAACGGTGTGTTGGGGAGATACTTTGGTAGTCATAAGAGGGGTGAGGCAAGAAGCCGGTGTCTCCACTTTTTATTTAACATAGTAGTTGATAGTTTAGCAAGAATGGTTGTGAAAACTGGAAGAAGAGGTTCACACTAGTCATGACAGTGGAATTGAAGCTTTGTGCTAGGATTCAGGGATGCTTGGAGGGGGATTAATCATGTTGGAGGGGGCAAAATTGCTTAGAGTCACCAAGTATAAGCATGAGCAGCAGAGCATTTCTCTAGAAAATTGGATCGTTGTAGGTGGCTTAGCCCCTGCTCGTCCTCCATTCCCTCTGTCCCTGCTAAGATTTATGAAAAGTAGGAATCATATTTGCTTTGAGATTAAGTTGATCAAATCAGCTATTCAGATTATTTTCTATGCATGTTTTTTTTGAAACATTGGACAAGTCTCCAGGAAGAATAATGCCGCGCCTTGGCCTTGTGGCTCTTTAGGCAACAATAGTGGATCTGCATGTTCGGTTGATGGGTGATGCTCTGGTCAGCCATGAGGTGTCTTCGGACGAAGAAGGCTTGATCAAATGATTATATCAGTATCGGAAAAACTTATGGCCGAGGGACACTATTGTTTTTATGGCTCTGTTAGGTACACATGTGGTGCATCTTGATGTTCATAAATGGTTCCCCTACTTGGTGTCACTGCAACGAGGTGCAATTTTCATTTTTGCGGGTTTTTGTTTTTTTATCTTTAGAGGTGAAATTAGATTTTGTATCCTTATTATTTTGCTAGTGGAACCCGAAGCGTGATGCTTTGTATGTGAAATTTGTAATATATAGGTCTATGTGCCTCCCATGGAAACCAATATGTGCAACGCTACAAGGCAAGAATCAATGAACCATCAGAAGATCATCACACACTACCCCATTCTGAGATTCAAGATGTGATATATAGCTTATCTGGAAACGAAAAGGCAAACCAAATATATAAGAACTTCCTCGGGAAGACGAGAATGTTGATGAGTATATAGAATAAGGTTGTACATGGGCAAGCAAACTTACAGTAGGTCTTACTATCGACAAATATGGTGCAATTATTAGGAACATAGCCATCCAAAGAAGATCGTTAGAAAGTTCTGTAGCATTTTTTAAAGTGAGAACTTTCAGAATTAAGAAAACGGCAGGCGTTTTTAGTGTGAGAAACTACAAAAATGATTAAATTAGATTAGTGATGCACCAGTACTACATTAGCAAATACGAAGAAAACCCGCTCACCTTGGGGATCTCATTTAACTAGGCGAAATTAGATAGAAATCAAGAAAATTCCTAATACTTGGGGATTATCCATCAAATGTGGACTACTCTTTGTGAGAATTAGAGGGTGTCATTTTGCACCATATATTTTGTACTTGGTTCACAAAAAAAGTCATTTTTGTCACTTAGAAAAAGGAAAATGATATTTATAAAAATAATTTAAAAAATCCCTTCGGAACCATTGTTTCCTATACCAAGATACACATATTTGTTGAATATGAGAACTTTATCACAAACTATGCCGTGGGAATGGTCATAACTTGGTCATTTGGTTTGAAACTTATAGATGTTTATACATGATAGACCTTTTTGTGAAGATTTTTTTTGAACAATTTGTCAAAAATCAAGTTTATCATTTTTCATAGAAACTACTACACATAAAAGGACTCCATGCTAGATAATACCTTTTTTGAGATTTGTTTCACTTTATTTGATTTTTTCAAAAAACGGTCAAAATGACCACCATGACTATTCATCGAAAGAGGTCAAATTTTCTAAAACTATCGATGTTTATGTGATGTAACCACTAGTTGTGTACCTTAAAATAATTTTTAAAAAACTTTCAAACCAAACTATCAAACACTTGTAGCTCAAATTTGGATTACTTTTGGAAAATCGGCATAAACTCATTTAACTAGGCGAAATTAGATAGAAATCAAGAAAATACCTAATACTTGGGAATTATCCATAAAATATGGACTACTCTTTGTGAGAATTAGGGGTTCCATTTTGCACCATATATTTTATACTTGGTTCACAAAAAAAGTCATTTTTGCCACTTTGAAAAAGGAAAATGGTATTTATAAAAATAATTAAAAAATCTCTTCGGAACCATTATTTCCTATATCAAGATACACCTATTTGTTGAATATGACAACTTGATCACAAATTATGCCGTGGGAATGGTCATAACTTGGTCATTTGGTTTGAAACTCATAGATGTTTATACATGATAGACCTTTTTGTCAAGATCTTTTTTGGACAATTTGTCAAAAATCAAGTTTATCATTTTCATAGAAACTACTACACATAAAAGGACTCCATGCCAGATAATACCTTTTTTGAGATTTGTTTCACTTTATTTGATTTTTTTTAAACGGTCAAAATGGGCACCATGACTATTCATCAAAAGAGGTCAAATATTCTAAAACTATCGATGTTTATGTGATGCAAAATATGATATGGATGGCATATTTGAATTCCTCTCATTTTTCTAATCGACTTAGACATTTTATTTATCAAATTTAGATTTACGGATTAAAATATATGAATTATTCCATATTAAATGTAAAAAAGTAAAAAATAAAGTAAAATTCATTTTATTGTTATTTATTCAAAATATACTATTACATAATCATTAATACATATTCAAATAAATTTTTAAATTTTAAACAATGAAAAAGTGTAACATCATTACCAAGGGGTTAATATGATTGATAGGATACTAATATCAGTAAGTTCTAACTTCTCATTTGGAATCTAATTTGGAAGGAACTCAAAAGTTAAGTGTGCTTGGCCTGGAGCAATTTGAGTATGGGTGAGCGAATGGGAAGTTCGACCAAGTAAGTACTTTGACCTATGATTAAGTGTGTAATTAGAGATTAAGTATATGGCTAAGTGGGAAATTTTGAAATAGAAATAAAATAGAATTAAAAAAGTTCAAAAAGGTTCAAAATAAATTTCAAAAAATTAAAAATAATTGGGAAAAATATGCCGACGGTAGCCGTCGGCATAGCCTATGCCGGCGGCATTTAATACGCTGACGGTAAAGTGGCCTAAGCCGAGCCCCTCAAACGCCGATGGCCATACGCCGACCTATGCCGACGGCTTGTGGCCGTCGGCGTATGCGCTGATTTCTGTAGTGATAGGCTAGCTTCTGATATAAGGAAACCAAGTAGAGATGTTATGTAACTTTTTATAGTTGCATTCATGATAATCATCAACCATGTACTGCCCAAAAAATATGTTCAAGGCTTTGGCATGGACTGAAATGTAGATATCGGGAGCATCTCTCCTTTCATTTTGTGGACCAAAACCAATTTCACCTCATACCATGGTCAAGTCATAACTGACTGGGTAACGTTCGCAAGGACCTGCAATACGACAATACTTCAGTTGCAAGCCGCCTAGTGTATCATCATACTATTCACCCAACAGTAAATACCGTAAATTTTTAGCTTTGAAAACAACATGATTTTGCTATCAATCACATCAATCAGATGCACAGTCTCTTAAGTTTTTGGAGCACCTGAAGACAAGTTACCTCTCTTTTAGGCTTGTGTGCATGCAGATAAGAGCAACTTTGTGTGGTTACTGGACCCTCCAAAGGCGTGGGTGACAGAAAGCTTGCGAAACTCAGGCGCTGGTCCGGTGAGTGACGGATTGCTGGCTGCTGCAACCAGTGAACAACCACCAAGGGACTCATACTTCGTGTGCTCGCTAATTGCCATGTCAATGTCCTCAATACCATGCTCAACTGCATAAGCTATGGCTCTGTCGACAACATCAATACACTTGGTACTCCCTCCGTATTCGCGGTTTTGGTTTCTTCGAAGTTAAAATTTTATAAAGTTTGAGCAAGTATATATGAAAAATATCAATATATATAATATCAAATGCATATAATATGAAAACATTTTTTATAATGATTTTAATAATATGAAAATTATAGTGTACATGTTGATATATTTTTCCTACATATTTGGTCAAAATTTACAAAGTTTGACTAAACCCAGAACGCAGTGTAATTGTGAACGGATGGAGTACTTCTTAAGAACACAAGATACAATCTTCTCAACAGTTTCTCTCTTTTAAGTCCTAAAAACCATAGCATTGATTCAACGTTAGTGAAGTATCTGTTTCCATTTGAGCACTTCACCATTTGTTAGATGCAACCCTGGCTTGTGCTAACTACGATCTTTGGTATCCAACTTGTTTAGGATGTTGACTAGGATTTCGTTGGGCTACCTACTGATCCAATCGCAATTGTAGAGCCGTTGTTTCTTGCAAGAGCTCGGTTGAAGAGATTGTTGAATTGTCTAGAGTGGGCATTTGCTGTAACAAATATTAGCTAGGTTATATTACTAAGTTTCATGAAATGAAATACAGTTGCTTACAATACATGTATATGATATCCATATTTCAACTGAACAACAAAGAGTAGGACACAAACATGATAGGATTTAGCGTAGGAGACTGTAGGTCCATGCACATATAACACATTCCTCTTCCTTTTTTTTTAAATTCTATCATAATTGCACCGTTTTAAGAAAAAGCACAAAGGTAACATAGCACGATGCAAGCAATATGAGCACTAATAATATTTTGAACTAAAATTGCAGACAAATACATGTTAAATGGATGGAAAAATTATAGTTGGTTGATTGGTTGGTAAAAATTGAAGTGCTAGTTACACCCTCCATTCCAATTTAGATGACTTTCATTTGCCAAATTATGGATGTACCTAGACATGTTACATGTATAGATACATCCACATTCGTATAAATGGAAGTCATCTAATATGGAACAGAGGGAGTACTCCATAACCTGAACCTTGTAGATGTATATCCGCATATCCACAAGACATACAATCAAGATAGGTGGTCGATTGGTTGGTGAAAACTGAAATCAGAGTTACTCCATGAACCCAAACCCCATAGATATATATATTTTGCATATCGAAACGAAAGAATCACCATGTTATAGACTGAAGAAAACCTATTCCTTTCTACAGAGTAGTAAGAATAGGAAAATAGCATGAACATGTACCCAATCACATCCGATAATTCGGGTGCTAGAATCTCTATGAATAGGAGGCACCGGGAGAATTTGGTTAGGGCATACACAAATTTTCTCCTCGTCTAGCCCTTTTGCATTGACTTTGTTTTAAAGGTAAGGTGGATGCATGTAAGCTGCTCGGCAAGCTGCTTGGGACGCTTGTCAGTTGTGCACCGGAAATTGTACGGGACTGAACTCAAGTACTAAGGTGTAATGTCGGTCTAGCTAGAGGTTCAACAATTATCCAAATGGCTGAGAAGCAGTAAGATCCACAGCCTAGAGGTGTGCCGGATAACAAATATTGATCTCTCTCTTAAATGGGCTCTCATTTAGATCATTAATTAACTGTACAATTTCCTTTGACGCTTTGACTCAAATCGATCGAGCAACGATTGCCTCCGCTCTAAAAGCTCCGGTGAAGCTAGGAACTTGCTTCCGATATACTCCCTCCGTTCGGATGTTCATTTTTTGTGACATCCTTTTCCGAACGGAGGGAGTAAGATACGCAGGGTGCTGCGTATTCTAGAAAAAAAGAAAGTTAGGACACTTGCAGCTAGATATTGTTACATCCCTTGATGGAGCATATGTCCGACACAATGTTGGCACAAGCAAAAAAGTTCAGAAAATTTTCAGAACATGAGTGGATTGGCACAAGATGGATTTACCACCAATGGGAAAAAAATCTTCAAAATTGATTAAACAATCGAGGAATGAAAAGGGACATGCATGTCTGTGAATAGTGGTTGAAATTACCATTCACATGAGAATTTAAATATGGTATCATTCATAGCTGCTTTTGTATCTCCATGTGTAAACCAAATCTGAAGAAGAAAATGAGTAACACGGCTACCTGTTTGTTTCTAATCGAGTGGACTGGTAGGATCAAACGGTTCATTTCAGAAATTTACTCTATCTCACTTTCGATGCTCCTTCCACTTGACCCATCTTCTAACAATAATTCAGCCAAGGCCCCTTCAATTCATAAGTGCGTGGTCTCAATACAACAATGGCCCATCCGATATCAACATATGCCCGGAAAAGCAGGCAGCCGCTGGTTCCACACCGACTGAACGCATGGCTGTGGCATTTAGCTTAGGCTCCGAAGGTTCGAGCGTTCGTCGCCAATGGTTAGGGAGGACCTTCATTATTGGCTCTCTGCTTCGTCCCGTCTCCATCTGAGTCTGTTTCAAGATGGTAACATGAATGCATTATGCATGAAAGTCCAGAGATGTATGTGGCCATGTAGTACTAAGCTAGCGGACATGTATAAGACAGCAGTTGAAACGTGTGCGTCAATGTCGATTACCAGAATCAAATGAGACGCTCCCTCTGTCTCTACCGCTCAAAAGAACTAGAGAATCAATTGAGCCGCGTGCGGGCAAGGGGAGATGACCTTAATTCTTCATTGGAAATCGTATTATGGCCTTCGTTCGCTTTCTCTCGCCGTCATGGTTTTCTTCCTTGGATCTTCGGGAGAGGGGAAGGCCACATGTGAAGCTCCGGCGAGGCGAACCAGACGAGGCCATCCAGGCGAATAGCCGATGGTGATGCTGAATCAGACGGAGAAGGAGTGAAGGACCAGTTGCTATAGATGGACCCGCAGCGCTAGGAGTAGATAGCTGGAGGCCTGGCGCCGGCAACCGTTGGGTTGTGGAGAACTTTAATGGGCTTGATAGTTCGATACTGAAAAGCCTTGCATGCTTGTGTTTCTGCGTTGGCCCAGTCCAAGCTATCACGCCTAGAGCATCGTGGCTACTCTTGCCTTGCATCTGACAGCCCACATTCCCGTGTAAGATTTCGGATAATTAGTACCCTTTTTTTGTTTTTTAAACCGACATTTTAAAGTGCCCGAAAATTCTGAAAACAATCCTAGCTGTTACTAATTGTGTACTGTATGGTTCTGTAAATTTTCAAACCGAAATAGTTTGTATTCAGGCCTACTAAAAACTAACAAATTTAGATAATCTGAATATTTCGAATTTTGCTCTGTTCACATTTCAGACCCAGAAATTTGTCATTTTTTACACAGCCCAAAATACAGAATATTTTGCATTAAATTTTTGGACACTGGTAAAAATAATCGTTGTCTACATCTCAATTTTTTCACATTTTTCCGAAAATTAAAAATGTGGTTTTTGAATTTTTCGGAAAAAGAGCTCCGTGGAGCTTGTCCTCTAAATCACCGCACTCTAAGTTTCAGTAGTGGAAGCGACAGGGGCAGAGATAACTCAGTCGTCCACAACAGACGAGGATTAGGAAGCCAACTCCCATATGTGTGTCGTGCGGACGACTCGGCTAACCGATCAACCGGTTGGATTAAATATTTCTCCTAACATAATTGAGTACGTTTTTTTTTTCTTCATTTTTGGAACTACTACACGAATTGAACCAAATTTTATCCAAAAAAGTAAGGGTCTGGCCAAACCATCACTAATTAGAACACATCTTCACAAAGTTGCTCCATACGCGTTCATATGATCGTCGCCATATGTCATATTGTCATAAGGTTTGTGATATATCTGTAAAGGTAATGTCACGCGACTAGTACTTTTTGGATGGTCTCAAAAATTTATTTATTTTTTGTTACCTTTTTGTTCGACATCAATACTTGTCTTTTGCTTGCCGCTGGTTAATAATACATAATCGTGTGCATCAATAAATGCGGGTTCAAGATTTTTCTCATTATCGAAAAAATATTTCTTACCGGCGAATAAATATTGTCAACGGGCATGTGTGGGACCTAGGTAACTTCAGAGTGAGAGCCACATCGATCGATCTTATTAGCTTCTGACCAGGTGCTTCTTGGTGGCTTGCATAGTGAATCCTGGCAAGGTTTATATCGCTCCCGCGTGACAGTGCTTTTAATATGTGTGTCTCACATGTCATTTCAAGTGATTGTAAGTGATGGGTGTGTTTAAGGAGACAATTTTAGCCATGGACATTGGTATCGTGCGGTGAAAGGGTATGGTTTTCCTTAATGCTTTTGATGTAGATGACAAGATAGTTAGAAGACTAACCGTGTGTTTAAGTATTTTAGGCTTATTCTTACACATGACGGTTGTCGTAGACGGCCCCAAAAGTGAAAAAGTATAGACGACTCTCTTATATTTTTCAATTTATGAAGTCATAGAAAAACAGTACTATCCAAAAACTATCACACTCACAACATTGAATGTATAAACTTAATATTGAACATTAAGAAAATAGAATAATAAAGAAGGCGAGGAATTGAAGTGGAGAGTGGGGGACTGGTGGGGAACGAGATCCACTGACTTAGAACCAACTACTGCAGAGGGACGTCGTGCGCACGGGACCGTCCATCCGGCATCGGACGACGTTCGCGTGAATTACAATTTTTTCCCTCTCTCGCTCGGTAGGAAAGGGAAATAGGTGGCCCATACAGCCCAGTCTAACACCTCCTCGTCATTGCTCTCGCCTGTCGTTCTCGATTCGCCTAGGGTTCGCTACGCTGGCGGGAGGGGAAGGAGCAACCGTTCCTTCGTCAGGGCGCGACGCCGCCCGCTTGTAGGCGGTGGATCCAGCCATTGCCGCCCTTCCAGGGCGCCATGCCGCCTACCATGGAGGTGGCGAAGCCATCCGCTGCCCCCATACAGAGCTAGACGTCCCAGAGCCGTCGAGGACGATGAGCCGCGAACCAAGCATCGTCAACGCCGCTGAGTAGTCGAGGCCACGAAGCCAAGACCGCTGGGAGTTCTCATCACCGAGCATTCTCAGACGGCTGCTCTACTGCTTGCCTCGTTGGTCTGCTGCTTGCCTTGTTGTACTGGTGTTGGTGTTTTCAGTTACAGATGTTCCGAAACAGCAGAGAAGCTACGGTAGCAAGAAGGCCTACACATTGATGCCAAATTGAGCTAGTAATTGATATGAACTGAGTGTGCACAGTTAGTAGTGTGACTGAATGTTAGATTCAGATTGCAATCATGTGATTTGAGTGTGGAGTTGAGTGAATAGTGTGACTGAATGTTTTGTTCAGGTTGTATGTATGTGAAGTGGGATTGTTACAAAATATTCAATGTAACCAGCGAGGCTCTGTGTACTGTGATCATTATAGTGTTGTGATCTAGGATTGCGGAGAAAATATTTGAACTAATAGTATTGGAAAAGATTATTGAAGAAACAAGAGCAAAGCCTAGCACTACTTAGTGATACCAAAAAATGCACAATTCAGCTTACTAAAATCTGTGAGATCTGATGCCTAAGTGAAGAAAATTAATTATTGGAGTTGGGATCATGGAGCGTTGCGTTAATTTCATCTTCCATCTCAATTGTCTGTCCCTTCCATCTCAATAATACGCTGATCAAGATCAAGCAGCTATTTCCATGAGAGGAAAAAGAGTTCAAGTTCAAAAGAAATCTGAAGTCTGGAGTTTCTTCCGGACGATCGTAGAGAAACGAAAAACAGACTTTCCTGAGATTTAGGAGCAGAGCAGTACGTGAGGTTGAGGAGGAGACATCCCTTCCTCGCGCTAATTTCTTCAAATCCTCGCGCCTTTCTTTATGGTCTGGAGCTGCTTTCTCCTCGCGCGCGACATATTGGGCCGCATGGGCTGACTCATGCGCTGTGTTTCCCTGCCGTTCACCCTGCTGCCGTCCGATGCGCAACGAACGGACTACACGCGAGGACGTCCCTCTGCAGTAGTTTGATCTAAGTCAGAGGATCTCGTTCCACTGGTGGAGATGGGACGCCGCCATACCCAGAAAGGATCTGGCAAAGACGGCGAGGACTAGGTCCTTGACGCGTGGACCCTTGCCGGACTCGAGCGGCCTAACAGACGTTTCCGTGCGCTCTCGTCAATTTTTGCTTACAAAAAGCCCTAATAAAAATATTGCCTAAAAAATGTGTATCGCAATTCACTATGCCATCTGCACGGATCTCCTCAAACAACAGTGCACAGAGTAGAATTTCTTCGGTAATCGGTATCGAAGCCACCTTGTATTGTATACTCTTTTCATCCATGTATTGTATGTACTATGTGTACAAATCAAACAGTAGTACAGTCGTAGAATGAATCATTAGGAACCACCACCACCACACGATCATCTGTAGAGCGTATTATATGTCGTGAAGAAGAAGAAAAAAGAGTTTTTTTTTGTGTCGGCCCGGTTAGGACCCTGGCAGACGCGGATGCACGGCCGACGACGACCGAAGAACAGACGGGCCATTTTTTTGTTGTTGAAAGATCGATCAGACGGGCCTGATGCCGTGCTTGAGCGCGGCCTCCCAGACGAGGTCAATGCGGTCGACGTCGATGGCGCCCACCTCGTGGTGCGTGTACCCTTCGAGGAAGTGCACGACCCCGCCGGCGTGGCAGGCGTGCACCACCCCGCGCTCCAGCGAGAACTCGCACGATCCGAGGCCCCTGGCGTCCTTGGGGAGGCGCATGGCGGCGAGCTTGCCGTAGGTGCAGTCCCGGCGAAACTCCATAATAGGGGGCACGACGAACTGGTGGAAGTGCGTGCCGGCCGGCGCCCACCGCTGCTCCCGCGGCGAGAGCCACTTGCCGACGATCCACGTTTTGCACTGCCCCGCCGACTGGAACTTGGTCACCTGCACCAGGTACTGCTGGCGATCCTCCGGCGCCTCCTTCTGGATCCTCTGGAACCGCTCCTTGGACAGCGTCATCATCATGACCCGGATCTTCTTGCGGCACAGGTAGAGCGCGATGGCCCGGCCCAGCTTGGATGTGGCCCCCGTCATGAACACCTCGGCGGTGCCCTCGGGGATCTCGTTGAGGATCACTGCGGCAGTTAGGGTGTTGCCGTGGACCACGCGCACGCGCAGGTCCGGGTGCTTGTTCACGAACAGCGTGCCGCCGCCGTTGAGCGCCTCGTTCTGCACATCGTGTTACTTAGTCCAAAACGTTCATGCAGTAGTACATTTACAGATAGCGCAGTTCGTCAGAGGAGGTGGAGAACTAGCAAACCTTGTTAAGAGCTGCGAGGCTGACGACCTTGACGCCCATCTTTTCAGCCCTGAGAATGGCGAGCTCGATCTGATCGTTGATGCCGTCCTTGGCGAAGGGCAGGAAGTACTGCATGCAGACGACGATTACAAAGACAGATCGATCAGCAAAGACATTCAGCGTAAGCTCTAGCAGCAGTGTGAGCGAGGGAGGCGTACGTGGAAGCCGTATCTCGGGACTGCCCAGGTCTGGTGGAGCTTGTTCCGGAGGTGGTAGTAGGAGATGACGAAGGTCTTGGACCATGCCCAGATCATGAACATGAAGAGCAGCGAGATGGGCCACATGGGGAGGAGGAAGGCCCGCACGGCGAAGGGCGTGGAGGCGAAGGAGCGCATCACGAAGGGCACGTGCATGGACTGCATCACGTCCACAACGTGCGCCAAGAACACGAAGTCCGGCACCTCGTCCGCACCTGCAGCATTTCGTCCATAATTTCCAAGATAAGTGGAGGTTCTCTTCTGATGAACCATCGTCCTCGTGGACCGAAGTAATGAAACGGTTGGGACGCCACGGCTGGAATCGCTGACTCTCATGCAGTCATAGTATTCGCTTTCCTGAACAGCCGATTCAGATTCGGCATAGCGGCAACGTGTAGCCCCAACCAACAACCATGCTCCCGTACTGCTGCCGCATACGAGTCCCGAACTACTGATTGCTTTCTATATGCACGAACGAACATTTCGGGCAATTTTGGGGATGGGAGCTGGATCAGGATCGAGCAAACTGGTACATGCTGCTGAACTAGCCTGAGGAGTTTTCTCTGTAAAAGCCTCAAGGATTCAAGATACTTTGTTTACATGGGCCGTTAACATTGGATAGATCAGTAATTTTACGGCCGGGAGAGTTTGTATGCCCAGTTCGACGTCTGAGAGACGACGAACTAATAACTCGTTATACAGGCGGCGTACACGACATCGCTGATTGAGCTAGCGATCTAATCCTACGGATGTTTGAATGGCCTATCCTATTCGGCGTCGCTAGCTGCAGAAACCATATGACAGTAGGACACTCAACCAACTGCACACAACGATGGCTCCTCCACAAACCATAAACTGAGTCCAAGCCTGCAATTAAGCACGAGACGTTCCATCCGTCCGCACAGTGAAGACGCTGTTGCAACTACTCAAACTCCACCACCTAATTAAAGAAGCTTCTGCGTGTGGCCAGCAAATGTACACATAGCCGTTGCGCATCGCATTCGAGCTTTCCCGCACGCCGCGTGGTCCGCCATTTTTGTGCTAGCAGCAAACGTGGCTTACGGCCATCGACTTGGCTGGAATTTCAGCCGTACGCAAGTCCGAAACTAGAAGAAAACTGTCGAGACCCGCAGGATCTCTGCGTGGCCAGCTAGCTATGGCAAGCTCGAGTTAATGGTGGTTACCTGCTCTGTTAGTCTTCTGGAGCTCCCAGGTGTCGGCGTCGAGGGTGCCACCGAGGCGGTCGAACAGCGGCATGAACAGGCAGAAGTTGGCTTCCTTCCCGGTGTGGTGGATCGTGTGGTACCTGCAGGAATACACAGTGCAAACGAAAGCGAAGCGTCAGCTAGCTATAGTAGGGGAACTCACGGGAGCATGTCCTCTGCTGCTACTCGATCGAAAAAGGCGCGACTGCGCAGCGACCAATGCTCGTCCGGCAGGACAACGAACGAACTTGTTGATAGGTCTGATGAACAGGGAGGCCGTTGGCGATCGAGCCGCCGGCAGTAATGGAAAGCAGAGTCTCCCGGCCTCCGCGTGTGTGGCAATGGGTTGTGCTGTGCTCAAGTACGCCACATCTGATCTCATGATCAGATTGCCCGTACAGTGTGTTTGTTCAGTTCATTGCATGCAAGATTGCCGGGGAGGAAGGGAACGTACGTTGGGGTGTAGATGAGGTATCTGAGGAACGGGAGCGTCTGAAACAGGCCGGCGGGGAAGAGCTCCACGTTGCAGTGGCCCATGGCCCTGAGGAAGTCGAAGCCGAGCACGTAGGCGAAGGCCATCCCCACGGACCCGAGCCCCGCGGCGCACGCACCCGCGAGTGGCAGCGCCATGAGCGCGCCCAGCACCAGGTGCTCCAGCGGCGTAGCGAATCCGGCCGTGAACGGCGTGGGCACCTTGTTCGAGTGGTGGGCCGCGTGGTAGCGGGAGAAGAGGTGGCCGCGGTGGAAGGCCCTGTGTGCCACGTAGAAGAGGGGCTCGGTGGCCGCGACGTGGACGAGGGCGGCCACGGCGAGGCCCCTCGCGTCCCATCCCGGGAGGTGCCGCAGCGACGGGAAGGCGTACAGCGCCGTGGCCGCCATCAGTATCTGCAGTATCAGGAAGTTGTCCCTGAAACACACACACCGAAGCTGAATTTGTCAGGACACAAGCTAGTCTTCGATCGGTGGCAAGAGAAGAGATCGACTGGTGCAGTTGCACTTGTGCATGCGTACCAGTCCCACTCCTTGTCGATCTGCTCAAAGTCGACGCCCTCCCGGACGATGCGGCGGCGGCGGGTGAGGAAGAGCATGTTGCTGTAGGAGCACCAGAGCTGGTAGGTGAAGGCCCGGAGGGTGAAGAGGGCGAGCAGGAGGAAGAGCCAATGGTCGGGGCTCCCGCGCTCCCACGCCCGGGACGCCAGTGCCCTGCCCACCAGAGGCCCGTACAGCACATACTGCGTACGTTCAGTACGTGCGTCAGAAACATTCAGAGAGAGGAAAACAACAAACCAAGCAAACAGACAGACAGACATATACATAGATTGATCGATGGATCATCAAACGGAAACACGAATCCATGGGATGCATACCTTGAACATGCCAAGGTTCTCCCATGGCCAGGAGCCCAAGAACGTAGCACCCATATGTGATAGCTTACACGAGGAGCCGCGCGCAGGCTTGCTCGTCGTCTACCTCGTGTACTGCCCTGATTCGAGAAGCTGCGATCCCCACAGATCAAAGAAAAGAAGAAAGATCCGAGAAGCTGGGATGGAGCCCGCGGATGAAAGGGAAGCTGGCGAGAGGCGTGACTTTAGGGAACGCAGGATGCACGGTGCAGTTCTCCTGCAGGTTGTTGTTGCGCCACACGTCTGATCTGGTCAGAAGCGCATGTTTATATACATGAAAGAAAACTAGCTTGGTTCGATGAGGCAAATTAAGGGATTAGCTAGGCAGCAGTCAGCAGATGAGTTAAGCCACCAGTACCGGTCACCTCGATCCGCAGACCACGGTGCGTATCAGCGAGTACGACCGGCCCGCGCGCGGCTGCTCTCCAACCAGACGGAGTTAAGAGAGAGATACAGGGAAACCGGCCGGGAAAATTTAAAGGGATGGGGAATTGGGGATGGATAATGCATCTCTGATGGAGCATCCACAGTGGATCCTCTTCATCAGAAAGTCTCCGTCCGCGGCACTAGTACAGCGGGAGAGTCACGTCACGTGTGGTTGCACCGGCGACGCGCACGACTTTCACGCGGCGATCCGTTCACCGGTTTCGTTTGTCTGTTCGTGCGCGCGGGCCGCCGGGCATCAGCCGGCGTCGGAGAGCGCTGGTAAGCCGGTGAGTGATCACGTAGGGGGCGTTGCATTGCAGCATTCTCCCGCCGGTATTATTGATTCGACACGCATCATCTAGTCGCTTGCTAGCTCGGAAGCCGGCCGGCGGAGCTCCAACCACCGGATCCGCCATCGGCATTGATGGCGAAGCTTTCAGCAGCCAGGCGCCGTGACGTAGCTATCCTGCCCGCCGTTGGGAAAAATCTATTTGAAAACTTGGCCGAACTTGCGCGCCATATGAGTTGTATAAGCTCGTAACGGATCAACTAGCCGCCGCGCGCTGCTTGCTTGCATTGGTTAGCCTCGCAGATTCGCGAGATGAAAGGACGAGACACGTCGGTAGCTAGATCGATCGCCAGCTAGTTTTGATAGGCCATATCAGTACGAATCTTGATTGGTTAATAACCTGGTTTTGGCCGGGGTCCACGGGAATGCATGAGGCGGATAGCGGAGTGTATCTCTGCAGTTGCACCACGAATCAAACTCAAACAGACGTGTGCGATTCTTAGCTAAGGGTTTCACAGATAGAAGTTGATAGAGAGATTAATTAGCGAGACGAGGACGGTACCGGTCACCGTCATTCAACATGCGAACTACTGTATATTATTTTCACGAGAATGACCCCAGAAAGGGCGTATATGTCTAATTCTTTCTAGCCTGGATTGCTGAGTCGTTTCACTCCATGTGCGAATCTATGTAATCTCTTGTGTATAGTTTTTCGTTTTTCTTCATATCGCTTGCTCCTAGGGGGCGGCTCGGACGAAACACAGGAAGAGAACACAAATTTTCCACGACAAATATAGGGAGGAAAATCATAAATTATGACGGATGAAAAAAAGTCAGGAGCCAAAAGATGGGACATGCCATGAATCATCGGGATCATAATCTCCATCAACACCACCCTCGTCATCATCATCACGCCGTGAATCATCGGGATCATAATCTCCATCAACACTACCATCATCATCATCTCCACCGCCGTCCCCACGCCGTCTTGTTGTTCAATCTCAGAGTTATAACTTGTGTCTATCGTTGAGAATTACTTGACGGTGTTGATTACCCTTTGTAGTCGATGCTTATAAGTTTTATCGGTGAAAGATTGTTGTGCTCAGATTGTTATTCATATGCTCATCTCCTCTGATATTGATTGATATGATGTCTCGTGATTAGTTCGTTTAGTTCTTAGAACATAGAAGAAATCATGGTACTCGTAATCTCATGTGAAATTGAGTAATCGTTTAATGTTTTGATATTTATGTTTTGGTCTTATTTTTCTAGTGTTGTCACGTGAACATCGACTACATAACACTTCACCTTCATGGGCCTACGGAGATTTATTTAGTTTTTATGATGGGTTGCCGGAGTGATAGAATATGTAAACCCTAGTTTACAAACTATTGCATGAAGGAGTGTTTGGATCCCAATGTTTAAAAGTGTGGTTAGATTTATCTTAATTACTCTTCTGTAGTCGTGTAGCTTTCAAGAGAGTTTAATCAAAATTATGCATGAGTCCAAATAAGGGTGGTACATTAACATACGTTCACTCACACAACACTTATTAAAACAAATAAACAATGAAAGTTAACCAATTGAACTTGGTGAAAGTAACTTGACTCTATTCTTGTGTGTCATTGCGAACGTTTTAATCTCTATAAGAAACACAACCAACTTATCCGTAGCTCAAATAAGGATTGAGGCACTTGCTACAATTTTACTATTTTTTCTTTTATTTACTTGTAATTAAATTTCTTGTTGCTTTTAAACCACCTATAAAATTATCGTGCGGCATTACAATGAAACCTTTCAGCTAGTCAAGAAGAAAAACTACTTGCTACTCTCACAGCCCATTGGCCATATATTGGATACTCTTGATGGTTTCAAAGGTGTAAGTACAACCCTATGTATGCATAAAAGTCATTTGGAAGAAGATGCACAACTATTGTTGATCGTCAACGTTGTCTTGACACAAAAAATGAAGAAAAAGTGGTGAGAAAAGAGATAATTAAATTGTTAGAAGTTGTCATTGCATATTCTATGTTGATGGTAAATAGGTTAACCCTATTCATTGTGTCCCTAAAAAGGGAAATATGTTTGTTGTTCCTGATGAAGTCTTTGAACTTATTCGAGTAACGTTTGGTGTCCCCAAAGTAACCTTTCGGTATTCTGAACTAAAATCCTTTGATGGTCTAAAATTGACCTGTAAATGTGAACACATATGGCGAGTTAATACTGACAACTCATTGATGACGTATCTCACAGTATATCAACAAACATATCTAACACCACAATTTCCCTATCAATGTGCACTCATGCACGATCGGTGTTCTCGTGACAGTTTACATATGCCTATGATCAGGAAAATATGACTATAGGTAATACATGAGCTAATCCAGAGGCCTAACTAGTAGGGATCTTGTTTGGTGTTTATTATTCCGCACATGTAACAAGATTTTCCTCTGATTTTCATATTCATAAACTATTACACTTAAAAGTATAGAATAGAAACTTATTCATTAATATGGAAATACAATAATAACAACTTTATTACTGTCTATGCATATTTCCAATAGGTACCCTACCCCTAGGTGTGCCCACCTCCCGCGGTGCGCCCGAGCCCGATGTGCTCGGTTCACATGCTAGTATCGATTCTCATCATGGACAATGAATTTGTGGCGACAGCCGGGACACTTGATGTATTTATAAATGAGTGTCGAGGGGGAGGGAAGCGGCAAAACAGCAGAAAAAGGTGGTGAGAAGACAAACAAAAAAGTAAATAACCGTGTATCAAGACATGGAGAAAACAACTCGCGTTGAATAGAAACCAAGGACGATTATATCGTAAATGAGCTGTCACATTGCACGTCGATTGTTTTATCGGGTTTTAAATTACTGATTTTTAGGTTTAACGCATCTCAAGTACTAACAAGTTATAATTAATAGCGACAATCATGGTCTAACTAATAGTTGCTCTGACCTGAAAAGGGGCTTATAAGAACAACCGTTCATTGACTATTAGGTCAGCACGTTGGCAATTGCACACCACTAAAAAGTATTGCTAGATACACATGGTCCTTCTATTACAAAACACCTATTCGTAGTACAACACCGACTGACTTGACTGCAGCTCGATCGGTACGTGTATCCGCTCATGTGTAGTTTTCCGTGCCTTTCAGCATATAATTCCGTGCCCAAGTAGACACTTGATGTATTTATAAATGAGTGTCGGGGGAGGCGGGAAGCGGCAAAACAGCAGAAAAAGGTGGTGAGAAGACAAACAAAAAAGTAAATAACCGTGTATCAAGACATGGAGAAAACAACTCGCGTTGAATAGAAACCAGGGACGATTATATCGTAAATGAGCTGTCACATTGCACGTCGATTGTTTTATTGGGTTTTAAATTACTGATTTTTAGGTTTAACGCATCTCAAGTACTAACAAGTTATAATTAATAGCGACAATCACGGTCTAACTAATAGTTGCTCTGACCTGAAAAGGGGCTTCTAAGAACAACCGTTCATTGATTATTAGGTCAGCACGTTGGCAATTGCACACCACTAAAAAGTATTGCTAGATACACATGGTCCTTCTATTACAAAACACCTACTCGTAGTACAGCACCGACTGACTCGACTGCAGCTCGATCGGTACGTGTATCCGCTCATGTGTAGTTTTCCGTGCCTTTCAGCATATAATTCCGTGCCCAAGTTGACTGATCAAGGCCATGAATATGGATCCGTGATGGCCGTAAGGCCGGTGCAACATGACACTGTCAGCCGCGTACTACACCCAGCCGGTGCACGGGCAATGTTTAGCTTTTTAAGAGTACTACACACCGTTTAGGTTGTAAAAGACAGATTTGTACGGTACGCTCTTTTAGCACGAGTAGATTGGTACTCCTACAGTGGCGGAGCGTGACCAAAAGTAGAGGGGGGACCAAGAAAATTGGCCGCCAAATGAACTCGTTCACGCTAATTTTGTTACAGTTTCATTCGTAAGATCAAGAGATGATTTTCAAGCTTGAAAATGCAGTTAAGTTTTTGATTCACACAAGAATTATATTTGGCCAAGATCCACCGATGGCCAGCAGCGATTTCTTAAAGTACATAGAAACTGTCGTACTAATGGACTTGTAGTTCTATTTGTAATAAGGAAAGAGCTAACCCCAAGATCCACGCTGGCTAGCAAAGTAAAAAAAATGCGGATTGGAAGGTTAGACGGCCCTCCAATCAACTTTGATAGAAGAAATTTCGGTGAGTACACACGAGGGAGCGGGCGCTGGCACTCGAACTCGAGACCTCGTGGGCAGGGAGGTATCAACACCTACTAGCCATCCGGGCTATACCTCGGTTCTCCTAGCAAAGGAAAAGAAACATAAAGAATCAGTCTAGGGCCCAAACACACAAGAGATCAGCCAACGGCCACTAGGATCAGTACATGCGCCGAGGTGGGGAAGTATGGCGATTGACTGGGCGGGGCCTTTTTCTCCTTGCTGCAGTGCGGACTAGGACAACTATACTAGGTTCCGTAAAAAAAAAGACAACTATACTAGGAAACAAAACATGGGCCTGCAGTATGCCTAGAAAAACATGTCTCGCGTTTTAGGAAGGGGGTGCAGCCCAGTTTCATCTCCAAGGCGCTCCGCCAGTGTACTCCTATCCGTTTCGTTGGGCCCGCAGTCTTTACCTGATGATGCTCTTCATCATAGACACATGGCACCTCAAAGCTCGTGTGCGATATGTGGGGCACCTGATTCCTGGAGACACTCTCTACTGGAGTGTAATATGGCGAGGTGTGTGTGGGCTGTAGCTCCCGAGGACATAACAGAATTGATAGTTAACATTCAAGAGCCGCATGCAAGAGGATGGCTGGCAGCGGTGTTTCATGCACTGCCGCACGAAGAACTGACCAGAGTTACTGTCACGCTCTGGGCGTTGTGGCACGCGAGGCGAAAGGCGATCCACGAAGGCATTTATCAGAGTCCACTATCGACACACAGTTTCATTGAAAGATTTGTGGCGGATCTTTCACTAAGCAGACCATACAAAAGGTACAGAGGAAACCAGCGGGAAGCCTCAAATGGATTCCACCACCTGCTGGTAAGTCCAAAGTAAATGTTGATGCTGCAACATCAAAAAATTCTCCGATTTCTTCTATTGCAGCAGTTGCCAGGTGTGACGACGGCCTGTTCTTGGGTGCCTCATCGGTAGTCCTGCATGGGATCACTGAGCCCGAGACCCTTGAAACCCTCGCATGCAGGGAGGGTCTGGCGCTCACTGCTGACCTGCACTTGCAGCAGCTACGGCTGGCAAGCGATTGCAGCAACGTGATCCGAAGCCTGACGAGTGAGGGGATGAGCTCTTATGGACATGTTATACAAGAAATAAAAGCTCGTGCTTCCAGCTTCGGAGGGGTGGAGTTCGTTCATGAAGGAAGAAGTGCAAATGTGGACGCACATGGCCTGGCAAGAGGATCGATAGCCTCGCCAGTAGGAAGATACGTATGGCTACTTTCTCCTCCTGACACTAGTAGAAAAAGGGTCATCCATCCCGCGCATTAGTCCCTGCGAAATTTCGAACCGGGACTAATGTGAGCATTAGTCCCGGTTCGATCGGAGGCGACGCCGCACCTCAACAGTCCCGGGTCGAACGGGGTCATTAGTCCTGGTTCGTGATACGAACCGGGACTAAAGGTCTGCGGCAGGCTGCCACAGAGGTGGGGCTGGCGCGAGCACCTTTAGTCGGGTCGTATCACGAACCGCGACTAATGATGGACCTTTAGTCCCGGGTCATGATACGACCCGGGACTAATGTTCCCACTATATCATCTTCTTCCACCCGAGCAGCTCTCCATTTTCCAGCTCGAGCAACACCACCATTTTTCTCCTCTTTTACTCACCCGAGCTCGAGTTCATCCATTTTTCTCCATGATTTGTTAAGATTGGCGGCACCCATCTATCAAGGGTTGGCAACTTCATCCTTCCTTCCGGCGTTGCTAATTTAGCTCATTTCTACTAGCTTAGCTCATTTTATTTTTGTAGTGCTAGCTAGGTGTTTGATGAAATGTCTAAGTTAGAGAGTTCATTTATTTTATATTCAATTTGAGCTCAAATTAAAGTATGATTTGTGTGTTTTAGTGCCGTCCCGTCCCCGTCCTCACCACCGTCGATCGCCCGCGCCGTCCCGTCACCGGCGCCACCTTGGTGAGCCTCTTGTCTTATCTTTTATTTAAAAAAATCTTACTTGTATGATTTAGATGCATAGTTATTACTTGTATAAATTGCTTACTTGTATGATTGTCTGTTATATGTATAGTGCCATGGTTTTGATAGGAGTACCCGTCGGCCCTCGTCCGGTCTATGATTCCGATGTGGTATATTATCTTTTATAACTTTTAGTTTCATTTCGTGTTTATTACCATTATGTCGACCAACTTGACATAGGTATTTTATCTAGGAGGTAGTTGAATCGGAAATTCCAACCGACCCACTTGTCGAGATGTTAATTTTTTTTGAAAAAGAAAACACTGAATTGAAAGCAAAATTGAAAAGAAGTGAAGATCATCGTCTCCAATGCCTAGAAGAGAAGATGAAATTGGAGTTCAAGCTTGCCGACGTCGTCGATGATCACGAAATCAAGATGGATGCAATGCGCTTGAAGATTAAAAAGATTAGAAAATATGCCATTAATCAAGAGGCTGTCGATACCAAAAGACAACTTGCACCGAAAATGCCCGAGCCAAGCTTTACATCCAAGATACCTGTGGAGAACATTGACCGCTGCATTAGGAACTTACATAAACCGGAAACAAAGCCGCCAACAGACTATGAGCGCTCTATTGACAAGTCATATAGCTCACAGGGTCGAAGAGTAAATGCGGGAAAAAAGTTGCCCAGCTCGGAGAACAGGAAGTACAATCGGTCCTCCCGCTCAAGGTGTTTACCGACAAGCAGAACGACAATACTGGTCTCAATGTTGCTCCTCAAGTCATAGGCGACTCAGGTTACCCCATTGCTGAGATGGCATATAAATATGTTTACGGGAAGCCTCTGGTCAGAGATGAGGAGGTCGAGGGTCTAACAACACAATTGCGAAGATTGCATGACTGGTACATGCAAGCCGCAAAGGAAGGGAAAATTTATATCATGGCGTGAGTTAAGAAAGAGCACTACTTCCAAGAATACGGTGTGCATATTGATTTTCCCGAGCTTTTTCAGCTATACAATCTCCGGGCCCTCGACAAATCTCTCGTCAGTTGCTATTGTCTGTAAGTGATTTATTTCTTTAATTTAAGTCTTTAGCTCAGCTCGTTCATTGCCAGTAATTATCCTCACGATATTCTTTTGTACGCTATTATGCAGAATGAAGATTCTCGAATGCAAAAAGGAATCAATCTGGGATATTGGGTTCATTGATCCGGATAAAGTTCATGAAGTCACCGTACAAAACCACCGCGAGGACACAGAGGCACTTTTGCTAAGGTTTTTAAAGCGACAACATACCAAAAAAGAAATAATTTTTCCTTACAACTTCAAGTGAGTGTTACTGTCTTGTACACATTCTATTTTGCTCCCCGATGTTAAGTGTAATTGATGAGTTATGCATGACTGCGTATATAAACGTGCGCAGTTCCACTTTATTCTGCTAGTCATTAAAATTGACATCGGAGAAGTTGAAGTCCTGGACTCATTAAGGAAAGATCCTAAAGAATTCGCGAGTCTGTATTATATGATCCGAGGTAATTTCAATCTCAATATATCGGTCTCTTTCATTCATTTTCTGATATCAAGTAATTAATAACTCTTTTATTCATTTTCTTTGCCGGACAGGGTTTGGAAACGGTTCATCAAGGAAGAACCCGGTGTATGGAAAGAGAAGCTGGATTTTTGTCTGAACAAGGTAAGTAGTACTACCTAGGTCTGCGCATCTCTTTAATTATAGTTTCAATACCATTGGCATGCTTGATTATTATTTGATTGAATTTTATTCTCGTATAGTGGTGCCTCGTACAGCCAGAGGGGTCTAATTTATGTGCATACTACGTTTGCGAGAACATTCACATGAGGACCAGTGAGAGAGTCAATAATCAAAGAAATAAAGAAGTACGTAAACATTATTCACAATTTTATTTTTTTACCATCAATTTGTTGTGTTTCATTCGTAATTGTTTTTATCTCCTTCTTTTACAGTTGCGGAGGAAGCGGAACGCGCTCGTACCAGAGGTCCGCCTAAAACCAATTGCGGAGGAATTGGCGGGATTTCTTCTTAAGGAGGTCATACCTGAAACCGGAGAATACCACTATAGGGAAGAATAATATGTCTCCATGTACTAGCTAGTGATCTCCATATGTAAAATTAAGTAGATATAAATACCAAATTGTATGTGTTATGTATATGCACCAACGTACGTGATCTTCATGTAGTACTTTATGGGTACGAAAACTTGTTTTTGACGCATCGACGTGATCTCCGCAAACCCCTCCTAAACACAAAATCAGAAACCCTAAACCCCTCCTAAACCCACCCTGAAAAATAATCGAAAATAAAACAAAATTGCACAAACCTTTAGTCCCGGTTCGTGTTCTGCACGGCCACGTGGGAGGGACTTTAGTCCCGGTTCGTAACAAACCGGGACTAAAGGGGGGGGTCTTTAGTCCCGGTTGGCCAACCGGGACTAAAGCCCCTTACGACCCGGGACTAGAGCCCCATTTTCTACTAGTGTGATGGAGTGTGTATGATGCATAACATTGATTAATAAAGGTGTGGTGAATTCTCAAAAAAAAATTCCGTTTCGTTGGGATGTGCGGCTGCCTCAGCGGCGTCCGAAAAGCAAAACAAAAAAAATTAGACAACAAACGGGGTCAAAGGTTCAAATTTTCATTCAATTTTTTATTTACATATTAAAACTTAAACCTAAACTACTAACCCTAGCCCTAATCCTCACCTTTGTAATCGTCAATGTGGGAGGACGAGACGTAGAATAAAGCGTCCACTATTAGGAAATAACCTATGAGTGGCATGTCGATTTAGCTTATAGTGGTGTGTATTGCACACACCACTGGTTATACGTCAATGATAATAGCTACCAGTGGCGTGCGGCGCACACGCCACTGTTAAATGTTACACAGTGACGTGCGGTGAACACGCCACTTATAAGTGTTAACACTAGCGCACATGCGTGGCCACCCATCGTCCTCAAGATTGAGGAGGAGGACGAGGCCACCCGTGGAGCGCCACCAACGAACCCCTCGGCCCTAGTTGATAGGGGTCCTTTTTTGTTATTCTGTTTTAATTTCGTCTAGTGAATTATGTTATGTATAAATATGTGATTTCAATGTATAATTACTTTTTGCCAAAATGTGGTGTGCTGTTGGGTGCACTATCCACCCAAACGGGGATGCGACGATCATGAGCCATTGGCATCTTCACGGAACACTCCAAGCGGATAAAAACGGGCACTTTCCACTTTGAGGTGGAGGTCGCTAAACTTGTGGGATGTTGTTGTCGTAGACGCCACGGTCGATTTGCTCGCTACCGTGCCCGCGCGAGCGGTTATGCATGCGATCTGGGCTTCTCGGAACAGATGGGTGCATGATAGTGAAGCCTATAACCCGGTACTGGTAGCTAAACATGTTCATGGAACACTTGCCCTCCTCAAATTACCAGCGTGTACGAATAAAGCTTGGAGGGATCAGTGTTGGAGACCCCAGATCTGGGGTGGGTGAAGATCAACACAGACGGGGCGATATCGGCTGATGTTGAGGCTGATGGTGCTGGCGGGATCGCAAGATCTCATGTCGAGGTGTTGGGGTGTGGTGGAAGCCGTTGATTGGTGTACTAATCCTTTCATAGCGGAGTTGTTGGCGGTGCTGGAGGGTACCATTTTTTTTCCCAGCTTCGAGGTCTCTCGCATGTCGTCATTGAGACGGATTCTTTAGAGGTCGTAAATCTCTGATCGTCGTGCGGTAGCTGTCATATAGTTGCAGCTATCCTTCAGAAAATTGAGGAACTGCCCCTTAGTTTTTTTTTCCAGTTGAGCAACATGCTCGTGAGAATGATGGTCCTGATCATTTGTGTGCACGGCGTGATTGTAAGTCCATGATTGTGAAATCTGAAGTAATAAAGCTCCTGAAGTTCATGAAAGAAAACACGGCTTTCTCAGAACAAAAAAAAAAGACAACAACCGAACTCGTTGGGCCCGTGTGCTCGTACATTGATCCGGCCCGGTTAGACGTGCACATAGAGAGAGGCTGGAGTCCAAAACCAAACCATGGGCCGTCGCCCACCTCGCCTATACCGAAACTCTCCGGCCTCCACCTCCACCAGCAGCGGCGGCCGTCGCGGCTGACGGCGGGCCTCGCTGCCGCTTCCTGCCCGTGCGGCTGCGGCGATTCCCCGCCGACCTCCGCATTCCCGTAGGTTCGTACTCCTCCGTGCGTCCTCCACACTGCAGCTTGTGCTGGCCGTTGTGAACTAGCAACTGGCGCGAAGCGTACTTTATATGCTTGGTTGCTTAGGAGCTTAGGGATTTGGATCGACTGAGTATATTGTACATTCTACTTCATAGATTTGGAATTATGGAATATATGGCAGAATATTATCTATACGACATGATTTTTGTATACAGTTCATAAGGCCGTATCTGATCCATGATTTTGTATGCAGTTCATACGGCGGGGGTTCTTAAGTTATACTTCTCGCTGTGTTTGCAGCTTTGCATCCTTTGGCGATAGTGTAATGTGTTTCCTTTTTTTTATATGCCCAAACTGAGCTCATCACTTGAGAATATGGAGCGTACAAACCCACCCTAAAAAAAAGGATGGCTCCTCTCCACCCACCCACCCTCCTCCCCTCCACCGGCGGCCATGGCGACTCCTCCCCCCTCTAGGCCATGGAGGGCCTCCTTCACTGGGATTTCTCCCCGGGCCTTGCGCTCGCGGAGCAGGTGCGTGCTAGATTCGGCTCCTTGGTCCACTTCTCTCCTTCTTCCTCGGCAAAGGAATTCTTCTTGGTGGTCTCCTTTTCCTATGCCTCCTTCCCTCTCTCGGTGGAATCCGTCGGTTTGGCTCTGCAGTGTTGTCTTGGCGGTGATCGTCTTGGATTCGGAGTCTTTCAGCTTTCCGATCGCCGTTTTCGTTTCTCTGTGGCCTCAAATCGTGTGGGACACTTTATCTATAGCCTGCGGGATCGTATTTGGCCGGACTTTATCTGCCATTTTAAGCTCTTCCATGGGGTGGTTCCCTCGAGGTCTGATCGTGCTGCCTCAGTTGATTTCGTGGCCAATTCATGGCTGGAAAATTTTCATTTGTCAAGTTCTTCTGGTCTGGTTGATGGCAGTCGGAGACGTCTTGCTATCAAATCTGATCTGAGTTACCTGAAGGCCTCGTCTTCCTCTGATCCGGTGCTTCAGAGTTCGCTGGCTCCTTCCGATCATCAGGACAGGGTTAAAGTTTCCTCTACTGCTCAGCCATTGAAATTCGGTTCGTTTGAGGCGTCTGCTCCTCCAGCTCCCAATCCGGCTCGTCAACGTAATTCAAATCTGGTTATCGGTAGCCTTTCTTTTCCTGCAGTTCATGGCCATAATGCTTCAGCGAGGTTTGTGGGGAGCAATTTCAAATCTTCATTTCTTGCGTTAATGCATAAATCTGACTCCCTTAACATGGCCCTTGATTTGTGGCAAGCTAATTATTCGGTGAAAGAAATTATGCTTGCCCTTGATTTATGCTGGCTGCCTGATTTCGAGGATATTTTTGAATTTTTGGGCCGCTGCTCAGTCTGCCGGTTACGTGGTCACTCAAAACTATCATGCCCTGGGCCCCCAAAGGTTTATCCTCACGAACGTGCCTGTGATTGTTGCTTGGGCCGTGGTCACAGAGCCTCTGGCTGCCCGGGTAGGTTCTTCTGTTCTCTTTGCAAAGTTTGGGGACATGTGAAAAAAAGTTGCGCTCCAAATAATCCGAGGATATCCCGCGTTGTCTGGTCTAAGAAAGGCAGTCCACCTCCATTGGGAGAAAGTTTGGATCAGATATCTGCTCCCTTAATGGGCTCGGATACCTCCCCTCTGGGCGCCGCGGCTTTGCCTTCTGAAGGCGTATCGTCTCCCCCGACAGTATCATCGACTGCTGCGGTTACTCCGGTTATTTCCCGTCTGGATGACTCGTTGCCGCTTATTGACTTGCTGGTGCCTCTTCCTCTGCACCACCATCCCCTGACACCCAAACCCTCGCCGCCCCGTTGGCTACCTCTCCTCCCCCAATGGCGAACTTCGCTGCCAATCCCTTCCCATACATGCCTGCCCCGATGGAGATGGAAGATGGTCCGGCGACGAGGCTGCAGCGGAACATGATGGTGGTTGATGAACCACCGAGGCAGCACGACATGTATGCTCTGATATCTCTCAACCCTCCTGTACCTGAACATCAGAAAGTTTCGGTTCTCGCTGAGATAGTGCGCATCATGAGAGAGAATTTCGAGCTGAATATTAGGGATCCAAAAACACACCCGTGGGGGGTTGGGATGCTAGCTTTTGATTCACCTGTTGGGATGGCTTGCAGACTTGCATCTCGCTCTCTGTTGGCTGCAGATCGTTTTCAGGGTGCTGAGCCTGAAGCTGCTATGCTCCTCCACTTCGTTGATCAGTTGGGCTGGCTTCTGAACTCTGTTAACTGGAGGGTGTCTGACCTGGTCCTCCATTGCAGTCCCATCTCGGGCCGCCTGTGGGACAACTTGATGATCATTTTTGAGGTTCCCTGTCACTTACTGCTCGAGGACTCGCCTACCCCCATTGTCTCTGCTAGAACTCTCATTGATCGCAGTGGCTCTGTTGACACCAGTGCAGCTCGTTGTCTGATTACTGACTTGGAGGCAGCCGCTGAAGAAGATAGTGACCCGAGTGCATCTCTTCTTGAGGAGGGTAAGCATCATCTCATGATGCCTTGTTCTGATCTTATTGAGCTTAAGGATTCTGTTGCATCTGTCTCTGCCATGGTGCCTTTTTCTCATATTACATCCTTTTCTAGTGACCTCAATGTTGGCCCTCCGACAGTAAGCTCACAAGCCCGGCGCTCTCCACGCCTCGCCAATAAAGGGTTCAAGCGTGATACTCCTGCTATTAGTGCTGTCAAGCGCAAGACCTCCCTGGTGTGCAAGGCCACTCCTCCTTCAGTGCTGCAAATCACAGAGCTGCAACGTCTGGGCATCGAGGAATGTGGCATTGACCCCTCTGAGCTGACTCATGAGCAGCTCACTAAGGGCCGGGAAGACTAATCTTGCCTGTTGCTGTGTGTTTTATTTTGCTTCTGAACCCAATTTGTTCGTCTGTACGCTTGGCTCCAGTTTTGCTTCAGTTAATCTCATGTCACATACTCGTTTAAATCTTGCTCGTGTTATCTGGCATATCCTTTGTTGGAATATTAGAGGACTGAACAGCGTTGATAAATGGCCGTTAGTCAGAGAAAAAGTAGAGGAAAGTTGTGCCTCTATTTTATGCTTCCAGGAAACGAAACGCGCTCACTTTGATAGCAAATTTATTAGATCTTTCGCCCCTAAACGTTTCGATCAGTTCGCGTATATCCCTTCTGATGGTGCCTCAGGGGGGCTGCTAGTGGTCTGGGTTGGCAGTAAGTTTGTGGGACAGGTTCTTCTTCAAGAAAGCTTTGCGATCGCTACTTCTTTCACCTCCACGAGCTCTGCCGAAAGTTTTATCCTGGTCAATGTGTATGGACCGTGCGAAGGAGTGGAAAGAGAGAACTTTGTAGCCTGGCTGTTCCACTTGGACATTGCTGATGATACGTTATGGATCCTTCTGGGTGACTTCAATTTTTACCGATATTCTGACAGCCGCAACCGCCCAGGTGCAAACCTTGATGATATAGCCACGTTTAATGAAATCATCAGCTACCTTGGTCTGATCGAGCTTCCGATCAAGGGACGGAATTACACGTGGAGCAATATGCAAGTGGATCCGCTTCTTGTCCAACTGGACTGGTTTTTTACCTCTCCCGCTTGGACCATAAAATTCCCTAATACCATGGTGAGACCGCTAGCTCGACCCACTTCTGATCATACCCCTTGTGTCGTCTCTAGTGGCACTGCCATCCCTAAAGCAGCGATTTTTCGATTCGAAAACCATTGGGTGAGAATGCCAGGGTTTATGGATGTGGTTCAGCGCATTTGGGATATTCATTGCCCTGGAGATGTGGCGCGTTGTATTTCTGCGAAGCTAAAACTTCTCCGAAAGGCGCTGCGTATTTGGAGCACTAGCATCTCGGTGATCTCTCGTCTAATTGATAACTGCAACGCGATCATCCTTCGTTTGGATGACTTTGAAGAACTGCGCCCTCTTCACATTACTGAATGGAACTTTCGCAATATCGTTAAGCACAAATTACAATCCCTTCTTGGTTTCAAGCAAGAGTACTGGAAAAAACGTTGTACGATTCGTTGGGCAAAATTCGGTAGCGAGAACACAAAGTTTTTTCACTCCATGGCCACAATTCGCTACCGACACAATAGCATCTCCTCTCTTGCTCGTGCGGATGGATCACTTGCCACTGATCATGAGGAGAAGGCGGGTATCCTTTGGAACTCATTCAGGGAGAGACTTGGGGCTTCAACTCCCATTGATCCTTCTTTTGAGTTCTCCAATTTTATTCACCCGAAGGAGGGTTTAGAAGAGCTCTCGGTTCCATTCTCTCACGCTGAAATTGACGCAGTCATTGCTGATTCCCCGGGAGATAAAGCTCCAGGGCCTGATGGTTTCTCGGGTACTTTCTTTAAGGTGTGCTGGCCCATCATTCGCTATGACTTTTATAGATTATGTGATGAATTCTGGAACAAAACAGTAAATTTGCAGAGTATCAATGACGCTTTCATCACACTAATTCCTAAGGTGCAGTCCCCCATGGAACCCAACGATTTTAGGTCGATCTCTCTTCTGAATTCTTGTCTGAAATTTTTGACCAAGCTCCTAGCTAATCGACTACAGAAAAGAATTTTAGACCTAGTGCATGTTAACCAATACGGTTTTCTAAAGAGCAGAACAATTCAAGACTGTGTCGGATGGGCATACGAGTATATTCATCAATGTAAACAATCTCGGAAAGAAGTGGTTATCCTGAAGCTTGATTTCTCCAAAGCGTTTGACACTATTGAACATGAGGCGATAATTAAAATTCTTCGATGCTGGGGTTTTGACGATAGATGGATTCATTGGGTGAGCTGCATCTTCTCCTCAGGGACCTCTTCAGTGCTCCTCAATGGTGTGCCCGGTAAAAAATTCCCTTGCAAGCGCGGTGTTAGGCAAGGCGACCCCTTCTCACCAATCCTGTTTGTGGCTGGAGCAGACCTACTACAGTCCATGGTTAACAGTTTAATGGAGTCTGGTCATCTTCAGCCGCCATTGCCCATCCCTGGTTCTGACTTCCCCATTGCGCAATATGCGGATGACACTCTTTTGATCCTCCAAGCGTGCCCTCATCAGCTGCTGACGTTGAAGAATCTACTGCACTCTTTTTCTCTTGCCACAGGACTAAGAGTTAACTATAGCAAATCATGTCCCATGCCGGTCAATGTTGATGTTGATCGCCTCTCTGCTCTCGCTGAAGTCTTTGGGTGTAGTACGGGCTCCTTGCTGTTCACTTATCTCGGTCTGCCCCTTGGTATCTCGAGACCCACGGCTCATGATTTGTCTCCTATTGTTGATCACGCAGAACGACGATTGAACGCTAGTGTTCGTTTTCTGGACTATGGGAGTCGCCTCACTTTTATTAACTCAGTCCTCTCCTCGCTGCCACTTCACTTTCTGTGCTCCCTTAAGGTGTCCAAAGGAATCATTAAGCAATTCGACAGGATTCGTAGACACTGCTTATGGGCCAAAGAGGAGGACTCGAGCTCGGTTCATTCTCTCGCTGCTTGGTCTTTGGTTTGCCGCCCCAAATTAGCTGGTGGCCTCGGTGTTCTGAACATTGAGGTTCAGAATAATGCCCTACTCCTCAAGCAACTGCATAAGTTTTTCAGTAATGCTGATACTCCTTGGGTTAAGTTGGTCTGGTCGTTGTATGATAGCAGCTCACCCCCACACGCTCAACCAGCTCGCGGTTCATTCTGGTGGAGAGATATTTTCAAACTGGTGAACATCTACAGAAGTATCACTATATCTTCTGTTGACAGTGGTTGCTCCACTTTGTTTTGGAAAGATTTTTGGCATGGACAACATCTGCTCTGCGACAAATTCCCTAGGCTCTTCTCGTATGCTCGGCATGAGGATTCAGCGGTATCCACAATGGCTAACCACCATGACCTTCAAGCATTATTTGACCTCCCTCTTTCCCCTGAAGCTTTTGCTGAATTACAACAGCTTGATGTGATTATCTCGGGACTGAATCTGAGTTTGACAGATCCTGACACAAGGGTTTTTCCATGGGGCACCTCCGTCTATACTTCTTCAAAGTTTTATCAATTCCTGTTTTCACACCTGCCCGTGGATCCTTCCATCCAAGATATTTGGAAGTCGAGGCTTCTCCCTAAACTTCGTGTTTTTGCTTGGCTGCTTCATAAAGATAGGCTAAACACAAAAGAACTGATGTCTCGTAAACACTGGCAAGTGCAAGGAGGTCCCCATTGCGTGCTCTGTGTTGCCTCCCTAGTGGAAAATCGAGATCATCTTTTCTTCAGCTGCCGCTTTGCTCAAGATTGCTGGGACTTGCTACACATTTCTTGGGACTGTTCTTTGCCGATCTCTGGCCGTCTGATCCGAGCTAAGCGCCTCTTTACTGGTCCTTGCTTCATGGAGGTGGTCACATGTGCACTTTGGAATATCTGGAGAAGCCGAAATGATCTTATATTCAAACATCTTCAGCCATCCCTTGATCGTTGGAAAGTGCTGTTCCAAGCTGACCTGCTGCTACATCAGTACAGAGTGAAACCCTCCCTGGTCGAACCACTGCGTGACTGGGTCTTACACTTGTTTGTTTAGATGGCTACCCTGTATTTTTCTTTATTTCATTTTCTCCCTCCATAGGGCCATTTTTTGAGCAAGGGCTACTTTGTAAGGAAAACTGCTGGTTTTTCTTTTAATTTAAAATCCTAACCGTAGGGGTTTTCCCTTACGGTACCTTGTTCAAAAAAAGAATATGAAATGGCCTTTACTTCTCCTTTTCTCCATGCGTCATCAAGAGATATTTGTAAATTGTATGATCCGCTGGCAGGAGCCAGTCCTACATGTGTCCCATCATTGTTTGGATCTAGTAATGCTTTTTCCGTGAGCTTGTTACATTGCTTTCTAGTGGTTGTTGGTAGAATGAAAAGCACATTACCTAGTTCAGTTGGCAGCATGAAAAGTGCATAGCCTGATTCTTGAAACTATTTCATTATTGCTCTTCCCATGTGATATATGTCTGGGTCTAATGTGGCTAGTCCGTACGGATCATGCACTCGTGGGGGCATGCAGAGACAATAATGAGATCTTGTCCTATTAAGCATTGTTGATATATGACCACCAATTTTGCTGAACATTATTCAGTTGAGAGGTACTTCTCATGCCCACGACTCATGCTTGACATTTTTCCTTGTGTGATCTAGAAAATACAGTGATTCTGATTATAGTGTAAAGTATGCTATATGTATTATTTCATCAGTTATAGTGAAAAATTAGACAGACTAAACGCATGCAGATGTCTTATAGAGTCATTTGAATAGTCTTGCAAATGGTGAAATGTCTGTTCTTACTGTAGAATCGTACCTACATAATAATAATAATTTCTCGGTTTCAATTTGATTGAATGAGTGTCTGTACATTGAAAGGTTTGCATGAAGTGTCACAAAAAAGTTGGATGAACCAGGAATTATTTGGAGTAAAAATTGTTATTGTAGTGTTTGAGTCACAAACATACTCTTCTGCTTACGTTCTTTTGAATGGTTTGACCTGTAAGTTGTAATACTCTTTCCATAACAAGGCAGCATGGCAGAATTACAGGTTTAGGTTGGGAGCAGCTTCTCATTTTTTTTTTTTGTGGTAAGCCAGCTCATTACTTTATATGCTGACTCCGCAGATTAACTTTGTATGTGAATTATTTGTAACACACCCCCCCCCCCCCCCCCCCCCCCCCCCCGGCACACACCCACAAATGGATTTAAGCATGCATATTTTTGCTTGTAAACACAAGAATGTTGAATAACGCATGTAGCTTCATGGTATTTATGTTGCTGAGTGAATAGTTTAAAAGGTGACACATGTCCCAGTCAAGTACCCAATTCATTTTAGCTATATGTATCTCCTTCAAAATATGACCGAACATTATGCTGAAATACAATGTATCGTGCTTTTGTGTGTCCGTACCATTAGCTGTGCTAATAGTATAATTTTATAGCAAAGCCCAAGTTTAACTAAAACGAGGATATTCAAAATTCATGGATTACAAAAACTACTCATCTTAGTCTGAGTTTGATTCTACACTGCTTTTCAAGTTAATCAATCCCATGTGACTTAACCAGCTTTCCTTTTAGTTGAAATCCCCAGCTTGGACAACCGCTTCGAGGTGTTTTCAGTAAATTTAATCAAGCTACTGACCTTTCCTCCCTCAAGAAATAAAAAGAGGAAAAAAACTGTTGCTTTTTCCAAAAATATACTATGATGTGAAACTGTATGACCTTGGCTCTCTATTCCATGCCGGTGTTATTCCCACACTTATGCAGAATTAATGAACATGGTGCTATATCTTTTGATTTATCTAAAGAACCTGAGGCTGTAAGATTTGGCTTGTGCCACAGTTTAACCATCAGTGGCTTGGTGAGATGTGTTTGTCGCTGCTGTTGGTTGTGTTTATAGCTGCCACTTCAGCTGATACATGTCTATGATGGACAGTCCAAATTGCAGTATCAGAGACACATGCTCACACATGGATGGGCTCCATGTGTTTCAATAAAGTCAGCAGCTCCCTGGAGTTGTACCATTAAGGTACAGGGGACCTTGACATTATAATGATTATATACATCTAGCTGTACCTCATTTGCAGGGCACTTCCTGAAAGTTTTGTCAATACAGGTCCAAGAGCTGGGTCAGGCATTTCAGTTGTTTAAATAATTAAGTACGTATTAGTTTTAGAATGGTGGAGCTAGAGTGCCCCTACACCATGATTTTTCGCCTTTTTGAAAAGGAGCTTTGAACCTTACAGAGGAAGAAGAAATGTGGCGGTTGCCCTTGTTTTATGCTTTGCATAATTGCATTCCTGTTACAGATTTGATAAAGGCACATTCATTGATCTGTGACCACGTGTGGTGATCTGTGATTTTTAGCTAATGGAAGATAGAAAGGGAAATATGAGATGCTTGTGTGAAATGATTGTATTGGGTTGTGCCGCACATCAGAAGCTATATAATGCCAACAAGTGAGTGATGTAAATCTAGTGTCTGGCATCTGAGATTCTGCAGAATAGTTGAAGACCCTGGCATCACACATGCAATATGTCAGGCTTGTAGCTCAGTAGAACTATTATGCCAGTAGCAGAGTTTTTTTTTGTTAATTAGCTGAGAATTGTTTTGGCATGGTTATGACTGTAAATAGGGAATCTTACTACCGGGCCAGCTTAGTTTATTTTTTGCGCGCGCGAGGGGCCAGCTTAGCTGATTTATTCCCGTACACGCCAAGAGAAAGTGGGCTGAGTAGAAGTGATGCCAAGCCACAGAAGCACTGCAGCATATTGAAGAGACATGTTCACCTCGGAGCTTAGTGTACATCAAGTCAAGTATTGGCTGAGTCAAGCTTCTTGTGACAAAGCATAAGATGGATATATGGTAATATCATACAAGATCATGGTGCCATGGCATATGCATATGCTTGCTTCACATCATCTGGTGAGTATTGTTCCTCCTTTTGCTTTGATATTGGTTTTTCTCATCCTATCTCAGACTTTTTATTACAGTAGAACGATCACTGAAAGTGTTGTACTTTATGGGGTAGTGATTGTACATGTGGGCATATCAGGGAAGTATTGTTAATAGGACTGGAGGTATTCCTTAGTTGCTTCATTGCTTGGACATAGTTATCTGATGCCGGTACATTATGGCATGGATGTGGCAATAAAAAAATACTAGCAGCTTACAGCATGTGGTTCTCATGATCTCTATTTTAGTAGAGTACGGTTCAGTGGCAACTGGGTCATTGGAACAGACTATAGTATCAAACTGCAAAGAACCTATAGTCGTTATCATATCTGATGTCCAAGATGTCAGTATGTGGTAGTGGTACTTCGTTTAGAAAATAGTAAAACCACTCCTTGCGAGTGTTGGAGTATTTCATACGTTCCAGTTCAGTAGAAGTGCTGGTTATGTTGCTTTGCGCTCTTGCTACTCCCATGTTGTGTAACCTACTAACCTTAACAACATGCCATATTAAGACAGTTGCTAAAAAGATGACTTTAGCAGCAGATGTTACATCTTTGCAATTCTGTTCAGGGCATGATGGTATTCGACTATTAGAATATGAAGTAAAGATGTAATGTAGACCGTATTCTAGAAATATACTTGATATATTGGATATAGTAAGTTACTGGATTACTCTAATCATCATTTTACTTGTCATGGTGTATCCACCACCATCAAAGTTTATTCAGCATTATTGCAGTTCTGTTGCGGGTTGCTGTCAGACACCTGGTTTTTAAGGGTTCACGTGAGGAGTTAGACATTAAAGTAGCATGTGGACAGTGGTTACTGATGATCTAAAAAGAGACCAGTCAAGGCTTATTTTCTTGCTGATAACTGAAAGCCTGAGAAATATTGGTGAACATTGATTCTTGGACGCTTCACAAATGGGACTGTACTAAGGTAAGAAATCTACCCTGAGTGTTGCTACTGTCATAATCACTGGAGCATATGTTGATGTGACGTATTAGCATATATCTTACATGGTTAGAAAAGAATCCCACAGTTGTACTTCAAGCAAGGGACCTTGACTAAAATATGTTCTGATCGCTTCTGACAGTTCTTTATTTTAGTTTTTTCTTACATTTTTATTTTCTGCAGTGAAACTATATGCTGTTATCGAAGTTACAATCAACCAGTGGCGAAGGACGGAAAAAAATTGAGGTCGGGCGAACTCTACAACAAACAAAAAATGACGCATCAAAAGTAAAATGATTTATACCCATTATACCTAGCAAGATCACGGTTCACAATTCAAAATAGCATACAATTCACTCAAATCTATACCCAGTTTAGAGCTGCTATTGTCACTAGGTACTGACATAAAATATCATCCAATTCACTGAGAATTTATACCCAATTTAGACCGCTATTGTCACTGGGTACTCACACAAAATATCTTTCAGATCTGCAAGTGAAAACATTAAAAGATATGAGTAGTTTGCCCATTTTACCCAGCTAGCTCACGGCTCACAATTTCAAAATATCATACAATTCACTGCAAATTCAATAAATTTACCTTCCCCCTTGGTAGCTACAGGTCTCTTCCAATTCCTATCCATCTCCACTAAAAAAACGTCACGGTGAAGAACCAGTGGTGGAGCTAGGATTGAGCGAAGCCCAGGGCAAAAAAACTAGAAGGTTATAATTCTTAAAAAACAACATGTCTGGATGGATTCAAATTTTGTTTAACTATATAATTATTATTGAATTTGAGCTCGATGGATGATTCAACAAGTAAGTGCAAAAAATAGTATGGGGATGCAAATAATGTTGACAAGGGTGGATAAATTTCTCCATCGTGTTTTTGTTAACAAATTGTAAAGAAATTGCGTCACGTCAATCTATAAAAATCACATAATTTGATAGACTGCTTGCTGTGAACTTTTTTCAAAAGTCAGTACCATAGTCTTAGTGTTAAGGTGCCGTTTGAGCTTTCTTTTTTGTTTTGATAAAATGTCCCATAGAGCTTTTCTTTTTAAAGAGGAAGGTGTCGTAGAGCTTGACTAGCAGCAGCAAGTGAGGCAGCGAGCGTGGCATTGAACGTTTCTGGTCTGTCTATAGAGCTTTTCTTTTTAAAGAGGAAGCCTCGTACACCTTTTGAGCATACCGAGCGAGGCCATTTAGGCTCCGCGCGTGGCCCATCAAGGCCCAGGCTCGGCTGAAACACTCCAAGCTGGCCCAGTTGGCCTGTTTTTCCTTTATTTTTTCCAGAACGGACAGAAATTAGACAAACTTGAATATACAAATGAAAATGCCTATATATGTAGTTTTTTTGCCAAAAATCAAGGTAGGGCGGCCGCCCTACCTCGCCCTGTGGGGAGCTTCGCCCCTGCAATCAACACATTGTGTTGAAGGTTCTCCCTACATTTTGAGTTTGTACAAGAGCTCAGAATAAGTTACTGGCCAGGGTTTTCTTGTGATTGCAGTGTCTTGGAGGTATGGTCTACAATGTATCTATGTTCTTCATTCTGAGGATTTTAAATACATATTTACCATTGACAAAATATATTCATAGTGCTGTAAAAATATACCTTAATTACTCTGTAGAGAGTGCATTATTTGCGTAATAGTATCTTTCATCCAAGAAATATTGAAACGGAAAACTGAATACCAACAATTCAATACGCGTGATGCATAGCAGAGTAGATCATTGCTCTTTATAGCCAACACCAGCCATTGCTTTGTCAGTAACAATGTCTGGCTTCTCCTGCCAAGCAAACTCCTATGTGTACCGCACATAGGAGTCGCAACTCACAAACATATTACTAGTACTGGGGGTACAAGAGATGAGCAGGCAAGAAAATGTTCTTCCCTCCCACTAAATGTACAATTGCAACCACTTCTGAGCTCAAAACCTCTAACCATGGGCATATTGCAGTGGACCGTACTGAGACGACGGCATCCTGTCACGCACCGTAGACGACGGAGAGCCTCCGCAAGGCGGCCACCTTGAGCTCGAGCACGCAGATGTACTCGGCGGTCCGCTGGAGCAGGATGTCGACGTCGGCGTCGCGGGCATGGGGAACTATCTTCTTGAGCTCCCTCAGCCTCCTCAGCACCATGTGCTGGAAGGGCCTCCTGTGCATCAGCGATGCCACCACTCCCTTGGTCTTCCCCACCGTGAACATGGCCTTCCTTCTCATCTCTCTCTTCCTCCTCTTCCCCTCCCCAAGTTGCTGTGTCACTCACTCACTCCCTCACTCACTTGTGCTTTGAAGACGCAGCACCAGGGGGCCTATATATAGGTGAGAGCCTTCACTTGGCCATGTGCCGAGGACTAGGTTCTGACCTGTAGACTGAGCTGTAAGCATAGGTCTCACAGGCCATGAATTGCGCGGCACTCACATTGAGCGGTGTCTCAGCTATTTGCAACTTGTATTGGTTAATTTGGTTAGTTTAACCCAGAGGGAGACCTAACGACGTCGGCCAAGATTGGGTGGTGACCTTGGTTTGTTGCGCATTTTTTAGTGCTACTGTTCATCGTATGATTGTCTCGGTTCCACTGTTTTTTTTTCAAGCGGAACTACCAGCTGGCCTGGTATATTTTTGTGCTACTGCTCATAGTATGATTTTCTCAGTTCCATTGTCTGGTTTATATATATATATATATATATATATATATATATATATCAAAACGTGTACTCAATTTCATCAGTCCAGGTATTCTTTCCCTGGTGATTTTAGTTCGCTATATGCCCTGTAATTCATTGCGCAGGTGCTGATTTAGACACAATCTCGTAAGAAATTGGATATGGCCTGGCAGGATTAAGTTAGGTCTAACGTTTCATACGCGTCACCGTGCATTTGTTTCTTTCTTTCCGTGGCGTTATGCCCGCTGTATGCGTACAGTCTACCGATCGCCGTGACCCCTATAGCCAGCGAAGCATGCAGTGCACTGCACAGATGTGTTCTCATAGTCCCCCTCTGTCGTTTTTGCTCGCCCAGGACAAGTCTTTCTTGTCCTAATCAAAATCATCGAACGGTTAGCATTATTTGCAAATGATGGGGAGAAATTTCCGTGTGACCTTCGCCAGCTTGTCCTGAAACTGCAGCCTGAGGGCACTGTATCAGTGTGACCAAGCGCCAAATACTGCAGCACCCGTATATATGCATATCAGGACTGGAGAAAGGGAAAAGTAATATCCCTAAATTTGAAACTTTTATTGTTGAGAATGCACTTTTTTGCACAATAGGTGTAGGATATATAACCACAACCTGCCGTGTATGCATGATCCTGCAGGAGTTGAGCTGTAGAACTGTACCATGAGAAATTCAAAATGAGCAGTCTTCCTTTCTCCAATATCCTGATATGAGCAAGGACAGTATCAGCAGGACTCCCTGAGAACTAACACTGATAACCATGGCGATCTCTCACAAAAACATCTCTGAAAACCTAATCTGCTAGAGCTAGCCACCAACACAACAGGGAAAGAGAGGGATAGACAGACCGGTTCCAGGGACACGGCATGTGGCTCGCCCAACACTGCTAGCGAGGAACATGGGCTTGCACCGATGTATGCACTGCTCGCATGCACAAACAGGGGACAGCCGCAAATGCCTTGGCAATTCATAAAGCTAGCGCACGTAGCGCCGGAGGACGCGCAGTGGCGCGTTGGTTGGGTGTGGCAGTGGCCACCCCACCCGCCCGAGCTCGACTTCCAGTGGGAGACGTGAACAGTGCTCGCTGCTTCTGGGCCAATTCTACCGTGGTTCAGTCATAGATATTGTGGTGTGCCCACCACCGCAGGTGTTCCCAGTAGGTCTAGTCTCATGGGGCTCAGAAGCTTAGTATAGTCTGGTTAGGTCTAGCTTGCGCACAGGTGGCGTGCGTGTGTGTGGTGTTGAGTGTGTGTAGAGTGAGTTGTGCGTGAGTTCAGATACTACAGTTGTACTATAAAAGATCAGGAATTCTCAAAACAAAAAAAACGCACGTAGCGCCGGGGCAACTGCGTGATGTGGAGTGCGTAGCGACCACGGACGGAACGACGTAGATCAATTAGATATTTAGTAGATGTGTCCATCATTTTTAGTCTCCACTCAGAACTCGTGGATAATCATTTCCGATCGTATCTTCTTATCGATCAGCGTTACCACAGGGAGGGAGCAGCCGACCATGCAGCGTACTCTTTGTGTGAGTTGGTAAACTGTTTATTGGTCCGGCGCATTATATTGTTATGCCTGGCGACCGACATGTGCTCCATCTCCACCCTTTTTTATTTCCTTTCCCCGAGTAGCCCGGCCTCCGTATCATCCAACGCACGCGACAATAATCATTTGCAAAACATGTTGTGTATAAAATGGGCTTACGAAAGAGCATTCACAAAATAAAAATGTCATAATGAGGGTATGTATCCAAACTCGACATAGTCCTCGCTACAATTTGTTTCTCCGTTATGCGCCATAATTCATCATTGGGGACCAAGATCCACCTAGCGCGGCGGTGTGTAAACCAATAGGAGTGTCATACTCTACGATAACACCCGCAACAAAGGATTTTCGCTCTTGTACATCGGTGTTGCTGGTCCGACCAAAGAAAGCTAGACTTCGAGATATCACCAAAAACCAAACCTTCAGCCAACACCTTCGCTAGAAAGAAGACACACGTACACTAGATCATGAGCTTTGACAAGGAGAAAATATCTCCAAAGTCAACATAAAATCCAACTAGTGAGGTAGGATCGGCCCCACCTCTAATTCCTGGTGCTTACTTCCAGCATGACCAAGAAAATCGACACGCCATCGAATCCTACAGGAGATGCGGGAGAAAGACATAGGGCTTCTCGCACTGGAGTCACGAAATGTTTTATCGTGCAAAAACAACGTGAAGAGTGGGAGAAAATGATGTTAGTAAGTAAAAGGTAAACAACATGAAGAGTGAGAGACAATTATGTTAGTAAGTAAAAGGTGTGAATGGCAATCGCGTTGTTGGACGTTGGACACTAACTCGAGTGTCACGGTATTTTCTAGTAACCGGGGTTGCGGACGAGTGAGGCCTAGTGAAAGGGCATTTCACCCCTAAATGGTTTTGGTGTAGATGACAACGCTTTTGTGGACTAATCGTGTGCTTGAATAATATATGATGGCACGAGATGGTTCCTTGCCCTTCTAAAAGGATAAGGGCAAAGATAGGTTTCCGGCCTTTCTATTTTGTTGAGTCATAAGAAATTCGTACTATCAAGAGAGGATCCGTATCGGAAGGTATGGGGTGGAATATACTTCAGGTACACGAACTTATATGCACCCCTGCTACATCCGCACAAATTGTTGGGAACCCCCAAGTGGAAGGGGTGATGTAGCCCAACAACAAGTATCTCTCTCAGTTGACAATCAAGCTTTTATGGAAATAGTATGAATTATGAAGATGTCAACCAAGTTAACAGTACCTGCACATAAACACAAAACACACAACTTGTCCCCATCGTTTGAGGAAGGTTGTCAAGTTTATTGTCCTGCTTGTTACCAGTATTAAATCGTATAGTGTGATATGAAGTGATGGATGTAAGAAAAATAACAAATGGACCAACATGTACATGATGGAAAACAAGTAATACATGGATGTAAACAATATTAAAAATGAACCGGAGGCCATAGCTTCACTAGAGACATCTCTCCAAATGAACATACCAATATTGGGTGAACAAACTACAATTTGGCAGCGATTAAATTGTACTTAATTTCACTTTATGATTATGATTACTCATGGCATGCTTCATATAGGCATTATATCGATTTAATGCTTGCATCTGTAAAAATTAAGTTCAAACAAATAGAGTATTCACTTAAATAAAATGACATAATGTAAAAATAAAAACATCATCCAAATGTGACATAGAAACAATTGTTTTATACTTAGCCGAACAACACAAAGCAAAGTCTCTACCTCTTGTCATTGGGCTAGCAATACAAGGTTGAACCAACTATCATACACCACTTCATCGCAAGATCTAAGCATATAACTTGGCCAAAACACACAAATAGACCGGAGAGCATATATGATTATAAATAATGCATCAATATATCAAAACATATCAATATATAGAATGAAAAATCTTATCATAAAGTGACAATTCATCATATCGCAACAAACACAACAACTATACATCAGATGAATCTCAATCATGTAGGGAACCGCATGAGACTTTTGTATTGAAAAATATGGGAGCGTGAGTGTCATCTAGATACTGCTGGATCATCTTGGTATTAATATATTCCCTTTATCAAAAAAATCTAGATACTGCTATGGACCATAGTCCAAGAAGACCTACTCACGCATCATCATGGAGGCAACCAAAAATGAAGCACAAGTGTCTATAAAAGATAGTATTGTGCCATCTCTCTTTACACTCTTTTTTGGGTCTCCATGACTCTTTTTTTTGTCCTACATGACACTTTTTTATTATTTTTTTGGTGGCCTCCATGGCTCCTTTTTTATTCGTCACAGGTATAGTAACACTTTAGAAACATCATACTTGTTATTAATCATAACTCGACTGAAATGATTAACATGAATACAAATGAATGCCTTTTTGTGAGTTGTTTTTGTGAGTTTTTTCAGTTTCCTGATAAGTTTACTATTCATTAGGCTGGGTTTAACATGTGTGGTGTGTGGATGAGGTTTTAGGCATGATTTTTGGCTTCGACTTGTTTCAGATTTGCATGTCTCGCATATTAGATGCTCATATTAAGGCAGAAAATGTCAGTGGCCATGTTTACGCCTCGTTGCCATCACTCTAAATTGTGAACAAACACTGTGAAAATAACGGTGGTGGTGCATTATTTTTGTTTGGTTTGATGCGACATTGACAACTATTATTTTCTCGTGTTACATAGTCTTGACTACCAGATTCAATTCTTCGCAAAAAAGAAGGACACCGAGTTAAAGTTTTTGATTTCCCATCATGTCTCGAGATCGTGGCGGCTCATAGTTTGGGCAAACAGGACGACGCCCTGGGCCTTATAATAAAAGGGCCTCTAACATTGAATATTAGTAATCATTGTACTATTTTACAATGCGTCCAAAAAATATTAAATATCTAAAATTACCAATTTGTTGGAGTAAATCAACATATTGGATCAATATTCCGATCGACAATCATGAGCTTTAGTTAGAATGTTAATCTATGTCATGACTTATGAGGATGTTCTACATGTTGTACTCAAATATAAGTTAACGGTATTTTCATATTTAATTTTGTGTTCGACCTTTTATTTGAGAAATATATCGTTACATACAAGAGATAATGCCAAACACATTGCAGATGAGCCTATAAGATAATAAAATCATATGTAAAGTAGATTATCCGGTGATTACTGCTATTGATACTATTTCAATACCAACTAGAAAGAATAATGTTTTCAACTTCTTAGCAACTAAACTCGCTAGGCGCATTAATTTACCTATTTTTAAATGCATACTCTAGAAGTTCATGTAAATGTTCTCAGCTAATCATACATCATAAACCACTAGTAGTATATGCATTAGAGCGTGACATGATACTAAAGATATTGAAATAGACTCCACCACACACGCGCCGATGCACATATACAAATACATACATGCACACTATATAAGTTATGTTATTATATAAATACATCAAGGAGAATCTTTTACGACAGACAATTTAAATTTCTCACAACACAATTTTTTATTGATATACATTGCAATGTATAATAAAGAATGATTTAGATTAATAATAGAAAATTTCAAATGTGGTCAACTATGGAAAATAATGGATATGAACTATACTTGTTAAGATTAGTATGACTAAATTAAGTCACAAATAAGTATAAAATTTTACTATAAATATAATTATTTTGTTTCGCCCTGGGCCCAAAATATGTTTGGATCGGCCCTGTTTGAGATGCTAGTTGATATAATGCATTGCTACATAGCTTCATTTTTATATGTTCATTTTGTCCCCACATAACGAACTCTGTAATAGATCGATTGTTTAAAATGGAGAACGATCAATTAATCTACTTTGGTACGTGAGTGTAATTAATTGCTAGGCCTTCAAGATATATATGCAGTGCTTCGAAACAACATATTTGCTCATATATCAGAAGTTTTTATGTGGTCAACTCCCTGGAAAAATTCGTGGGGAAATTTAGGTGTGTGGTCTATGTTTCATCCCGAGTCGAGTCGTGCATATTGTTGGTTAAGACAGGTGAGACACACGGAATTTAAATATTAGTCTCAAAATAAGAACTCCTAAAACTCATAGTTTAACTTTATATGCAGATGTCATGTTCATACTAGCTATGTACTATAAAAGACTATATGCATGCATGTATTGTTCCATATTAATTGTAGAAATATTTATTTTTGCTAAATTATCATATACAAGAATTTTGTTCATTATACAAAATATTTTTTCATTTATCATTCCACATTCTTTATCATTCCGTATTATTCCAAGACGTTTGCGATGTCATGTATTGTAATATGGTTTACTATCTTTTGTATTGAAACATAACGATTCTTCACAAATCACAAGTATGCATCGTATATCATGTCGTACGCTCAAAGTAACCTGCTCTTCATCATTTGAAATGCACAAAACATCTCCAATCAAAACAAAGGGGACTAATGGACTCTGACTTCGACTAAAACCTTGAATATCAACAAGTGTCTGAACTATGAATTGGAATTCACTAAAAAACCATGTGTATGGAACGCACACGCGTGTTTGTGACTGTCCGAGGGTGGCTAGCTTATTGGATTGCACGTGGTTGATTTGTGTCAAAAGAGTTCAAACACGCACGAGATTTTGTGGAATCGGTGAAAAAACCGGTGAATTTGTGATCGTACTAACAGGACTGGAGCACCTCCCCGGCACTTGGTCCAACGCGCGGTCCCCTTAATTTGCAGTTGCAGGTAGCCCGTCACTGATTGCACACTGTGCTCGCATGCAGGCGATGAGGGCGATCAGAGTACAATGCAAGCTAGACAAGCACTGTGTGAATACCCCCGCAAAAAAAAAAGCACTGTGTGAATAGATTAGATAAGAGCGACCATGAGCGCCACCGGCGTTGATCTGAGCTAGGGCTTCGAGCTTGACCAAACAGACGACAAAATTAGAGGGTTTCGTGGAGTAATTCAACTTGTACTGCTCGTCAGCGATCAGGAGTAATTCAACCTTTACTGCTCGATCGAGTATTTTCTCATCGCCAGCCGGCGGCCGGCGCTGAGCTCGATCGTCGTCGTCACCACAGAAGCTCCCTGCTCCAGATCCCGTCGACCCAGCTGCAGGCCGTCGAAAGGGAGAAGCCGATGGGTGATGGGTCAGTCGCTCCAGCGGTTGGCAGCTAAGCTGAGCTGAGCTCACCGGCCGGCCGGAGTGGACCTGGAAGGGTGGAGATTGGAGAACAGAAGACTACAGCTAGCTCCGGCCGGGTACAGGCGCTGCATGTGCACGTCGCCTTCTCCACGGCCGTGGGCAGAAGTTAAGCCGGCCGCATGCACGTGCGCGCGCCATGGCCATGCTCGCGCTAGCTAATTAAGCTCCTCATGGACGCACAGTAGCCCATGGCCTGGATCGGTACGTTCCGTCGGTCATGATTGATTGCACGCACGGCAGGCAGGCATGTCCGATCGCATCGCATGCACGTCACCTCAACCATGCTTGATCTAGTGGCAAGTAGTTGGTAAATAACCATGCATGGCCCGGATCGCGTACGTTTCTGCTCAACCTGAAACTGCAAGAAAAATTTAAAAACTGTAAGGGCTTCTTTGGGTTGAAAAATCGCATGAATATGAAAAGCATAGTAATTCCACAGGTTTACCTGTGCAAAACAGGGATCATAAAACCAACAGCGGACCTAGAAAAAATTTAAAGCCTGGGCAAACATTTAATCGCTAGACTTACGATGCTAATTTGTAATTAAATAGCCATCAAATTATACTAAACACCGCTCGCACCCTTTCCTTATCTCTACAGTAGAGACAGGCGACAGGGGAGGCGACCTCCAGTTCTCGTTCCTCCGCCGGCGGATCTGCCTCTCCCCTCCGCCTCCGGCCGTCGTTTCGGCGCTGCGAGGTGGGGGAGGCTCGGCTCCGTTGTGTGTATAGGTAGGACCTAGTTAGGTGTGAGTTCCTGTGGCGCCTCGGTTGACGGTGGCGGTGGCGCTGGTTAGGTTTTCGTCCTCCCCCTTTTCCCATCCCGGCTTTCTAGCCGGTGAGGCTGTGGAGGTGATGCGTCAGGCGCGTCCATCTGTCCTTGCTCCTCTGGCCGGCCGTGGTGGCGAGGAGAGGTGCGGGCGGTGGTCGCTGTTCTGGTTTTGTTGCAGGTGGTTTCGGTGGTTCCCTTCTTTGCTGCTGTTCGGACTGGCCATGGTGGCGTGTGGAGCAGCGCGTGGAGGTGGTGCGGTGATGCTGGTGGCGGACCTGGGCGGCGTGGCGCCGGCTGGATGTCGGGTGGTGCTGGAGAGCTCGCGCTGGGGCTGTGGGCGTTCATCGAGTCCAAGCTTCGTCGTGTGGCGGCGGACGGCTCATGCGGCCATCTACAACGTGTGGCGGCGCTCTCTCTCCGGCGGTTCGAGGTACGGCGGCGCCGGCGACGACTAGGCTTCTGGGAGCAGGCTGTTGGATCCGATTGTAATTCGTTCAGGGAGCTCGGGGGCTTCGTGCAATTTTCTGGGTCCTGCTGTATTTTCGTTTTCTTTGCTGGACTTGCTTGTAAATTGTGCTGAGTTCCTAATATATCGGTCGGATCCTCCTCAAAAAAAAAAAAGCCATCAAATTACACTAGCCGGTCGGCCGAAAGCCCGGGCAACAGGGACGCTAGGTCCGCCACTGCATAAAACATAGAAAAATTATATGGTCGTTTGGATTAAACATAGGAAAAACAGGAAAAGTGTCTCGGTTCCTGAAACAAGTTCTCCTACGCATGGATCCTATCCTTACCTCGCCCTGGCACTAAGCTAGATCAGACTTTTGGTCAACCGGTAGAGAGTTGAACAACGCACTTGAGTCATTTTTTTGGGGGTAAATATTTAAATTTCTATAAAATTGAGGCATAGGAATCCAATCTATAAGAGATCCAAAGGCTATCGATAAGAAAAAAATCCTGAGAATTGGAATCCAAAGCGGTGCCTAAGTAGAGGGTGCAGGGCATGCACCGATCGATCATGCATGTGGCTGATGCGCTCGCGTGATGGCTGCCCCGGCCGGGCCACTCCTGTCGCGCGCGCGGCCGCGCTCAACGTCGCCGGCCGGTCGTACGTGTCGAGCGCGAGCGAGGGGAGCAGGAACACGACGGAACACCGCGCGTGCGGGTGGCCGTAGAAAACGACGCCCCGCCAGCTAGGGACGGAGCTGCCTTGTAGGAATGGATTTAGGAATTCCTTCATTATTTTAGTGCCAAAATTACTATTCACTTGGAGAAGATGACCTCAGTGCCATTGAGATGACGCCATCAACTATTTTTTCTGGCTTCGTCTCTGCCGCCAGCTTTGCCACCACCTACTGGGGCCGGCCGTCGCATCATCGCTCGCTCCGACCACGGCCGACGCGCGCAGCCGCCCATGCAATCTGCAGGCCGGGCGATACCATGGTTACCACGCGCGGCGCCGGCGCAGCCGACAGTCCCTCTTCTCTTCTCTCTCAAGCGCGCTCGCCGGAGGTCGGCACGGCGCTTGTGTCCGTCGACGGAGAGAAACGAGTTGCCCCTCGTCCATGCCGATTTTACTTTTTTTTCAGAGGAAAAAAAAGGAGGGAATTGCACAAACCACCACCTATTGGTGCAGCTTTTGCGCAAACCATCACCTTTAGAGGTTTGTTGCACAAAACATCACTTATTGGTGGGAATCCGCTACAGTTAAGAAAAATTTAGCGTTTATTTTTATAACATGATTGTTGACTGGTAGGTACCGCTTGTAAGTGTCATGTACTCGCTCCGTATCAAAATATAAGTCGCACTAGTCACTTACCACAGATATGTATGTAGACATGTTTTAGTGCAAGATTCATGTAAATGACTAGTGAATCTTGCACTAAAACATGTCTACATACATGTGTATGGTAAGTGACTAGTGCGACTTATATTTTGACACGGAGGGAGTAGCAAATAAAACTAGCCACGTCAGCCAGTGGGTCAAGACAAAAAAATGGTGAAACATTTGGGACCGATCCCACATTTAGAAATGGAACGATTTAAAAGTTATTGCAACTGGTTAATTCTAACCAAGTTGTTTCAGTTTTTTTCTTGTCTTTATCCGCTCGCTGATGTGGCCGGTTTTGTTTGCCATATGAATACTTACAAGTGGAACCCACATGTCAGTAATCATGTTAACAAAGATAAACATTAGATTAGACCTAGCGGCAACAGATTACCCCAATATATGGTGTTTTGCGTAACAAACCCGCAAAGTAGGTGTTTTGCACAAAGTAGGTCATGGTTTGTGTTAAAAAACCATCGAAAAAAGTACTGTATGACTCTTTGGCCTGAGGCTGCAGCCGTGATGGGCCCTGGTCGATCGAACATCCTGCCCTTGACTTAAGCGCGTTTAGGGTTTCGGCCCATTTTCAAAAGAAACAAAGGCCCAGCCCTCTAGCCCATGTTAGTCAAGCAGCCACCGACCTAGCCTGCCAAAAGTCCAGCGTGCCTTCGACGCACAAAATCCAACCAAACCCTAGCCTCTCCTCTCCCGTCCTCTTCCTCCAGCCTCCGCGCATCCATCCCCTCTGCACGCCGCCGCCGGCACCTCAACGCCTCCACTCTCACCCGCCCTCATCCGCTCAGGCGCCGAGGCACCCGGCAAACGCTCGACACCTCCGCCGCTCTGCGCCTCCGTTCTTCCGCTGGATCCGGACCTCTTCCGCCGCCACTCAAGGCAAGTTAACCCAACGACCGGTCGATTTTCTCTCAGGAGTTAGGATTGCGCGCCCTTGCCGCAGCCTCGCTGTGCGCGCGCTGGATGTGGCGGCCGCCGCCTCTCTGCGTCCCATGCCCATGCGCCGATGAGCCTGGGAATCTCACTGCCCCTAGGGTAGGTCGACGGGTCCTGCTTGGGGCTGTATCTTTCCTAGTTCTGCCTCACGATTTTTCTCAATTGTTGCCTTATTATGTTCAGTTTATAGGTCTAGATCGGGTTATAGGTCCAGCTCTCTGCTCATGCACGCGAACTTGCACCTTTTCTGAGGCTGCACGGTACTGTGTGGTCAGTGAATCAGCAGCGAACTATATGCTGCCTCGATACATTAGCTGTACCTTAGACTTACTTTCTGGGATATAAATTGTACAATCAAAGTTCACATTTGGGCACTTGGTCTGCTTGATTGTAGCGCATGTATTAACTTCTTTTGAGGAAGTATTGTTTGATACTTATGAGGTTAGATTGGTCCCATAAACGTTGTTTTACTTTTCTTTGGAGAGTGTCATTTCTGTGTTCCGAGGATAGTTTCTCTCTTGCCTTTGGCCAATTCCCTGCGTGGGAAATATACTTGGTGCGCTTCCTTCTGTAGTTTGTATAGATGATAATTATGTCAGCTGGTATACTTTGCAGCGCTTTAATCCAGTTGAAGGAAAAGAACAGGCGAAGCCATGGCATCTCGTTTTTGGGGACAGGTACTGTTTTCTCACTTGCGCTGAGCCCCAAATTCTATCTTGTGTACGTGCAGTGATATCTTTTGTGCTCATGAATGCATTACTTAATACCCATATCTGTTTCTACCCAACATCAGGGAGACAGTGACTCTGAGGAGGAGGTTGATGATGTTGAGTCAGAACAAGGGAGCGATGATGAGAAGTCGGAAGCTGGTGATGCAGGACGTGATGGGTCCAAGAACCGTTACTTGAGCAAATATACCAACGACAGCGATGAGTCTGATACTGAGAACCACCGTGTGATTCGCTCTCTGAAGGACAAGCGCAATGATGAGATGAAAGCTACTGCTGACCAGATGCGCAATGCAATGAAGATTAATGACTGGCTTAGCTTGCAGGAGAGTTTTGACAAGATCAACAAGCAGCTCGAGAAAGTTGTTCGTGTCAATGAATCTGCGAAGATTCCAAATGGGTATATCACGACTCTTGTATTGCTGGAGGACTTCCTGGCTGAGGCTCTTGCAAATAAGGAAGCCAAGAAGAAGATGAGCAGCAGCAATGCGAAGGCGTTAATGGCGATGAAACAAAAACTTAAGAAGAATAACAAGCAGTATGAAGACCTGATCCAGAAATGCAGAGAAAATCCAGGGAGTTTTGAAGACATGTTGTAGATATCAAGGATGGGGATGATAGTGATGGTGGGGATGACAGTGGTGAAGATCTTGTGGAACCTGGGGATGGGTCTGAATCAGAAGATTCTGATAAGGAAGACGGTGAAGGTGAAGAAGGGGGAGGCTGGGAAAAGAAGTTGAGCAAGAAAGATAAGGTTATGGACAAGCAGTTCTTGAAAGACCCGAGTGAGATAACATGGGATATAGTGGATAAAAAGCTCAAGGAGATTGTGGCGTCAAGGGGTAAGAAGGGCACCGGGAGAGTTGAGCGTGTGGAGCAGCTAACATTTTTGACCAGGGTGGCAAAAACGCCTGCTCAGAAGCTTGAAATTCTTTTTCATGTGATTTCTGCCCAGTTTGATGTCAACCCTAGCTTGCTAGGTCATATGCCAGTCAATGTGTGGAAGAAGTGTGTTAATAACATGCTTCTTGTGCTTGATATACTGCAACGATATCCTAATATTGTTGTGGACACCTCATCGGAGCCTGATGAGAAGGAAACTCAGAAGGGTGCTGACTATGATGGAACAATCCATGTTACTGGTGACTTGGTTGCATTCCTGGAGAGAATCGATTCCGATTTTTTCAAGAGTTTACAGTCCAGTGATCCATATACTAAAGATTATGTACAGAGGCTTAGAGATGAACCCTTGTTTTTGGTGGTTGCACAGAATGTGCAAGATTACCAGGAGAGGGTTGGGAATCTCAAGGCTGCTGCGAAGGTTGCACTGCGTCGTGTTGAGCTAGTCTACTACAAACCTCAAGAAGTATATGATGCAATGAGAAAACTGGCTGAGCAAACTGAGGTTAGTGTGGAGGATGGGGAAAGCGAGGCTGGCGAGGAGCATCAAGCAGCTGATGACAGGGGACCACCACCGTTTGTTGTGATTCCAGAGGTTGTGCCTAGGAAACCTACTTTCCCAGAGAGTGGCAGAGCCTTGATGGATGGGTTGATGTCTCTAATTTACAAGTATGGAGATGAAAGGACGAAAGCCCGGGCAATGCTGTGTCACATATATCACTATGCAATATCTGATGAATTTTCAGTTGCTCGTGACTTGCTCTTAATGAGTCGCTTACAAGATGGCATTCAACTTATGGACATCTCATCACAAATTTTATTCAATAGGGTCATGGCCCAACTTGGGTTATGTGCTTTCAGGTCTGGTTTGATAGCTGAAGCTCATGGTTGCTTGTCTGAGTTATATTCAACTGGAAGGGTCAAAGAGTTACTTGCGCAGGGTGTGCAGTATAGTCGATACCACGAAAGAACTCCTGAACAGGTGAACATCCCTCTTGTTTCTCATGTGAATACCTGAAATCATTCTTATGCAAATACCTGCACGCATGTCAGCTAGTCTCCTGTCCAGCACTGACACGCACATCTATAGAATACTGAAACAGGAACCATTATGTTCCCAGAAGATAGCGATACATTTATATATGGTCTATTTATTTATACTTCATGTTTTTAACACCATGTGCTCAGATGTCGGTGCTGCACCAGGATAGATAGGTTAAGTCGAATGATTTAAATTAATTCAGCTCTTAGCCTAACTGGTACTTGTCGACCGTTTATGGCTATTTATCTTCATCACATACATGTCTGTCTTTATCATCATCCTAGCTACTCTGACAGAAAAAAATCGTAGTTACAAAAATTCAATTCAAGTTATTTCTCCTAATAGAAGGTAACTGTAATTTTGGCCATATTCAGTCATTTACTTTCATGTCTTAGGTGTGTATCTGTTTCATGTGTAACTTGTTATTTTCAGAAGTTCAAATGCTCAAGAGTTTGCACAAAAATACCTCTGATATTGCATTCCAATGCCATGCCATTTTCTTATCCCGTGAGCTCCTTGGTGTTTTGTTATTCGATCAAGTCCCTTCAAGAGCATCTGCTTTGACTCTTGGTTTTCCTAGAACTGATATTGCGGTCGTCGACTCTTCATTTTAGCTATACGATTTAATTGACATATATATGTACATTACAATACTAAGTACATATTTTTTGTCAGTCAGTCAGCATCAATGCTCACATCGTAGTTACTCCTGCAGGAAAGACTTGAGAGGAGAAGGATGATGCCTTACCATATGCATATAAACCTTGAACTTTTGGAAGCCACGCACTTGATTTGTGCAATGCTAATTGAGGTGCCCTATATGGCTTCTACTACTTATGACAAGCGGAGGCCTATGAGCAAAACATTCCGGAGGCTTCTTGAAATGAGTGAGAGGCAGACTTTTGTTGGACCTCCAGAAACTGTGAGGGATCATGTAATGGCTGCCACAAGGGCCCTAAATAAGGGTGACCACGAAAAGGCTTTCAGTGTCATTAGCTCTCTGGATACCTGGAAACTTTTGAGGAACAAGGAGCACATTCTTGAGATGCTGAAGCTTAAAATCAAGGAGGAAGCTCTAAGAACCTATCTCTTCTCTTACCCGTCATGCTATGAATCCCTGGGCCTTGACCAGGTCACTACTATGTTTGACCTTACTGAGGCGCAAGCTCACAGTATTGTTAGCAAGATGATGATGCATGATGAGCTTCATGCAAGCTGGGATCAGCCAACCAAGTGCATAATTTTCCAGAACGTGGATCAAACTAGGCTGCAGGGGCTAATCTTCCAGATGACGGATAGGCTCTCTGTCCTTGTGGAAAGCAACGAGAGGGCGTATGAGGCTAGGACTGGTGGTGCCCTTGAGGGTGCACCACCAAGGCGCAGGGGTGGTGATGGTCAAGACTCATCCAATATGGGAAAGTGGCAGGAGAACTTTGTATCGTCACAAGGGCGGCGGGTGGTGGAAGGTTTGGTTACGCTGGCAGAACTGGAGGCTCTGGGCAGGGTGGTGGGTACCAAAACGACAGGGGTGGTCAGGGTTCCCGTGGGGGCTATGGTGGTGGTTCACGGTACCAGGATGGAAGGTCTCGCACTCAGACTGGTTCCTCATCTAGAGGGGATGGCAATGCACGCATGGTGAACCTGAACAGGCCTGGCAGAGTTTAGAAGTCTGATAGATTTGAGATAAATTTTGATCAAGGTTGCTTTGAATCACTCTGTCCTCAGCGTTCTAAATTTGATCCCTCGTTTGCTATATTTTTCTGTAGCTTTTATCATAAACCTATCAAGAAACTTGGACTAGTAGCTATCTGGTTTGTATCATGGAAGTGAGGACTACTTATTCACTCCTATATTTGATATCAAGTTGTGACAATTTTCTACAGTTTTTTTTTCGCAAGTTATGTTGTTCATTTGAGTTGTGTCATGAAAGAATTTGATGAGTGTGTGAGTGAATCCTGTGAGTGGATCCTGTATCTGTGCAATCTGCCTGTGACTGAAGACCACAAAATAAAAGAGAGGCTCGGTAGTTAATACTTAATACTACCTCTGTCCTGTGTTAGTTGTCGTGAGATGTATAGAAGGTTTGTACTAACTACTACTCTGTTTGCGACAAGTAAACTGGACGGAAGTACTTGTTATTAGTCCTTTTGGTTTTCAAAACTGTTGCATCACTTCGTTGGCGAGGAAGGATTCTGATTAGTGAGAATTTTCCCTGTTGAGGCGTTGAGCTTGCTTGAATTGCAAGCGGAAAGTGGGAAACCATACGCAAATTTGTTGACTACATTGCATGTGATTTCAGCAAATATCGAACCCTTCAATAACCATTCAGTTGTGATAGGATTTCAGTATGACATTGACATTTGGTTCCTCAGTTTTGTTCTTGTGAGATGTGATGAATACTTTGTGCAAATTTCCATGCTAAGGGCAACTCCAACGGCAAGAAGCAAACGGACACCAATTTTATCTGCGTTTTGTCCGTTTGAGTTCTCACCATGCGTATATTAAATGTCCGCGTCCAGACAGTGTTTTGTCCGTTTAGGTCGTCGTCCCAGGCAGTGCACCCAACAGGGCGACATTTCAGTTTTTTCTTTATTTATAGATAGGGGGCCATAGACAGCCAGTTTTTACATTAAAAAATAAAATAAAAACATAGATAAAATATATTGACGCAGCCTGCAGGTCGCCGAAGCCTACTCGTCATCAGACGAATCGAGGATCACGTAGTCCGGGGCCTCGTACAGATGCGCCCGTGATGCTGCGCTGACCAGCGCAGAGGGGTGGCCAGCCCTTTGTTCTGCTCCGAGGAGCTCGTTGGGGTCGCCGGTCCACTAGGGGTGGGCATAAAAACCACATCGAACCGAATTAACCGACCGAATTAACCGACATGAATTATCGGTTAACCGAACTTCCCTTTAATTAGAAAACCGATATAATTTCGGTGCCTATTTTTTATAAGCCGATTTATGGGAAAACTAAATAAAAAAACCGGAAAAAAACTGAACGCCCAGGCGGTCCACGACCACAACCGCCCGAGCAACGGCGCGAACGGCTGGTCTGGCTCCTGCTGGTACTACTCCAGATGCCGCTGCGCCTATATTGCCACCTCTGCCTCCACATCGGACTGGTGGAGCACCACGCGAGCCCTTGCCAGCGGGCCAGCTCGTCGGTGTCGACTGTGAGGAGGGAGTTCTCTAGCGTCGCCCTGTACTCGGGGTCGTCTTCCTCCTCCTTCACCGCGGGCGCCGGTGGAGCACGGCCGCGAGCAGGAGCACGAGAGACACGCGGGGAGACGTAGAGGAGCACGAGTGCCGAAGTACGCCCGGAGGTGCGTGTCGTGCTCCTCGTCGAACGACGTGTCCCAATGGGGACTGTCCTCGGTGAGGAGCTTGCCTCCTTATCGTGCTTGCCTTTCCCGGTCCACTTGAACAGCCTCATGGTGGCGGTCGACGTTGACTAGGGTTTGCAGTTGGCGACGGGGAGCATAGTGGGGACGAGGAGTGGGCGGTTGTCGCTATCCGCACATGCCCTCGCATTAAAAAGGGACATCAAGGGAGATGGAATGGCTGTTGGGTCACTGCCAGGTGGGCCTGTGGTGGACGCGCGGACGCTCCGTCTCCATCCATGGAGACAAAACCTGGACAAATTTGGGCCAGGAATGAGTTTGGATGCGTGACGGACAAAAAACAGATGCGGGGTGCATTTGCGTCATCAGTTGAGCCGTGTTTTTTGTCCAGCACGATGCAAACGGACGCGCGCCGATGGAGTTGCCCTAAGCATTCAAGTTAAAAATAATTTAGAGAAAGAAAACATTCAAGTTAAATAACAACGCTGCTACGGTGAGTTCAGAATTGAGCCCGACAATGTCCATCCTCGGGCCTGGGCCGCTTCAACCGTCAACCAATGTCTTGACCTCTTCGGCACCTTCCGGCATGGCGCGGTGGCATAGCCTCGCCGCCCTCGCGGCCGCCGCCGTCCTCTCAGGTACCCCGCCCTCTTCTGACCTCATGGATCCAAGTTTCAAACACTCGCCTCTCCATCCCCACGAACGCACCTATCCCTGCAGGCCTTCTCTACAGACGCAAATGCGCTCGCCTGACCTCGCGGGTCCGGGAGCTGGAGGACTCCCTGGCCAACGCCGCGGAGAAGGCTGCCGCGGAGCGCCGCGGAAGGGTTCGCGCTCAGCAGGTCGGCCCTCCACCGAAGCTCCAGTCCGCCATGTACAAGCTTGCCCTTGCGCATTCCATCTCATATTGCTTTGCTTCGTTCCTGGCAGTCATTACGGAAGGCTCTGAGCGAGCAGGGGGCGAGCGCCCCAGATAAGGCGAACCCGGCCAAGGCCGCGGCGTCGTACCCCATGGCGCCGATCGGCATCGTGCAGTCCTGCTTCTCCACTAGGTGTCTGTTCTGTCACTCAGCTAACTTAATTAGCCGGAGTTGGTGATGTGTGTTTGAACTTTGAAGGCGTGTGGTGTTCATGTCCATGTCTGTTGTTTCTGCAGGAACGGTACACCGAGGCAGCCTTTGGTGGTGCCGCTGGCCAGAGCGACTGTGGTGCTTAATCCGGCTCGTGTCCCAGCTGAAGCGCTAGAGGGACTCGCTAGTTACTCGCATTGTTGGATCCTCTATGTGTTCCATCTGAACACTGACCTTGATAAAATGTGGAAAGACCCTGCTAGGTCCAAGCTGAAAGCAAAGGTGTGATCTGTTTGTTGGCCTGTAGTCGGTTCTAGTTCTTAATGGAAAAGTTGTTATTCTGAATGCTATTGTGGATATGGGATTGAACTAGCGAATTCTTCTGTTTCTATGGAAGGTGAGAGTACCTAGGTTGAAAGGGATTAAGATGGGCGTTTTGGCAACGAGGTCTCCGCATAGGCCTAACCCAATTGGACTCAGTGTTGCAAAGGTAAGTATTGAGTACCTTTCTAGGATCCTTTCTTGTCTTCTTCTTGGGCAAGTGCAATGGGGAGTGCTTAGAGAAATGCTTAAACAAATAAACCGGTTTTCGTTTAAGCACTAGTGCTTATTTGTACAAGGAAGATGCTTAATTTGGCACCTCTCCTATAGAAATAAGCACCAATGCTTAACAAAAATTATGGTTTAAGCACATCTCAAAGCACTCCCCTTTGTACATGGCCTTAGTGTTCCTATAGCCTACGCCGCATAAGTAAGGATGGATTGGAAGTGTCACTTGAATTTTTTCAATGTATATATCCAAATACTATAGCTATTTTGGGATATAGATTGATGGACCATGACATATAAGCGTACTTGAGTTTTAGGATTGATGGGATTTATGAACTTATAAAGAGTAATCTGAATTATCATAGCTTTAAGTATGTTCCCTTTTTATGCATCATGTGTAATACTAAAGATGTTCACAAAGGGGTGCCATTTGGAGAGATTGTTTTGGCACGAATGCTGCAATACATGCTGCACTGTCACTTCTATAAGAGAAGTAACTTATATGCTGATTGGATTTTGATGAGAATTGAACTGCATGCCTCTGTTCACCACACATGATAAACCATAGTGTGTTTAGCATAATGTTATGCTTTGAGATTTTTTTATCTCTTAATTTACAATTGAGTTTTTTATAGGTGGAGGCAGTGGATGGACACGCAGTTTTACTTTCTGGAGTAGACTTGGTTGATGGCACGGTATCAGGCTGAATGCTTTTGTTCTCCATCATTGTACAGATGTCATAATTTATCAATGTCAACTGTGAACTCGTCTTAATACATTGTTTACTCCATCTACAGCCTGTACTTGATATTAAACCATATCTGCCATATTCTGATAGCGTTAAAGGTGCGGCTATCCCTGATTGGTTAGAGGTACACTCTATGTGGCATGTTAGTCCATGCAGTACTCTCTTGATCTTTACAATTTGTTTGTTTTTCTGTTTGTTCATAACATGTGTATTCTTTATAATAGTGGATGTACATCGTGGTACACCTTATAGATTGATAGATGGTTAGCTAATCATTGTATTGAGATGATGGTTTCTCCTAGTCTTATCTAAACGCCCTTACATGACCAAAGATATGTATTCTCTACCTTTTAGGAAGTTTACACAGTTCTTTTGTCTTACAAACTTCCCTGCTTCGAAGCTGGAGTTGATATTATAGGAAGGGTCTGAATCTTAAAAATCCAATAGACCTATCTTATTTATGCAATGTGAGCTGAAAATTCACTTGTTTAGTTGTGCTGACTGCAGACTGCTAACCGAAGGGCAGGCAGAATCTTGTAGTGATGTCTTAAGTTTTTGTGCTCTTGTCAAAGTATCACATATATTTCGTTTGCTAGATTTACTCTTGTGTTGCCTGGATTGTTTGCCACCTACTTATGCTGGATATTCATGTGTCAGGATGACTTGTTCACCTTTTATGACAATGTTCCAACCGATTTACTCTTGTGTTGCCTGGATTGTTTGCCACCTACTTATGCTGGATATTTTGTCCAACTAGGTTGATGGTGCATTAGCGGTGGAGTCCATCCACTTCTCTGAGCACTTCATTTCTTCACTTTCCAACTGTTGGGTGCATGTAGTAAGTGTTATAGTCCTTCACTTAAATATACTTTATGCACACCTTACAAACATGTTGGTATTTTGGTCAACAAGTATACACTGCTAAGCCAATTTCCGACTTACAGTTCATCAAACTTAATCTGTTTCAGCAAAAGCAGACGCTCTATGCCTCAGCAGATGAGTTTCAGGATCTGATCAAAGAGGTGCTCTCCTGGGACATCAGATCATTGTCTCAGCGAATCCGTCCTCACCAGGTGACCATGGAACGCGAGACTGATAATTATGCTAGTAAACTTGACAAGGATTACGGAAAGAATGAAGATTGTGAAGTCACTGACCCATGCTCCGTTGTTGCCTACCACCTTCATCTGGAAGGAATTGACGTATCATACAAAATTGATGAAAATTCCAACATTGTTGTTGACAATGCGACCCTTCTTCAGAGTGCTACAAACCAAAACAAGTGTTGCTACATGACATGGAGGGATAAACTTAGCACTTTGTAGGCCATATAGCCAAACAAACAAATGCGAAAAATGAAAGAAAAAACTTTTGATATATTCGTAGGTGCGCAATGTTGTACACTTCATGAGGCTGATTAATTCGCGCGGTCACCTGAACTTGTAGAGAATATACTGGAATTGGCAATATAATCGTTTTCTTTTTAAATTTTTGGATTTATATTTATATGTGTATTCATGTAGCATTAAAGTGCATCTCTTTTGATGTATATTGGTTTGAAAACTAAGAAGTTGTCAAATAGAAAGTTTAAAAGAGGTGTCGTTACAGGAAGAATCTGATATTCATGGTGGAAGTGTAAATCGGCAAGAATCATTATCTAATGACTTCAGCAGAACTGTGTAAGAAGGTATGCATCTGTTGGTTCTTTTTTTTTGTGTGTGTAGTTGTTGCCTCAGCTATTATGCATGGTACCGTTCACCATCTCACTGGAGTGTCTGTTCTGTTTGGATGAGGTATTGACTGATTGATCTCAGAGGATGAATGACATTGAATCAGTATATCATGACACTGCATCACTTGTGTAATAGCCCTACAAACTTTAGCAGACTTTGAGACTTCGGCTTGAACCTATGAAATAGATGCACTTTCAAAAATGTCCTTCTGTTACATCCATAATTTCTTGAAATTGGAGAGATAATTGGGAAAATATGGCACAGTTGAGCATGCTAGCTGAGCTCAGTAAGAGAACAGCTGATGAAAAAATAAACCAAACTTCAGGTGGGTTCCACTTGCAGACCATTAGTTCTTTCACCTCTGAAAATGATAATTGACCCATTGCTGGACACAACTATATTCGTCAGTCACTCTGTGTCAGATACCAGTTCTAAACTGGTTTGTTCTTCTAGCCCATTTTCCTCTCTCCCTGCTAACTGTGCATTTTCTTCAACTCTTCCTCCTTGGTTTCCTTCTTGGTGTTCACTGCTTTCGTCACTTGTTGCACTGTCTCCTGGTCGATTCAAATTGTCTAATGTGACCTCTGTTGACCTGTTCTTTTTGTAGAAATAAATTATCAGTGCTATCAAAAGGGAAGAAGTTGAAGCAATCCAGTAAGGATGAATAGTCCTCTGAAGTTGGCGAAGGTGAGTCTACTTGAACCGGTGACAGGGCCCACATTCTGGCAGTTGTTTTGATCTCCAATCCACCTTTTCTCAATTTGAGTCATAGTATCCCCCCCTGTTACATTGAGGATTGCCTTTGAGATGTCGCCAAGTAAGGGACTTCCCTTTGATAATGCCTGAGCAAGAAATATGGCCATTTATTGACTCATTTACACCAACAGACAACACTGTATTATGTCTTGTCTGATGCAAGTAAACATATAACTATGCAAACGTAATTGAACTTAGTATCAATGTTAGTAAAACTACATATTAGTAATCTGTCTGACCTTAACCTCTACGCATTGTTACTAGGCAGTAGGCACAATAATTTAGTAGGTTACATTATACCAAGACAATTATAGGATGTTCAAACATATTTCACGTGATTGCTAGTTGGCATTCATTTCTTTATGAAAATCCAATTTAGTAGCTTATATTTATTTTCACTGTAGGGATATACCATGAAAGAAGCATATCTAATGCAGTTAAACTTACATATCCAAAACCTGCAGCCTTGTAAATTGGTCCCACCATGGTGTACTCTTTGCAGTGGTTCGCCAGAAATAGTTTAATGTATGGAACCTCATGCACAAGGGCAGCAATACCTCCATTGTTGCTTCCTCTGGAAAGTGCATTGTGAAAATCATCAGGGGAATCATAGGGCATGATCTTTGACCTGTCAAAACCGAGTTCTTCCAAAAGTCCTTTGACGTACGAACCACGGTGATATCCTACATATTCTCCACTTTTTAAGAGTTCATGCACATCTGTCACAGTTGGCTGAAGCTGTTGTACGGTTAGCATTGACGTCAGGCTCGCAGTGTAACTTGATGTAAGTACCATCAGAAAAATGAGCCAAACGACCAAAACTATCCGGGACAGAAAGCGTTGCACGAGCTCTGCTGCAGAAGTTGCGGAAAATTAATTTAGTTTTTTTGTGTGCTATTTCAAAGCTGAAAACCACAACATCCAGATCATAATAATTGTCAATGGTGGGACATGGTTGCTGTTTCATGGTTTAGTATAGGATACTTAATTTGTTCTCCTCTTTTAGTGCATATGAAATATGTAGTGTTATATTCACTACAGTGTAGTAATGAACCTACCACAATTTTAGATATGCAAAGTTACCCAGATGTGTTTTGAGAAATTTCATATGTATTTTTTGTTTGGTAATAATTGTGCTTTGTTAGTTGATCAGGATTTATAATTTTCTTCCCATTCAGACTTCTCAGCTTGATACTAAATGATGTATTTATGCACCACCATGGAAAATGGATATATTGTAGTAAGTGTACTCAACTGTCTTCAAATATGGAGAAAAAGATCATAATCCCCAACTGTCTGGGAATTGGCCCTCGGACGTTCTCGTTATTGCCTAGAAATTCCAATATTAATACGACCACACCGGTATAGATAAAGAATACAATGCTTCCAAACCACATGCCAGGTGCTAGTGGCTTCAGGAAAATCCATGTATTCTTGTTTCTGCTATCCCTGACTGGAACAATCATTGCTATTCCCGATTCTGTGTATGGCAGGGTGAAGTCAGCGTAGAATGTTCGGTTATACCTTATTGTTATATCTCCAATTACTATATCATATATCTGTAAAAGGAAAAATGAACCATTAGCTGAGCAGACACAAACATTTTTCCAGCTTAAATATTCTTCTACTAAAAAAGCTACAGTAGTAGTAATGGAATATGGAGAACTAATTGAGGGTAGCACTCAATATGTAGTCGCACTTTCTCTCATCAAATAGGGGTTTCCGTTGGTATCTAAAGTTTGGTACCATATAACTGGCTGTACACACCAAAAAATCATGTGGCATGCTTAGGTTGTTTGTTATGAGAACCAACTACTTGTTACAAATCCCTCTCTTCTCACGCAAGCACACACAGGTAAGCCACTGGATAGATTTTTCTGCTGCTCACAACTGCAGCTCACATACTTCATGTATTTATATCGAGGGTACAGGGGTAAGACAGTGTGCACAGCAAACCTTGCAAAATTGGAATTTGCTACTGCTATGCTAGCCTGGCAGACTTACTTACTGCTACTTGCGAACCTGGCAGACTTAATGCCTAAGGGTTACCTAACTCTACTGAAATTAGATGCTGAGACTAGCATATTGAACAGTCTCCTCGAAAGTAGTGAAGGAATGCCAATGGTTGTACGATACTAAGTGGAACGACTATAGGATTATCTATAACATCCATCATCTGTCTATATAAATATTGAGTATCATGCTTCTAATGTTAAATGGAACATGTGGAAGTTTAGTTTGATACTTGAAGGCCTAAACTGTTAACTACAAGAAATCAATAGGGAATGCACACGGCTTGAAATCTTTCATACCTTAAGATAAACTTGGTAGACAAAATCATTGTAATCTTTGGTACTTCCGTCATCCCTGGTACTAAATAGTACATATTCATAAGGGAGTGCATAAGGAAGTCTCTTAACCGCCTCTTCAAATACATCCACTGAAAGACCGATTGCTTTAGTTGCACCTGTGAGATGATCCCTTTCGACCTTTATAAATTCTGGAAATCCACTCGTGCACACACCAACTTGAAGTTTCTTCCCACTTACAGGAATCTGAAAACCCCGGGGTACTTCTATGGACTCTCCTGGCCAGATCACAGGGTTTAGATCATGCACTGAACCAAAATTTGTTGTTGCCAGTTTGGTTTTATTTAATTGTCGTGAGATTCCATTTTGTGCAGTCCAGAATCCAATTTCTCTCCATCCTTTGCTTACTACATTTATTATTCGAAATCTCAAAATTTGCAGCTGCCTATTTGAAAGGTCAAAATTGCCACTGAGACCTCTAAATCTATTCTGCATGATTGCTTGCAACAGTTTTGGACCATTACTAGATGTTTCCAAGGTTTCCAAGCTTGTTGAATTTATTTGAACACCTGGTTTTTGAAATGTGGTGTTTGCATGTCCTACTTCTGCTGCAGCTTGTGCTACTGCCCAGATTGTATCATAGCCCCACAGTCCGAAGATGCTCAATTTCAATGGTGGATCGGTTGGGTTTTCAATTTGAAACCTCATATTCCATCTCATGGTGAAGTCATCAAGTTCCCTTGATTTGGGAACATAAAACTCAACACCTAAGGCACCATTCAACGACTCGAGAACAGAAGAATTCAGTGAATCTATTAGATTGGTTGCTCCATCGGTCATTATCCATGCATGCCCTTTGTTCATCATCCCTACTTCTTTTGCCTTTATAAAGAAGAGGGAGGCCAATGTAACTGACATATGCACAACAAATACTGTTGCTTGCATTGTCTTCAACTTATATAGTTCTAGGGTAATTTCTTCACTAGTTGCTGACAGAGGGATCACACTTCGGTAGGGAATACGGACATCGACTTCATGTAGGGCATCAACAAGATATGGTATGATACCTCTACCATAGTCAGTGTCTTCATAGATAGGCACTGTTAGGAATAAGCAACTTGTATTCCACGGAGCCAAAGGCCACAATATATAGTACATGTACAGGTGTAAATATGCAGGGAGCCCCCTATCTAATAGGGAAACTACAATATACAAATATCTCTCTAACACCCCCCCTCAAACTCATGGTGGATCCACAACACTGAGTTTGGAGAGGAGAAAGCTATGCTGTGCTCTAGTCTGGGCCTTCGTGAAAAAATCCGCCAACTGTAACTCTGAAGGCACATACTGGAGCGCAATAATCTGATCCTGCACACTAGCACGGACAAAAGAAGCATCAACGCCAATATGCTTAGTAAGCTCATGCTTCACTGGGTCACGTGCAATGCTAATAGCACCTGTACTGTCTGACAAAAGAGTCGTGGGTGTCGTAACAGAGACACCAAAATCTGCAAGTAACCACCGTAACCAAGTCACCTCAGCAGTCAAAAGAGCCATAGCTCGCAATTCAGCTTCTGCACTCGAACGGGAAACTGCGGTCTGCTTCTTCGTCTTCCAGGCAATGAGAGAACCACCAAGGAAAACACAGTAAGCAGAAAGTGAACGGCGATCCAAAGGATCACTAGCCCAAGTAGCATCGGAGTAGGACTGAAGCTGTAACGAGCTAGAACGAGGAAAGAAGAGACAAAGCGAGATCGTTCCACGAAGATAGCGTAGAACACGAAGAAGGTGACTATAGTGAACCGAAGTGGGAGCAGAAACAAACTGACTCAGAATATGGACAGGATAAGAAATATCAGGGCGAGTAACAGCTAGATAGACGAGACTCCCGACAAGATGTCGATAACGAGTCGGATCAGAGAGAGGATCGCCATCAGACGCACGAAGAGAAATATTGAGCTCCATGGGAGTCTCAGCAGTACGCTCATCAGTAAGAGCGGCACGAGAAAGAAGATCATGAATATACCGTTCTTGGGATATAAAGAAACCATCAGCAGTGGACGAAACCTCAATCCCAAGAAAGTAACGAAGCGGACCAAGATCCGACATAAGAAACTGCTCACTCAGACGTGCCTTGACGAAGGCAATATACTCTGGGTCGTCACCAGTGATGATCATGTCATCAACATAAAGAAGAAGAAGAGTGCGACCACGAGGAGAACAGTGAACAAACAACGCAGGATCATGAGCACTGGGAGAGAAACCAGCAGCTGTGACCACAGAAGCAAAGCGCTCAAACCATGCACGAGGGGCTTGCTTAAGGCCATAGAGAGAGCGACGAAGACGGCAGACCATGCCATCTGTAACAGAATACCCAGGTGGTGGTTGCATATAAACCTCCTCACGCAACTCACCATTAAGAAAGGCATTCTTAACATCAAGCTGAGACACAGACCAATGGCGAACAGATGCCACGGCAAGAAGAGTCCGAACAGTGGTCATATGAGCCACTGGAGCAAAAGTCTCATCATAATCACGGCCATGCTCCTGCTGAAAGCCACGAGCGACCAGACGAGCTTTGTAACGCTCAAGAGTCCCATCAGAGCGGGTCTTAACCTTATAGACCCACTTACAGGTGATAGGACGAACACGAGGAGGAAGAGGGACGATCTCCCACGTACCAGTGCGCTCAAGCGCAGCAATCTCCTCAGCCATGGCAAGCTGCCATTCAGGATGAACAACAGCCTCACGATACGTAGTCGGCTCCGAGACAACCGAAACACTGTAGGTAGCGGGATTATAGAAATCAGGTGAAGGACAAGGCCGAGAACGAAGAGAATAAGTCGGCTGAGATGGTGCACCGGAAGTAGGGGGTGCATCCATAGGTTTTAACTATGGAGGCAATGCAATTCACCTGTGCTGAGTCATTTATTGTCGCTCGCACAAAATATGGAAGACTTCTAGATGATAAAGATGGGTTTGTTGCCGTGAAGGATATTACTGGGACATGACTTTTATTTCCAAGTTTTGAGATAAATAAAGCTTGCGAAGATGTCTGAGGACCGATGATGGCTTCTACATTGTAATTTTCCAGCAGGTCAATAGCTGCATAATTGTATATGGAGACAAGCTTTAGATGAAGATCTTACATTCAATAAAATTCATAATATGCATAAATCCCAAATAATGATAGGGAACCTAATAATCTAATGTGTAAGACAGTGCAAGAACAGAAGATGAAGAAGTCGCCAAGCTGCACTCCTGTGAAAAGTTCCAGATCACCAGATGCAATCCAACTGTTGGACCTGTGTGTTTTCACAAATGCTGCCACTAACCGATGTGAACAGTATGTAGTAGAGTGGGATAGTTGATTAACTACATAAATAGTCCCATGCAAAAAAAAAAAAAAAACTACATAAATAGTTAACTGGTTCCAAATTAGGATAAGTTGTATCATATTATATTTTGTATTGTCCTCTTGATGGTTACGAAATATTATTCCTGGCGCACATAATGAATTGCTTGTCACTCTGTCTGCGATCTCATGACATAAAAAAGATCCAGCATTGTTTTACTTTTACTAATGTCGCTTTACTACCAATTTTTTTCTAGTCATCTCAGAATCTCATCTAACAGTATGCTAAAATTCTTATTTTGTCAGAGCAGTCAGAGGCTTCCACTACATGTCCCTGTCAAAGGTAACCTATAGAGTTGCTAAAACAGGTAGTTTCCTCCAGATGTCTTGTGGTTTTGTGTAACTTTCTATTTTCCTTTTATTGTATCAGGTTTTGCGTCGTAATCATGCAAACATTGTGTGTGTAGTTAGAGTTCTTCCCCATGTTGGTTCACCCACAACCACTTGTATATCCACTACCCCCAGTCCACACCGAGTTGAGCTCAAGTTCTTAAGATGCAAAGTTCAGGAATGGTTTACCTTCAGATGCAGCTTGGATGTCATCGCCCATGGAATCTCTGATGTGGAGGACTATCTTTGTGCTATCGTTCTGATGAACAGCATAGAAGTCCTCCATAGCCAATGAAATGCTGGTCCGTGCTATTTTGCCAACCATGGATCCCAAATCAAGGACAACTCCTACATGGAATTCCTGTACTCCTTGTGTAGAAGCATTTTGGGCAATAGCCAAGTTAATTGGCAGCAAGAGGAGCAGGATGAGACTGCGCGTGATCTCCATTACACTTTTTTGTCCAGAGGCTTGCAGACCCCTCTTGCACCCATTGTGCTCAGTTAAGTTTTTTAGTAGTCTCTTTCCCGGAGGTAGTCACATCTAGTCTCAGTAAAGTCAACTACGTTTGGCCCCATAGCAAAAAATAACGTCAGTTGCAATTCATTTGCCTTCACTGGATGATGGAACTAGCTCACTATGAAGTTATTTTCTCAAAGGCAGTCAAAGACTTTGATTGCAGTCTTTTCTGCTGGCACTTGTGATGGTTGACTTGACTGCACTAGTAAAGTGACCTGTGTAGTTAGGATTGGCTCAAGGTCATATTCTTTATCTCAATTGGCATTTGGATATAGTTGTTCTCACTTCTCAGCGCAATGCACAGATTTAACTATGGACAAAAAGTCCAATGGCCTGATCTCACCACCAGGACCACTCTGACTTCTTTCCCTCTTGTCGGTGCAAGAGGCAACGAGTGCCGAGTTCAGATCGTTTCCCCTATAATGAAGTACTTCTGTCCATCTCTATGTAGAACTTGTATACAACAAGTGTAAATCTTTGTCCCTTTTCTATAAGAACTCTTGCATCTTGACCTTCTCCTGGGGTAAGGTTTGTTTGTTGATTATGGATTGGGATATCCTTTTTTTCACGCTATTTTTGAAATGAACTGTGAAGGTCCTGATGAGGCTTAACATGGAGGGTCGCCACGGGAAAAATGTCAGAAATGGCAAGATAACTGGATCCCATGGGAACCATCAGTACAACCAGTTACATTGAGGGAAAGATGTCGACGTAGGTGGGTTTTGGAACTGCTGAATCACATCAGGAATGAGACGGATGTAGCCACTATTTTGTTGTTTACGCAAAGGATCTGTCATTGACATGTAGTCATATAGGCTTACATTTTTTCCCCAATCGGATTAACCTCATTTCCATTAACGAATCAACGGAAATACAAAGCTAACACATGTTACATCACAGTCTACCGGGGGGGGGGGGGGGGGGGGGGGGGGGGATAGGGGGTGTGAGAGCGAGCTGGGGCATTAACAGGAAACCCGCTGCGAGTGTTCGATGTTCAACACCTTACGGGGCGAAAACCTGCTACACCTGTTACATCACAGTCTACCAAATATAGGCATCCCAGCCATATAAAGTATTAGACTAAAGAACATTCAAAAGGAAACACCATACTAAGGATAGAATCTACGAGGTACTCGAAAACCAGTGAGGGGAGAACTTTTTGGCAGATAATGTCTAAGTTTTCCTTTCCAGCAAGGCAGCAAGCTTTTCCTGAACACACCAAGCGTGGGTCTCGATCACCAATAACTCGAAGCCATATAGGCTAACTGAGCACCATTCATCTTCCTCCTGCTGACGTTGAGCGGACACTAAGATAAAATTGCCGCAACTACAGGTGGAAGACACGGTAGCTTGGGGCGTATATTTTGTAGCCCGCGTCAGTCATGATGTTTGGTTGGGCAAGCTAGGTCCGCTGGAGCCTGACTCACTGAGAACGGTCATTCTATTCACAAAAATAAGTACACGCAAAGGCGTAGCCAGGCCCAGGCTACGGGGGAGTAGCCATAATTACACTAATTGACACTGTTGATGACTGTAGCACTAAAATTGGCCCCATGCCTGGCGTTTTGGCTCTCGGGACCCTTTATCTGTGCCGTTCAACATAGCTTCTGGATCTGTGCCAGGCGTAATTATTGGGCGGCGAAAAATGTGGTATATAGTCCATGTATTGCGATCGAGGGTATGAGGTCCCACAAGGAGAAGCTAGCAGAGTTTTCTGAATCCGGCCGTTTGCTGCAGAGTCTCGTGACGGACCATCTTTCTAGGAAGTGCCGAAACGTCTTCTCGTTGTTACACTCGTGGCCTCATGGGAAATCATGGCCGCCGCGAAACGCGATCGAGAGCAAGTCCTGGTTGCTCGATCTTGTCGCATTAGAAACTTAGAATTGGTGCACATTAGAAACTGGTACCGGTAGCTGACTAGCAGGCGCGTAGTGTTCATGCAAGTCTGCTGCTCTTGCTCGTGTTGTGTGTTTGAGTTCGTGACTGGACCTACTAATGAAATCACTTGCACTCTCTGTCACGTTGCATGCACCGTGTATCCTGCTGCCAAACACATGGGATGACGGCATAGCGCCTACTGTTGGTGCAAATTGTGCCGTAGTATTCGGCCGATTTAGCTAGCCCAGCTGCATGTCATCCCCGGACCCGTTGTAAACTGTTATTATGATCTGCACGAGATAAACAAGCAAAAACTCTGTCTCGTTGTTAATCTGTAGTAGTATCTCCAAGTGTTTTGCATGCGTACCTGAGTCCTATAGGCATATATATATGTATTGACAGTTGTTTCGCCTACTTGGCTGCTCCGGCCTATGACGGACATCGATCGGGCAGTCATCTACTCCCTCCGTGTCAAAATATAAGTCGCACTAGTCACTTACCACACACATGTATGTAGACATGTTTTAGTGCAAGATTCACTAGTCACTTACATGAATCTTGCACTAAAACATGTCTACATACATATGTGTGGTAAGTGACTAGTGCGACTTATATTTTGATACAGAGGGAGTACGATGCTAATGGGCGACGGACGGCCGTCCTAGCTCTTGGAGCTTTACAAGGGTGAGCTTCAGCTGTTCAGCATCGGTGTGAAACTGTGGACGGCGACAACATCGGAGATGTCAACGATCGATGGCCCTTTCGAGTGCTGAAAAGATCGTGCGCCTGGTGCCAGGGTCACTCTGCATGCATGCCCAAGGTAGAAGCATCTCGGTGTCGAAGACGGCATGGTAGATGCCGAACCTGAACCAGAACCTATAACCTGCAATTAAGTCGAAGGTTGCGCCGGACAAGCGGTGGCCTCAAGAAATGGCCGGCAAGAAGCGGCACCCGGCTGTGGTGACTATCGCTCCTGCTAGAGGTCTCGCACCGGAACGTCGCCTGCGTCGTCCGGTTCTGCCTCTTCCCTGGCGAGGGTCCTGCCGGCGACCCACACGTACTGCTGTTAAACGAGCAATCCGTCGGACCACATGCGGTAGATGGTCACCGGCGGCGGCGGTCGCACCGCTATCTGCTGGCACGACCGCGTCAACATCGCCAGCACTCCCCAGGATCTCCACTCCAGCTACGTCTTCCTCTCGCTGCCAATCTCACCGGCCCAAGCTCGTCTCTTCCGCGCCGGTGGCGACCTGCCACACCTGATGTGCTCGCAGCGGGGAAATTGGTCCAGTCTTGCAGATGGGGGCTGGGAGATGGCTGGTGGAAACGGTGTCTAAACTGCCCCCCGTCTCAACCGTCCGTTAACTCCCAACACCTGCCGCAGTTAATGCTGTTCAGAGCTAGGCCTTCACACTGTTCATAAAAGGCATGATACGCAGAAATACCTGGCAGAATACTTCCGTTGGTACAGATCTCGATGCTTACCATGGGTCTAGATTTCAGGATCATCTGCACCTGAGAGCCGAATCAAATATCCGCACGCATCTATGGTAGATTAGCTCGTGCATCTTACTTAGATGAAGAGGGAAGATCAAAACCTCGTGCAAAAGAAATAAGCACTTCAGTATTTTGGTTCGTCTTCACCGGTTTTGCCAAGCCAGTAAATTATTGCCTATGTGTTTCACGACGACTAGTCTTGTAACATTTTTTTTGGAGGAAAATGCAAAGTTTACAACATGGATTTTTGTTGTTGTCTCCAGGTTTTTTCAGGTTTGTTTTAGGTTTGTGGACCAAGCTTCAAGATCACGCCAGCTGCGTCGGAGGAGGACTTGCTCGTGTTTTTTTTGTTTTTCTAAGGTCTTTCTTGTAAAATTTGTGGACCAAGTTGTTATCTCCAATTTTACTAGGGCCCTCTTTATAAATTGTACCAGGTGATATACTAGCATTGCTCAAAGGCGGATCCTTGGAGACGTCTTAGAAAAAGGTGTATTTTGAGTATTGGAAGGGGTCTTGGATCAGAAATTTCCAATAGTCCATTAACCTAACCTATTTTAACAAAATAAGTTCAAGATATCCCCACATATCGACTCATTTCTGTCTAGATTCAATACACTACACCATAATTATGTCGATTAATGTATTGAGACGTGGAAAGTGTCTTTGCCTCCCGAGTTCCAGTGCTCCTACTAATTAAAAAATTCAAAGCAATATTTACGAGTTTTAAAAAGTTCTGAAAAATCCGGATGTAGACAATGGTGTATCTCACAAACGTGCAAATATAATTTTTAAATACTTTATATTGTGGGTTACACAAAAATGACAAATCAGATAAGCACACTTTTGCCATTTTTATGTAGCTTAGAATACAAAGTATTTGAAATTGATTTTGTTACACATTTATGTGATACATCATTGTCTATCTCTCTGATTTTATTTCAGATGTTTCTAAAACTCGTAAATATGATCTTTGTTTTTTTATGGTAGCAGGAGTACTGGATATCGGGAGTCAAAAAATCTCCGCTCATTTGAGATGGATTATACGTAGTGATTTGAGATGATGGGTGAACGGATGAAATTATACCTATGCTAAACAAGGCCTTAACAGTTCATAACAGCTGTCAGATTTTGAGATGATGGGTGAACGGATGAAATCTCCGCTCATTTGAGATGGAAGATTATACTGACGAGTGACGAGAGTGGCAGAGTGTCATCCGCCTTATTTCTCCGCCATTTCCAAGCTCTCCGTGTCCGCCCTGCGCCCCTGCGGCCCTGCCCCTCCTACCACCGCAACAAGGCATCCGCATGCGGCGCCGAGGGGCTCGCCGATCCACTATCGCGACGGACGGAGGACCCATCCTGCGCGCGGCGAGCCTAGCAGCAAACGGAGAGGTACGACGAGACTTATAATCCAACATAGCTCTGCCTAGTGCAAAACTTCCAAAGCCAACTCTCGGCTCTGGCGTTCGAGTTTGATCCTCTACTGGACTCGCTCCATTTTGCCAATGTTTCAGACTTTCAATTCGGCGTAGCACATAAAAATTCCCGTGAAATCGGTGGAATCTCGTGGAACGCTACAGTTTCATACGTGGGGGCAAGGTGTTCGTTAGAATGCCAATGTAACCAAGGTCAGGGTCACTGTTTGAGAGCGGCGAAAGGCGACTTCCAGGCCCCGAGCTTCGCCGGCCGGATCTGTCGCTCCCCTCCGCCTCCGGCGGCCGTCTCGGCGCCGTGAGGGGGGGGGGGGGGGGGGGGGGGAGCCTCGGCTCCGCTGTGCGTGTAGTTAGGACCTATAGTTTTAGGTGTGAGTACCCTCTGACGCCTCTGATGACGGTGGCGGTGGCGCTGTTTTGGGTTGTGTACTCCCCTCTTCCCGTTCCGGCTTTGTCGCTGGTGAGGATGTGGAGTTGGTGTCGGGCGCGGTCTTCCTTCTCTGCTCTTCTGGCCGGCCGTGGTGGCGAGGAGAAGAGCTGGTGGTCGTCGCTGTTCCGTTTTTGCTGCAGGTTCTGGTGGTTGTCTTCTTCGCTGCTTCGGTTCCTGCTGGCCATGGTGGGTTGAGGTGCTGTGGCTGGAGAAGGCGCGGTGTTGGTGGTGGCGGTTCTAGGCGGTGGCGGGACGGCTGGAAGAAAGGTGGATGCGGGGAGTCGTCGCTGAGGCTGTACTCGTTCAGTGAGTTCGACAGATTCCGTCGATCGCGGCGGATGGATTTTGCAGCTGTCTTCAAAGTGTGGTGGCTTCGTCTCGCCGGTGGATGGAGGTACGGCGTCTCCGGCGCCGCCTAGATGCTTTGGGTGAAGTTTAGGGATCCGATTGTGATTCCTTCAGGTGCTTCCAGGTGCTTTGTGCAAATTTCTGGGCCCTTTTGTAATTTTCTTTTCTTTTCGGACCTGGTTGTAATTTGTACTGGGCATCTGAATATATGCGTCGGATCCTCCTCAAAAAAAAAAAAAAAAAGAATGCCAATGTAACCTTTCCCGTTACAAACAAGTTAGTCACCTACGGATGTTCTATGGGCACCTGTAATACATGATTCTTCTATAATGTGAACAAAACACAAAGGTAGATCAGAATCTAGGATGATCGTGCGAAAACACAAATGTAAAGTATTCAAGGCACAATCTTGTTGGAGGCGTATATAGCCTAGTTCATAGTCAACTTTGACTTTTCTAAGGTCAAAGTGCATGATATAATAAGACTGGTTAAATTTTCAACTGTCTGACTGTGGGATGCCTGAAAGGCTGAAGCATAATTTAACTGAAAACATACTTGATTTTGCATGCATAGCAAATTCCACGTACCCAAGTTCAGTCTTCCCGGCTTCCCCTGCAGTTAGTTGTTCATCTTTGGGCTTGAAAGGTGAACTTCTCTCAACGTGGAACTAACTTGAGCCAGTTAATGTGACATGCCACGTTTATGCCCCTGTGAATGATTTGTGAACCAATATGAATCGGTGATGCAGCCTTGTTATTTTCTGTGCATCTATTGTCTTGTAGCTGCTCACTGTTTGTGTTTGAACTGAGAGGCACTAACATTGTTGTTTGGTTCTCTATATCACTGCAGTTTCCATTTCCATCCCCTCGATCTCCTTCTCCTTGTGAAACTTCATTTTGTCCTTGTTGCCCATCTTCTTTGGCCCCTGTATTCTGTTGATACTTTTTGTAGCGGTTCAGCAACATGGCTACAGAAAGGGAACAGGTTGTCACGATTCCAGTTAAGAGGAACAATCCCCCGAAACTTCCAAAAGTGATAGCGCCTGAACCATCAATTTTATCCTCATTTTGATAGCTATTGTGATTAATCCATCTCTTTTCAATGTCAAAGATACTCTCTCCTCCTGTGATGTTGAGTATTGCCCTTGATATTTCAGCGCATAGTGGAGATTTCTTGGGAAGCGCCTAATCACCAAAAAAATCATTGTTATAAGTTTGCACGTGCTACCATATAAAGAATTCCACATCGTAATATCTGACCCAATAAATGTCTGAAAAGAAGTAAATTAGAGAGACTGAACATTCTTAGCTAACATGATACAGTAAAAGTTGGTCAATGTTGTGATATTTAGCAGTACCTACCATAAGATAATCATATTAAATTTGCTTAAATAGTACAAAGATTCAGTAAACTGACCATAGGGGCTAGGGTTGCTTTCAGGATTTGTTTGTGGTTGTTGTGCGGTGCGGTGGTGCACTTATTTTCTTTTTTTAAAGGAAGCTGTGAAATTCTGTTCTCTGTTTCATAATCAGACTAGAGCTAGATATAGTGGGTGTTATTTTTTGTTCACATTTTCAAAGATGGAAATTAACATCCTAGTAGGTGTAGTTGAACTTACAAATGCAAATCCCGCACTCTTGTAAATAGGCCCCACCATTGTGTAACCTTTGCTGTACTTTGCGAGAAACAGTTTGATGTATGGGAGTTCATGTACAAGCGCAGCAATTCCACCATTTTTGCTTCCTTTAGAAAGAGCACCATTGAAATCTTCAGGTGTATCATAGGGCATGATCTTTGATCTTTGAAAACCATTTTCCACCAGTAGACCCTCTACATAGGAACCACGGTGGAAGCCCACATATTCTCCTGTCTTCTGGAGTTCGTGATAATCAGTCACTGTCGGTGAAAGCTTCTGTACAGTTAGCATTGATGCAAAGCTTGCTGTATAACTTGATGTAAGTACCAGAAGTACAAACATCCATACAAGTAGAACAAATCTTGATAGAAACCGTTCCAACTTCTCCTCTGCAGAAATTACAATAAAGTTATTGTTAAGATGCTAAACAAAATTCAAAGCTGGGATACTGCAATGCACGATATTTTAAGACTTGCTGCAAAGAATATGAAATATCTATTTCTTTAGATGATAAATGCAAGTCTTACTATCAGCTTTGAATTGATGCAAACCAAGGGCTCGAGATGGATTTTCTCTTTAGTGAAGTGCAATTATGAAGAACATGTGTCATAAACGCCTTTTCAGCAGATCAAAGTAGCATTATATTTCTTCTTCCCTTTCTTATACTTAATATTGCATTTGTTAAGAATTTTTTATAAACATATAATTCCTTACTTTGGAATAAAATTCTAGATGAACTCAAATACATAAGAATCCTTTAGATGGTTTTTTCTTTTCTAAAACTTATAGAGGTGCTGCTTGATCAGATAAATATAGTGGAGCATATAATTTGTCTTATTCTAGATGAAATTTCTTGCACGAACATTTTGATGATTTCTTCTTATTTTAATGTAGTGGAGTCTATAATTTGTCTATGCAACTGAAATACTTCTTCAAATTTCTGCAAAGATCTAGGAAACTGTACTCAACTCTCTTCAAAAATGGAGAAAAATAGTGTAATCCCCAGCTGTTTGAGTGAAAAGGGACCATGGACATGTTCATTGCCATTTAGATACTCCAGCAGCCAGACCACAAATCCTGTGTACATAAATAATATGAGGCTGCCAGACCACATTCCAGTGCTTAATGGTTTCAAGAAAATCCACATATTCTTGATCATGTCTTCCTTGACTGGAACGACCATCCATACTCCGGATTCTGTGTACGGTATAGTGAAGTCAACATACAATGTTCTATTGTATCTTATAGTAATGTCTCCAACCGCTATGTCGTATTTCTGCAATTGCATTAACATCAGTCAGATTTAAATGTTAAGAAAAAATGAACTTTTTCTTAAAAGTGAAATGCCAGCTTCTAGTTTATGCACATGGAAGATACATCTTCTATAATGTATTCCTTACCTGAAGGTAGACTTGATAAACAAAGTCATTGTAGCTCCCTGCACTTGCTGTATCAGCTGTGTCAAATGCTATGTAGTCATAAGCAAGTGCAAAAGGTAGCCTTTTTACCGCCCCTCAAATATGTCAATTGCAAGGCCACTCGCTCTTGTTGCATTTGTGACAGGGTCTCTTAGTGTATTTATAAACTGCGGATATCCACTCGTGTGCACACCGACTCTAAGCTTCTTACCACTTATAGGAATTTCCCAGCCCCTTGGTATTTCTGTTGACTCCCCTGGCCAAATTACAGGATTTAGATCAAACATTGAGGCTGATCCTGTTATTTTCAAGCCATTCTGATTTAACTTCCGTGAAAGTCCACCTTTCACAGTCCAAAACCCAATTTCTCTCCAACCTCTCCCTACCACATTTATTATTTGGAAAGCAGAAACTTTAAGCTGTCTGTCTGTAAGGTTGAATTCACCACTTAAACCTCTGAACTTGTTCTGTACAATTGCTGTTAAGAGTTCATGACCATTTGTGGAAACAAAAATGGATTCCAAGCATGTGGAGTTTTTACCAGACGTTGGCTGCTTTTTCTTTACACTGGATGTCCCTAACTTTTCTGCTGCCTGTGCTAATGCCCATGCCGTATCGTATCCCCATAGTCCAACAATGCTTAACTTATTAAAAGGTGATTCATCTGGGTTATCCCGTTGGTACATTCTGTTCCACCTTATGGAGAAGTTATCAAGTTCTTGTGATTTGGGGACATGATACCTTACTCCTAGTACTCCATTCATTGCCTCAATGGCACTCTGATTCAGTGAGTCGAGGATGTTTGTTACTCCATTTGTGGTAATCCACGCAAATTCTTTTCTCATCATCCCTAGCTCTTTTGCCTTTATAAAGAGGAGGGAAGTCATAGTGGATGACATATGAACAATAAATACCCTTGTTTGTGTTGTCATCAATTTATTGAGCTCTTGCATAATATTTTCACTTGTTGCTGACAAAGGGATGGCTCTGTGGTATGGAACACGCACATCAATTCCTTGAAGTGCGTAAATGAGATATGATAGAATGCCTCTCCCATAGTCACTATCCTCATATAATGGAACTACTTCTCTCCATCCATACGCTTGTATAAGCGAGGCAATGCTATTCACCTGAGCTGAGTCACTCAATGTTGCACGCACAAAATATGGCATACTATCAGCAGTGAGAGAGGGACTTGTTGCTGTGAAGGACACAGTGGGCACTTGTGCCATATTTCCAAGATTAGATATGAATACAGCTTCTGATGATTTCTGGGGACCGATGATGGCCTGCACTTTGTAATTCTCCAGTAATTCAATAGCTTTTGGAGGGAACAAGAAAGAAAATTCTGATCAAAATAATATCAGTGGGATAGTGTCGTGTGTAGTATGCAGCATTTTAACCGGTTCTTGTAAGAGTGGAAAAAAGTATGAAGAACTCTTTTTTTCGACCTTCCGGTTTTATTTGGTAAAGCTGCAAACTTCTTGGCAAGTTAATGCACAATTTTTCCTCTATGTTCCCCTGTGACAACAAATAGTAAATGCTTGATACGACAACACATGTGCATGTAAATACATTACTTACCCTCTATCTAGAAAACCCTGCTGTTTGTTAAATATGACACATCATCTATTCCCTTTTATAAGACGTTTTGGCAAGCTCAATTGGCTTGCCAAAACACACTATGAAGAGATATTTACGAGCAGTTTCTGTTCACAATACGAGGTAGTACTAGACAAGAAAGGCTGAAATATTAAACCACCCGCAAGTAGCAAAATTACCATGGTTGTTACATTTAGTAACTAGAGAATGTAGTCTTTTTAACTAGAGAATATAGAGTATACAGATTTATTACAAACGACGTTTATGTAGCTTTGGCTTATTACCGGTATTGCAGAGAGTTGGGAGAGCACCGTTTAACGTCAGATCATACTATCAAAGGGGATTGTTTGAAATGCACCCTTTTGGAGAAGTTTGTCAGTTGGCTATGATTGTGCAGTTGAAAATAAACTATTTTTTTCTGTATCTGTGATTTTCATACATCTTGTGTTTCGTCTAAGGTCACTACGGTATTCCAGACTGAGAAACTGACTAAACTAGCCAAGTACTAAATTCCTTATTTGGAAATTTTAGTTGGGAAGTAGCAAAGAAAGGTCGTCAGTTTTCCTAAATCTCGACAGCATGGCCTGGAGAACACATACCTGCTGAAGCAGCCTGGACATCACTACCCATGGAATCTCTAATGTGGAGAACAAGCTTTGTGCTGTAGTTCCGGTGCACCGCGTAGAAATCATCGACTGCCAAGGAAACGCTGGTTCGTGCCACTTTTCCCACAAGCGAGCCCAGGTCGAGGATTACTCCGACATGGAATTTGTCTGTTTTACTGGTGGTATTTTGAGCTAAGCCGAAATCGGCAATGAGTAACAGGAGGAGGATGGCTTGAGGTGCTTTCTCCATTACCTGGAGCTTGTAAGGTTTGCAATTCATTTGTGCTGAGATCCATTGCACCTCTTATATAAGACTGTAGGACTTCGTTGGTGCCAATGGCCAAACTGAAAGTTGCACCTCGCAAGGTAAATCGTCTGAGCTGTGAAAGGCTGTATAATAGTCTTCCTTGACTAGACTTGTGGTGTTCGTTTGCAGCGTAAGTACTGGGAATTTCACCCAGAGTCGACTCTGCATAAATGATTACTCGAAAAAAAAGGATGCATAAAATAGAATGAATTGGTCGGTGGACTCTGCCTCCAGGAAATTAAAAACAGGGTGCCGTGCCTAATTTGTCTATCCAAATAAACGGCATATTTTTATGAAACGGGCAATAAACGAGATTTATATAGTTCTTTTTGGGTCATCTGGGCAAGTAAACGTTGACGCTAGGTTCAGATTCTGCTACTGTCTTCTTATTTCTGCTTGTTTGAGCCAATCTACGGTTGAAAAGTCAACATCCCCACCCTCTCGCGTATCTCCTTGATCTCCACGGAAAATTTTCACCAAGCTTTCTTGAATTTTTATGAAATTCCTAAAAACGACGTTAACACATGCATGGTGACTTTATTGGTGGATTAGTCCAGAAAAGTATTAAAAATGCAATAAAATTGTAAAAAGGAATAGATATGTTTTCAGGGTAGCACACAGGGCAAGCTATAAGTCCCTTGTGCAAATTCCGCGGAACTCACCTGTCTATGTGAATCCGTTTCCCAATCACAACCGTATGTAAGTGAAGTCGGCGCACAATTTGTCTGTTGATTGGAGTGAAGACAATCTGCCAGCGTCGTTGTGTTCTACAAGGTACCAATCAGTAGGGCATTTGGGTTCAAGCAATCTATCATCAATTTTGGAACTTTGGCCTTAGGGTCAAACTGGATGTGGATTAGAAAAGCAAGTGGTTGCACGGACAAACCACATGTTGGTCGATGCAACTTGGAACTTTAAAAATCATGAAAAACCTTCATAGATGCCGGAAATGCATTTTGAAGCAACGATGGTTGTGCAAATTCAAGGAAACTCCCAATGGGAAACCTGGGAAGGCTGAGCTGGATAGAGTCCTCAATTAACCAATGGGATCGCGGGAAGAGAAGTCAAGGAACTCGCATTTGGCTCTAGCAGGGGTTTTGAACTCATTCTATGATTCTGATGTAGTGCGACTTTTTGTTTGTAAGAATGACGTCGTGGGGTAAGAAGCCCCAGTGAAAGATTGAATAGAACTATTGTTTCATTGATTGATTTGGTGCAGCGTACATGGCTTTATATATTGGTACAAACCGACTTATGAGTCCTATTAGGAAACCTAGAACAACCGACTTTAGGAGTCCTAATCCTATACTCTAACATCCCCCGCAGTCGGATCGGTAGTGACGCGAACAGCTGTAGCGTCGCGGACGGTCTGACTGGAGCATAATCCAAAGTCACGAACTGGAGAGAGAGCCGAGATGATAGCCCTGGATGCCTTTGTCGATGTAGCCGAGTTGTGGGCGATGTAGTCGTGGTCGATGTTGCCGTTGTTGGGGTAGTAGAGGTAGACTTTTGCTGGAGTTGGTGTAGATGAGGTAGGTGGCACGCCTTGCCGAGCTTGCCAGACTCGGGAGCGCGTCGGGGACGAAGACACGCGCTGGTGTTGCCAGTACCGGACATGCGAAGACAGGGACCACCATGAACCTTGCGAGCCAGAGCCGGATGAAGAAGCAGAGAAGATCTCCGTGTTCGGCGGCGCGTAGCGCAGATTTTCCGCCGTTTTGTTGTCGGAGTAGACGAAAAGGTTGGAAAAAAATGTGTAAAATAAAATAGATTGCAACTCTGACGGCTTGGTTGTGGTGGACGAAGACGGCGTAGTGGTTGTTGTTGAAGACATTTGTTGGTGTAGATAGTTTTCGGCGAGGTAGAAGATGCCGAGGCGTTGTTGGAGTAGAACTTGTCGGCGATGATGACCACGAGCGTTGTTGGTGCAACCCTTGTGATGACGGCGAGGCGCGTACTTGGGGACGCGTCTGTCCCGGTTGAAGTTGTCGAAGATGATCCGGCGTGGTGGCGACGAGCGGAGGTTGCAGCCGGCGACAGCGCGTGGGCGCCGTGTACGGTGTCCTTCACACGGTCGATGACGAGTAGTTGCCGGAGAGGAGTCGACGATGTGTTGGTGTAGAGGCGCATGAGGACGACAGGTGGCGGGCGACGCAATCCGATCTATGATCGGCGAAAGAAGAAGAAACGCCAGTCAAGCGGCCGGCGAGAAAATTTCGACGACGAAAGATCTAATCTAATTGCGCAGCCCCCGGCGGAGATTAATCTCCCCGGGGGCGGCGCGGCGGAAGCGTTTAGTGGCTAAACCCTAATCTGGGGAGCGAACCGCTCTGATACCATGAAAGATTAAATAGAACTATTGTTTCATTGATTGATTTGGTGCAACGTACATGGCTTTATATATTATATATTGGTACAAACCGACTTATGAGTCCTATTAGGAAACCTAGAACAACCGACTTTAGGAGTCCTAATCCTATACTCTAACACCCAGGACTGTTAATTAAAAGTATTGTGCGTATGCACTGCGCTGCGAGCACGGACGCTCGAACGCGGGCGGGCCGAGGAGTATCAGCACTCCTCTGCCACTGGGTTATGCCTCAGTCCACCTTTTTGTTTGTAAGAACTATGCAGTCTTCTAGGTGATGAAGTAGATGTAGCTTGTCACTTGTCAGCTGCTCTAAAACGCGAAAGACATTGTTTTAAATTCCGCTTATTTTCTTTTTCATGTAATTAACTCGTACTATGAGTGCAGAGGCACAGAGTATGCTGTTGTAATGTCAAGTCAACGGGAATTTTCTTGTGAGGCAAGTTAAAACTGACAGTGACTCGGTAATATATTGAAAAATTCCGCTAGACATTGGAGAATCAGATGTTGATATTTATTGAGTAGTTGAAGTCAGCTAGTACATAATTACTGATTGAGTTCAGTTCCATCAATGCATGCAGCTGTTGGCTTTGGAATATATAAGTAGGCCAAAGAAGGCAAAAGAGAAGTATGCACTGGAGTTGGATTACCGTATTTAGATTTTTTTTTTCAAAATAGGAAATATGTTAAGGAAAATGGTACTGGGAGTATGTACTCCCACACATGGCTCCCACATTCAATACCACATACATCAATAAATTATACCTCTTTATCATTTTTAATATACTTCATTATTAAATACTAGATACCCAAAGGGTATTTTCATATATACTGCTTTTCTGTACGAAAATATGGTATATCAAAAAATCTAAGGGCTCGGAAGATATTTCCTTGTATTGGGATATATTAATATAACTAATGAGGTATATTGAAACTGGCAAAGAGGTATAATACACTATTTTATAAGGTATATTGAATATGTGAGTATGTACTCGTAGGAGTGTATAAAAGGACTCATATTATTAATTTCAAGAACATACCAACTACATATGGCCCGTGAAACAACGTAAATGTAAGAGCTAGTCAAGACATAAAGGATACACTCATGTAAAAAAACTGTTGTAAAAATTGACATCACCTATCTAAGGGGATCCCATACATCCTCGTCGTGACACCAGGCTCCTACATGGAAAAAAGTCAAGTAAGAACAAGCCAAGACCAGTCAACAAAATCACAGGGTTATGGCATGGTCAATAAGTCCAACATCAAGACAAGAGATAAACACAAGGTCAAAGATGAAAAACCATGAATCAACAAGCACATTAGGTAGAGATCTAGTTGGGCTAGTCAATCCATGGATAATGTACCACCTCCTCTTTCATCCCATCCTGATGAACTAGTGGAGCAATATTTACCATTGTTCCCCACCCACCTACCACCTAGATTTGATCATTTGTCAAATTCTCCTTCCCTATATAAACAAGAGGGGAGGGTTAGTTTTGGATCAGAGGAGTCACCAACGAGTCGAACCGACGTTGTGTGGAGTCTTGACTTCGCCCCAGGAAAGGCTTGTTCGGCACAGGGTCCATGCTCAAATCCTTTGACACTCTCCTAACACATAGGATTAAGCTGCGTGCCAACGGACCAACCTACTCAAAATTATATTGTTGTGTGATGCCTATAGAAATAAAACAATACACAAGAACCATGGTCGTCCAATCAAACCGCTAAAGTCAGATAATGGGTTTTCAATTGGAGAAAGTCTCAACATCCATACAATGCCTTCATCAAAGGAACACAGTTAGGAGTATGCGATCGCTAGACACAATAAATAAATGCCATATCTAGAATCCAAGAGTAACAAGATCCCCAAAGAATTAGTAGGTTGAAATTAATATCTCAAGCACCCTACAAGTTTGGAGTGGAAAATCTAGAAGTTTGATCTTTTGAACAATGGAAGAGAGAGTAATAAAGTCGTCCCCCAGCTTCAAGAAGAAGGGGAGCTACTTATATGGGCCCACAAAATTAAACAGTTACATGCTGGAGAATTTTTCTGCCTAGACCATCCATGTCACGGTCGTATTATCCAGCAACAAGATGAATCGGGCGAACATCCAGCCATTGATCCGGAGGCACCGAGTTGCGCCAAAAGCCAGATCTGGGCCGCCGGAACAGAACCCGAAATGCTGGATCAACAAAGCCCAAATGATCTTGGCCAGACGAAGCGACACACATTCTTGTATGTATTTATGCTATACATTCGGTTTTCCGGAGACTCTTCTTATCGATGTCACGTGACCTATAAAAGTGTCGTGTTATGTCAACAAGGGATGTAAATGGATTGGATTGAATCGGATTTTTCCTCTACCATATTGTTTAACACATTCTTTTCTCGGATTCGGATCGGATTGGATAATTAATGGTTATGAATTCGGTGACGGATATATTTGATAATGGATTCGGAACGGATTAGGTGCGGAAACAAAATTAATCGGATCGGTACGCATGTATGTACATCCTCAACACACAGAACTAAAAATAGTCGCTCAACAACCTAATAACCTAACAAAATTGTACTCGATACTCTTATAATGACCATAAATAATTTGTTGTTCAACGGATGAACTCCACAACTCACCACCTTATGCTCTTTTAGTTTAAACATTTCGGTAGAAAATCGGATTATTCCCATTATAACCATCAAATAACCTAATTAATTTTCAGATAATCCATATTCGGATGCTATTTTCCTATATCGTATCCTGATGTTAACTTCGGAATCGGATATCCTTATCCGTCGGATTATCTGAAACTGGATATGGATTTTGTAAAACGGATTCGACAGCGGATTTGGTGCGGAAATTATCCTATCCGTTTACATCCCTAAACGTTGTGCACACCATGCATATACCAATTTCATTATTTTGTTTTTTGAAGAACTGCCATGTTTTTCTTTTGAACATTTTTTTTGACAAATATTGTTCAAACCATTCCACGAGAAATGCTCGTTTGCAGGCCCATTCCCAGGACCTAGCCCACACACCGGCCATGTAAAAAATGGCGCCGCTCCTCGAGCAGGGAAGCCGCATCCGTCAGAGTTTGGAGGAGCAGCGGCGGCGGCGGCCTGGCCGATCTCGTGGGTAACCCCGGGGAGGGTCTCTCAACAGCTTGCGACCGCAAGCGTGCAGCTCGGTCGAGCGATGGGGAGTTCCTCCTGCTCCCAGGAACCTACGTGTCATACTTCATGGGCTACTCCGACGGGTTGTGTCCTGGGTTGGGCCGTTGGGCCTTGTAAGCGGGCGTGCACACCAGCGTGTGTGTCACGGCGTAGTGGTTGGCATCTATTTAGAGCATCTCTAGCAGAGCCTGCAAAACACGGAACCGCAAAACTGTTTTGCGGGTCAGAAAACGCGCGTTTTTTTTGCTCAAAACGATGCCACGCAGAACAGAAACCGCAAAACTAAACTGTAAAACGGAATCTGCCGTGGAATATTCGGTCGTCTTCTTCCGTAGTCTTTTTCCCAACCTGGCCAGGAGAGGCAGCGTAGACGAGGGCCGATGGAGGAAGGCCCCCGCGACGGCGGCCGATGAGGCCCCCCGCGCCGTGAGCTGCGTAGCCCCCCGTCGCGGCCGACGAAGCCCCCCGTGGCTGCCCGTGGAAGCCCCCTGCGCCGCGAGCGACGAAGCCCCCCGCGGTGGCGCGCTCAGACGAAGCCCCCCGCGACGACGCCGGTGGAGGAGGCCTCCCTGCGCTGCGTCCGATGGAGCCCCCCCGTGGCTGCCGGCGGAGCCATCCGAAGACCGCCGTGGCCGGAGCCGGCGCTGCCAGACGGGGCCCCCCGTGACGGCGGCGACGCCGGCCGACGAGTCCCCCGCGCTACGGCGGCCAGACGAAGCTCCCTGCCCGGTGAAGCCATTCGAAGCCTCCCGCGGTGCCGGCGGATCTTGTCTCGTCGCCGGCGTGACTCTTGTGGTGGTGGCTGCGGCGAGTTTGGCGTTGATTTTGCCGGACTCCGGCGAGTTCCACGGCGGAAGGTCACCGTCGGGTCCTGAATGTTCAGCCCGCCAACCACTTGCGCGGGATGCAGGCCCCCTCAAAATCGGACGCAAAATCTGTGAATTCACGGTTTGGAGGGGGAAATTCACGGGGCCCGGCAAAATCTTTTGCGGGTTGGGTAAATTTGCGGATTCTGTTCTCCGCCTTTTTGCGGTTTTCAGTCCGCATCGGGCGGTTATTTTGCGGTTTTGCGCGTTTTGCAGGCTCTGCTAGAGATGCTCTTAGGCAAGTCTCCAGAGGGAGCAGTGGATCATGTAATAGATGAACCTGAATCTGAATCCCAAATTCCCAAGTTGCTTCCGTCTGATATCCCGAACCTCAATTTCCTCTCCCTAATCCCCTTTCCCTTGTATCCTGGATGCGTGTTCATAACAATATGGTATCAGATTCCTCGTTTCGATCCTGATTCACCACCAAATCCATCAGGACTCCGTTCGTCGGGTGCTCGAATTCTCTGAAATTCGCAGCGCAAAGCTCTCCTCAGGGGACACCAACGACCGGTGTTGGTTGAATCGAATCGGCGAGCACGCTGGCGCCGCGTCGTACCATCAATCAGGTAGAGATGGACCTGCAGAAAAGTATGGGAGATATCACTACGCAACAAGCTTCGATGGAGGCATACATGAAACAAGTGCTCGACTCCCTCAACGTCATGCAGACGAAGAACGACGAGATGCAGGGCTCCCTCATCGACACCACCTCGGCGATCATGGCCGGTCAGCAACGCGCCGACGAACTCGCGAGGCGGGTGGCGGCCATCGAGTCCAGCCCATGCACGGCGCTGAAGCACGTCGACATCCCAGATGGAAGCGGGACGGCTGGCTTGGGCGCGGATCTTACCTCACTGGGATCCCGCAGCCCTCGCCACCAGGAGCTGCAGCGGCGCGCCCACCTGCGTCGGCTTTGAGCTCCGGGTCTTCTGACCTCCGCGATCCAAGGCTTTACCGGGGAGATGCGCCTGGTATCCTTGGGGTCCAGCGTTCTGCCCCGGTCACAGGTACCAACCAATTGCCGCTAGCAAAATCTCCTTCTACAATTCAGTTTCATGACATGAATGCCGAGCGCGATGGTGATTATGGTACTCGTGGGCGTGGATCCACCCCCAAAATGGATTTTCCCAAATTTGAGGGAGAGAATCCAAAAGTGTGGCAGCAAGACTGTGAAACTTATTTTGAGCTATACCACATTCAGGATAGTTTGCGTACACGCTATGCCTCGCTTAACTTTCGTGGTACTGCTGCTTTGTGGCTTAGGAATGTGCAGGCGATTCGCAAACTAGATGATTTGGGAGAGATGTGTAGGCTAGTGCATGACAAATTTGGTAAAAACAAGTATATGCATTACCGTAGACAGATGCGTGCATTACGTCAATCTGGTTCAGTAGCAGAATATTGTGATAAGTTTGAGCTCTTGCGCAATCAGTTGTTGCTTTATAACCCAGCTTTAGATGAGCAATTTTTCGTTGATGAATTTCTGAATGGGTTGTGTGATGACATTCGTACTGCTATTCATCTTCACTGTCCCAAGGATTTGGATACTGCTGTTCTCTTGGCATTAATGCAGGAAGAGGACCAGGAAGCAACTAAGAAGAGATCCACTGGCCGGTTAGACAAGGAATTCTCCAAATTCAATCGCCATTCTTTTTCCCCTGGGGACAAATCTTATTCTCGTGACAAGATGGCTGCTAAACCAGATGATACCAAAAAGACAGAGCCAACGAAGTGGGAAGATTGATTGGAAACTCTAAAAGCATATCGTCGTGCAAAGGGACTCTGCTTCACTTGTGGAGAACGATATAGTAAAACACACAAGTGTCCAGAAACTATTCCTCTTCATGTCATTGAAGAACTGATGGAGGTATTGCCTATTAATGACAGTCAAGAATGCTTATCCGATGATGATGATTCATACTGTGGTGATCTTACACTGATAGCATCTACTAACTCCACAAGTATGGCACAAAGAAAACACACCATGAGGTTAACAGGCAATGTGGGCAAGCATGAGCTGTTGATTCTCATTGATTCAGGAAGTGTGGCGTCGTTCATCAGCACTGATCTTGCTAGGCGGTTGGAGTGCACCACTAAAACAATGCCAGGTCGCCAATTCACTGTGGCGGATGGACATCCTGTTCAGTGCTCTGAATTCGTTCCTGATTTCGAATGGATGGTGCAGGGTCACACATTCGCACATTCAGTTCATGTTCTTAATCTGGGATGTTATGACATGATCTTAGGGGCAGATTGGTTAGACATCCATAGTCCCATGTGGGTACATTGGCGCAAAAAGATTATGCGGTTTACACACAACAAGAAGAGGGTGACTTTACGGGGAGTTCAGGGCAGTGTTAACAAGTGTAAGAAAATCACCGGCCAGAAACTCCGCGGACTTCTAAAACAGAACAAGGTGGATCAACTTGTAGTGTTACAAAATCCTTCTCAAGATACTGTACACTCCATGTCTGAGTCAGATAACACACAGCAGAAACAGCCAGTTCACCCGGAGATACAACAACTGCTTGATGAATTCCAACATCTGTTTCAAGAACCAACACACTTGCCTCCTGTCAGGGAACAAGATCATGAAATTCCGTTGATGCCAAGTGCTCAGCCTTTCAAAGTGAGGCAGTACAGATACAATCCTCAGCAGAAGGACGAAATCGAGAGACAGGTTTATGACATGCTATGTAATGGTATCATTCGTCGGAGCTCCAGTCCTTTTGCATCTCCGGTTCTGTTGGTTCGGAAGAAGGATGGACAGTGGAGATTTTGTGTGGATTACCGCCAACTCAATGCCCTGACAATCAAAAACAAGCACCCGATACCTGTTGTGGACGAACTTCTGGATGAATTAGCAGGCTCAAATTTTTTCACAAAGCTCGATTTGCGTTCAGGTTATCACCAAATCAGGCTTGCTGAAGGCGAGCAATACAAAACAGCCTTTCACACACACCAAGGCCTGTACGAATTCCTGGTAATGCCTTTCGGGTTGACGAATGCCCCAGCTACTTTCCAGAGCATAATGAATCAAGTGTTTGCTCCAATGCTTCGTAAAAATGTGTTGGTATTCGTGGATGATATCCTGGTGTATAGCCCAACAATGGAAAGTCATGTGACTCATTTGAAGGAAGTGTTACAGTTGCTAACTCAACACAAGTTACTGGTCAAAAAGAGCAAGTGCATCTTTGCAACTCAAGAACTAGAATACCTAGGACATGTCATTGGAGCGAATGGTGTGTCTACTGATCCAGCAAAAATTGCTGCTGTGGTCAAGTGGCCTGTGCCTCGAAATTTGAAGGAATTACGTGGTATCTTGGGTTTTACAGGCTATTACCGAAAGTTCATCAGAGGGTACAGTGTCCTGGCGCTTCCTTTGACACAAATGCTAAAAAATGGAGTGATGTTTGTTTGGGGGCCGGCACAACAAGAAGCATTTCAGGCTCTGAAGGCAGCAATTGGTGTCGGCACCGGTGCTTGCTATACCGGATTTCACCGTACCCTTTGTGTTGGAGACAGATGCATCTCAATTTGGTGTTGGTGCTGTCCTCATACAGAAGGAACATCCCGTGGCCTTTCTCAGTAGGTCTCTTGGGCCACGGAACCAAGCTCTGTCAGTTTATGAAAAAGAGTGCATGGCCATCCTTTTGGCAATTGAAAAATGGCGACCCTACTTGCAGCACCGCGAGTTTGTCATCCGTACAGATCACAAGAGCTTGCTGCATCTGTCAGAGCAACGGCTGCATACATCCCTGCAACACAAGGCATTCGTTAAACTCATGGGGCTTCAGTTTCGAATTCAATACAAGAAAGGAACATCAAATGTAGTGGCTGACTCCTTGTCTCGCATGCCTGTCACCTGTGCAACCATATTTGCGGCAACAGCACAACCGGCATGGTTGGATCGACTTCAAGCTGGATATGAAGACGATGACCAAGCTAGAGCACTCATACAAGAGCTGAGTGTGACTGATGGAGAAGTTAGAGGATTTACTCTAAAAGATGGGGTGTTGCGTTATCATGACAAGATCTGGGTAGGGAATAATACCATAGCCCAGAATCACATTTTACAGGCTCTCCACACAAGTGGCATTGGTGGCCACTCGGGTGTGCAAGCAACATACCACAGAATCAAACAGTATTTTGCTTGGCCCAAAATGAAAGCCGCAGTGCAAACATTTGTAGCAGGGTGTCAAGTTTGTCAACAAGCAAAGCCCGAACATGTTAAGCTACCTGGCTTGCTGCAACCACTTCCAGTACCGGACAAAGCGTGGACTATCATATGCATGGATTTCATCGAGGGATTACCGATGTCAGGTAACCATAATGTCATACTGGTGGTGATCGATAAATTCACCAAGTATGCTCACTTCTTGCCATTGCGACACCCCTTCACTGCTTATACAGTTGCCCAGGAGTTCATGAATTCAGTATACAAATTACATGGTCTGCCCAAAACGATTATCTCCGACCGTGATCGAATCCTCACCAGCAGGTTGTGGCAGGAACTATTCAAACTGTCTGATACAATGCTGCATATGAGCTCAGCCTACCACCCCCAGACAGATGGTCAGTCCGAGCGGTTGAATCAGTGCCTGGAAGCATACCTGCGTTGCTTTGTTCATTCCTGCCCTAAGAAATGGTCCACCTGGTTACCACTAGCAGAATACTGGTACAACACTACATATCATTCAGCTCTGGGTCGCACTCCCTTTGAGTGTTGTACGGGCACCCTCCCAGGAACTTTGGCATTACTTCTGATTCCTGTGTATCCACTGACCTCGAAGCATGGCTGAAAGAGAGAGCAAACATGACAGCTCTAATGCAGCAACACCTCATGCGGGCACAACAACACATGAAAATACAGGCAGATAAGAACCGCTCTGAGAGGTCGTTTGAGGTGGGCGACATGGTGTTCCTCAAACTTCAGCCATATGTCCAACAATCTGTAGAAACACGAGGTAATCAAAAACTATCCTTCCGTTTCTTCGGGCCATACAAAGTGTTGAAGAAGGTGGGCATGGTGGCATACAAATTGGACCTGCCAGTATCTAGTCAGGTTCATCCGGTGATACATGTGTCACAGCTCAAGAAGCATGTTCCTGCAAACGTCCAGGTGCACACTTCCCTTAATATTGTGTCGGTACTTCCTGACCTGGTTACTGTACCCGTGAAAACCCTCCAGCAACAACAAGTGGTGCAGGATGGAACCACTATCAACAAAGTCTTGGTGCTGTGGTCCGGTAACCCTCCACAACTACAAACCTGGGAAGAGCAAGATGATCTGCTTCGCCGTTTTCCAGAATTCAACTGCTTGGGGGCAAGCAGTTCGTAAAGGGGGGAGTAATGTCATACTTCATGGGCTACTCCGACGGGTTGTGTCCTGGGTTGGGCCGTTGGGCCTTGTAAGCGGGCGTGCACACCAGCGTGTGTGTCACGGCGTAGTGGTTGGCATCTATTTAGGCAAGTCTCCAGAGGGAGCAGTGGATCATGTAATAGATGAACCTGAATCTGAATCCCAAATTCCCAAGTTGCTTCCGTCTGATATCCCGAACCTCAATTTCCTCTCCCTAATCCCCTTTCCCTTGTATCCTGGATGCGTGTTCATAACACTACGAGAGGTGAGCTATAGCTTAGTGGAGATTACCAGCCCTTCCTATTTCACCCTACGGGATTTTACTGCACGCGCTGTCGTACATGTGATGAAATCACCATCTTTTATTAATCCTGATCAACGTGAGCATTGGTTCAGGTTGAGAAGAAGCTGTAGACTAATCATGGTTGAATCTGGAAGAAAAGGGGATGGTGCTCTCGGATGACCTGGAGAAGGGACACAGTGCACAGGTACCAAATCGCAGTTCAGGCTAGGCTACCGTGAAACGGGGATGGTGCTCTCTGGCTACGAGACAAATTTGGGGGCATCATAAGCTGTCACTTTTTATGAAACGGGGGCTGAATTTTAGACCTACCAGTGATCACTGATCACCACGTGCCCTGGACAGGTTTGTTATGCTTGCTTCTCTGAAAGTGGTATGCCATTTAAACAGACAAGTAGTAGATGAAGTTGATTTACAAGATTTTGTCGTTTGTCCAATTTAGCTAGGTAGCTCCTTATGATTTAGCAGTCCTGCTCGACGAAGATTGTACAAACTGTGTTATGTCTTGATGAATAAAACTCACCGGTTCCCTAAAAAAAAAACATAATAAGCCTTCAGTTTCATTGCTGCCGCACAATGTACTCCCTCCATTCATAAATGTAAGATTTTTTAGACTTTTTTGGCCCACGCGTGGGACATGTTTTAGTGCAAGTTTCGTGTGAATCTTGCACTAAAACATATCTAGATACATGTGGCCCAAAAAAGTAATGGAAGGAGTAGGTTGCAAGCCTTACTGTCAGCATTTGTATACACTAGGCACGCAATATACACAAAAGAACAACATATGACCAGGCGTATTCAGGAAACATGGGAACCTGGATATGGCTGACTTAACAAGGCGCTACAAACCATTGCTTGATGTTCCATGGGGTTTTAAAGCTGGAGTTGTTTGGACTTCCGAACTAGGACTTAGTTCTGTGGATATTTCCATCTCTTGTTGGCAGGGGTAGCTATCTGAATCATCTGGCACAGTTAACTCCATGTTCTGGGACGGGTTACTTCCTGGAGACATTTCTTGAGTTTGTTCGTTTATATCCTCTTCTATATGTCCCATCTGAATCTGATTGGGGCATATACTGTTCCTTATTCTGTGCTTTTTGTAGAGGAACATCACCAGGGCTATTAAAAAGGCAGAAGTTGAAGCGACTCCTGTGAGTAGAAAGAGTCCTGAAAAGTTTTTGAAGTTTAATCTGCTGGAGCCGATGATGGCACCTTCATTCTGACAGGCATGTTGGTCTCCTATCCATTTCCTTTCTATTTGAATGATAGCATCTCCCTCTGTTATGCTGAGGATTGCCCTTGAGAAGTCATAGACCAGAACGGACCGCTTGGGGAATGCCTAAGCAAGTAGTATAAATTCATTAATACACCTACTACTTAAGTAATGGGAATTCGTATAATCTTTGCATGGAAAATATAGTAAAGGTAAATAAATTGCATGGTGGTCTATTTAAGATTCTTCCTTAATTCACAACCAAAATGTACTTAAGATAAATGAATTACATGGTACTTACTGCAGCTTCCAGTATCGCGAACAAATGCATGTGAATTTAGTTCTTCCGGAACAAGATGTTGTTTCAATGTGTAGTTGAAAGAAGCTGATATGCATTAGAGTCTCTAAGACTAGTCATTTTCTCTATGAGACTAGTCATGTTTCTATGCATTGTATTAATACATCGTTAGTGAGATATACTAAATATTATTAATTTCAAACATGAAAAGTATTTAGAGCAATGTTATGAAGAGCAATATATTGTCATTGAGGTTCCAGGTTCAATTTGTTTTTCAGCGTTTGAAGGAGCATAAATCTCATACTACCTCTGATCCAGAAAATCTGTCAGGAAGTGTATACAAACTTTGTAGTGGTGCAGTTGATTCTCAGCGACACTTAATTAGGACCGGATGGAGTAGTAAATAGCAACCATTGTCTTTCCTTCTACACGTAGCTCATTTTTGTAACGTCCTTTTCCGAACAGAGGGAGTAAAAAAATCTATTGTAGCTGATGTTTTTATTTGAAGGTTCTCCTCGTGTCAATCAAATTAGATATGCCGATATGGAATTTCAGTTGGTGTCTTCCTCATGCGCCACGCTAACTGCCTATAGTTAGTAATCGACATCTTCATGAGTAAGTTTTATCGTAGAACCTAATTACCAAACATATGATCTTCTCTACATATGCTCCTATCCCAGTGTACCTATATGTTTAGAAGTTACAACTTTCCTGCTTCTATTGAGTTCGTTATAGAAAAATGTGCACCATATAGTACGTGAGTCTACAACACTTGACAATAGTTTTTGTCACTATAAGTTGCTTGCCAAAGAATATTTCTTCGAGTAACAGTATGAGTGACTTAAAGTCTTTGTAAGTTCTAATTTTGGCAGATGACCGTGCAGAATGATGAGTTCCATACCAGCATACCCTTCTTGAGTACACCTGTTTGTTACGATCTTTTACACTGTGCATTGGTCACGCAACATTTAAAAAAAATGTATGCATGTATTTCCATATGTGTTCTATGTTTTGATCAGTATATTCCTTTATGAAATGGTCATTTTTTAAAAGTCTGGGCAGTTTGCAAGTATTAAGTTCCTAGAATTTTATAGTTATACTTAAAAAGTATATAACATAATGTACCAAAATGTATGTGGTGTAGCTAACTTACAAAGCCAAACCCTTCAGACTTGTAAATAGGTCCAACCATTGTGTAACCTTTGCAATGCTTGGCGAGGAATATTTTGATGTATGGAACTTCATGTATAACTGCAGAAATACCACCATTTTTGCTCCCTCTGGAGAGTGCTTCGGCAAAATCATCTGGATTATTGTAGGCCCTGATCTTTTTCTTTCAAAACCAAGCTGTTCTAATAGGTCCCCGACATAAGAACCGTTACGATATCCTACATATTCTCCTTTCTTAAGGAGTTCATGGACATCGGTAACTGTGGGTTGAAGTTGCTGCACCGTAAGCATCGATGATAAATTGGCCGTATAACTGGACGTAATTACTAATAAAACCAGAAACCATACAATGATAACCAATCTAGACAAAATACTTTGCACCCTCTCCTCTGCAAAATGAGTGCCCAGGTATTAGCAACTTTAAAATGAACATGAGAAAATTACTCTCAGTATTACAATTTCCTTCTTTAAACAGTTATGAACATGCAACATTTTCACAAGCAGTAGATATAAGTACTTACAAAGCACTAGTTTTCTTAATTTAGGAATTTTGACCTCATACCATCAAGTCGTTGGTACTTGCCAAAATAACACTTCATTCCTTCTTTGTTAGCAAACCAGTAGACTTCCATAGCCATTTTTTAATAAATTGCAAAAGCCGAGACTTGAACGTAAGACCTCACGGTTGTGAACCATGTGAAGTTTCATGCACTAGCCAACGCAACCAAAAGTCCGAACTGATGGAAAGGGCTAGACAATCCACATATACTAACATAGCTCATGGCAAACTAAGTGCTATTTTGGCAAGTGTATACAAATAGGTGCTATATTTGTGATTTTGCTCATGGCCAGCGAGAGGGTTGTGCCAGTTGGTCGGAGAAGCACTGCTGGTGTTCCAACCCTAAACTACCTGGATCATGTATCAAATCCTGATGTTCGTCGCAGCCACTCATTACGTCCGTGGTCCTGGACTACTGGCATAGACTTGAAAATATATTACCTAATTTTGTATTGGGTCCCGCTCTTCAGGTTAATGTTTTTTTTTAAATCTCTAAAACATCCTTTTTTGAGATTCTACTATATTTGGAAATGCAATATTACATGGAAATAAGAACAATTAATATACTTGATGACATCACTTACTATCCACAAAAAAGAGAAGTATATTGCTATCCCAAGATGGCGAGAGATGGAACCAGTCAGTTCACTGTTGTCAATTCTTCGTTCCAATAGCCAGATGGCAGCATCTGTAATATGATGAATACAATGCTTCCAAACCACAGGTCAGTAGTTAATGGCTTCAAGAATATCCACGTATCCTTAGTTGTGTCGTCCTTGACTGGCACAATCATTGCTATTCCAGATTCAGTATAAGGCAGTGTGAAGTCAGCATAGGAAGTTCTATTGTACCTGATAGTTATGTCCCCAATTGCTGCGTCGTATACCTGAAAGCAAATCATTTATTGTTGCATAAGTGTGTAGCCATGTTTCTTTCAATCAGTGGTCACTACTCAAGCTCAACAGAAATCGTGAATTAGAAGGCTCGTAGAAACAATCAATTCTATCTTAATCTTAGCAGGATCACTAGTACTGCCATCTATGTGTTAGGCATACATCTTGTTATATGCACCGTAGCTCGTAGAATCAGACAATTAGTACTCAGTCCATCCATCTAGCCCTTCAGCAATACTCACATAGAACAAACAGGGAGGCAATTCCTTTTAATTATTCCATGTACCCATCTATCTAATATTTGTACCAGTTACATTCAGTGGCCGGTTGGACAGAGCATATGCCCGTGAGCTCACCCACCCACGTTCAAGGCGCAGCCTCCGCGGGGTGCCTCATTTCTACCTAACAACTTACAATTAAGGGAGGGAACTTTCAACCTTCCCCTTTAACCTACGTTTTACATTCCGTGGGACTAATCAGAGGAAACGTTCCCTTAGATTACAAAAAGAGTACTAATATTTTTAGACTAAAGCAGATTGATAAAATATGATTAAATTGTACAGGTGGGACTAGTAAACTTAGTAAAATAAAAAGGAGCATGCCTAATTTTTGCTACTTAAATATATTGACAATTGAAGAAGCAAAATTTCTTACCCCAAGACGAACTTGGTAAACAAAATCATTGTAGCTACCATGGCTTATTTCTTGTGCAGTATCAAATGCTACATATTCATAAGGGATTGCATATGGGAGTTTCTTTAACACCTCTTCAAACACATCAATTGCATACCCTGTGGCAGTTATTGCATTGGTTACAGGATCCCTTTCCACCTTCATGAACTCAGGATATCCACTTGTGTGCACACCTACTCGGAGTTTATTTCCATTAGTAGGAATTTGCCAGCCTTTAGGAACTACATGCACTTCTCCTGGCCAAAGAACTGGACTGAGATCAGGTATAGAGTTTAGATATGTATGTTTGAATCCACTTTGATTTAAATTCCTCAAAATTCCATCCTTTGCTGTCCAGAAACCTATTTCTTTCAGCTCTCTTCTAACCACATTAATTATCTGGAATGTTGACAATTGCAATTGCCTGTTTGCAAGGTCAAAATCACCACTTAAGCCTCTGAACTTCTGTTGTAATATTGCATCTAGGAGTTTTGGACCAATTGTGGACATACCCAAAGTTTCAAGACACGTTGAGTTTTTCTTGTGTTGCTGCTTCCGGGATATGTCAATGGTATTGCTTACCTTTTCTGCTGCCTGTGCCAAGGCCCAAATGGTATCATAACCCCATAGCCCAAAAATACTTGGCTGTGATGGTGGGTCATTTGGGTTGTCTTGTTTGTACCTCATATTCCATCTTGTAGTGAAACCATCAAATTCCTTTGATTTAGGCACATAGAATCTCACACCCAATGCACCATCCATTGCATCAAGAACCAAAGGGCTTAGTGAGTTAACAATGTTTGCTATCCCATCTGTCAAAATCCATGCATATCCCTCGGTCATCATTATTTATCATTGGCATTATTCTAACCAAGTCAGCTTTGAAGAACAACAATCGTTATCATTGGCATTATTCTAACCAAGTCAGCTTTGAACTATAATGTCAACTACTATCTGTTCAGGCTACCTTGTTTGTTTTGGAAGGATTCCGCTGTCATTCTATTTATAAATAGTATAAAGTGGTTGATACCTGCACTTTGAAGTGATGACTCTGCAAATTCATGGAAACTTCCTGTGACAAACTGAAGAAGGAGCTTGGGAAATTCCTCCATCCGTTGAACATTTGATCCTTAGGAAATGGGATTGTGAGGAAGAAGTCAAGGGGACCTTGCGTAATGGGAGAACTTGTACTATTCTTCTGTGCGTGTGCGTATATATAGTGGAAGCTTTGTTTTTTGGTGGTCAGATAACTGTGGTTAGTCAATTCTTCTCAAGAAAACAGAGAACAAGTTAGTCAATGGCCGTTGAGTGTTGACATATTGCTCTATAGAGTAAGGAGTATATTCCTATCTTTTTTTTTTTTTTTTGCGAAGAGAATACAACAAGAAGCTGACCAAACTTCACAGAAAGGTCCAGGAAACAAAGGAAATTACAACGAGGTCCTCCTGAACCTCAGCTTCGTCTTCGTCGCGCAGGACAACACGCCGGCGAAACCCGCCGCTACTCCACCACGCTTTGCCTGAACTGGACGGAGCCCCCTTGCGGCCAGGAAGGCGACGCTCCTCGGTGCCGAAGCACCTCCACCCAGCGCTCCGGACGACGTCGCTGGCTTGGTCAACTCGAGCTGCATCCTCGAGATCTTCAAAAGCCGGAACCACCTCCACTTGATCTCCGGCGCGGGGACGAGACGCAGCACACCTCCGAGGAGACGCGAGCGTCGCGAGGGCGGCAGATCCGCAGCTGGCCTCCACCAGAACACTAGCGACGAAGGAGAGGACCACCGCCACCAAAAGCCACTCCGGCCACGCCACCAACTCCACAGCGCCGCCGGCTAGCAACCTACTGCTTCCTACGCTATATACACGCCGGGATCCGGCGATTCCCCAGCCTCCCGCCGCCGAAGCGGCTGCCGGAGGTGGGGAATCGACCGAATCGCCGGCGGCGAGGTGGGAGCAGGAGGGGAACCAGAAAATCGCCTCTCGTTTACTGTAGAGGAGAGAGGGGAACGGTCAGGCTCGTTCTATTTTCGGAGTATATTCCTATCTGAATATTCTTTTCTGAAAAATCTGAGAGATATAACACATTGACGCAACTTGAACATTGGTAATGCTGGAAATAACTTCGTGAATTTATCGGGTGCCCACAGGGGCATGAATATGATCTGCCATGACGGACAGAGATGGATCGTAGACACTTAGGATGCAGATTAATCTCGTAAGATCTGATGGTACCAGAGGCAGAACAATGTGGCATGGCGGGGCATTTTAATCGATGCTTTTTTAGAAAAGGGAATTTTAATCGATGTACATTCAACAAAGGATGAATTTGCTTGAGCGGTCTAGGTCTCCAGGGCCTTGTGATTCGTTCAGAAGGACAATCAAGCTGCGCTCTCTATCAGCTTCAGCTAGCAGAACACGGTAACAGGTAACAAATCAAAGCACAGTTATATGTAGAAATGATAGAACGTCTGTTAGTACCTTGAAAGGAAAAGCGCCACCGAACGAGCCGGAGAATAGCATGTGTCCATAACACGAGCAGACAACGGTGAACGATTTTAATGAAATCTGGGGTGATCCTTTTTATCTAAAAATAATATTCTCAAAGAGCATGCTTCTTATGAACAGTGTCGCAACATATGTAAGTAACTTGACCAGGCCAAGTTCAGCCCACTGTTTTTTTTTCATTGACCAGGCTCCATTAATTGTACAGTTTTGCGCTCAGTGTTTTTTTTTAGATAGTATTACGCTCAGTAAAGAGAAGGACGTTACGCGGCAATTAGGTCAGCCTCTCGTCGGGCGCCGCCGTTGATTTCCTCCGCCTCTGCAGCCTTCGGCCATGCAGGCGCGGTGGATCTCGGCCCTCGTCGACGGGAGAGCTCCGTTTTCTGATATTTTTGTCAAGGTTTGTTGGGACGTTGTTCTGATGGCGGCGGCGGTGTCTCTTTCAATAAGGTCTTCCCGGCTTTAACCTCATCACGACGGTGACGTTGAGAAGCTTGTGGGAGTGGTGTGTTTCTCAAGGGCTTTTTTCTGGCGGTGACGATCTCCGGTTCATCGTGGAACTTCATCGGCGGTTCATCGTTCTTCTCCGGCACCGGGACGGATGTGGTCTTCTTGACCCGTTCGGCGACTTCCCGTCCGCAACCAACAACGTCAGGTCGACTCAGGGAGGAGCGGCAGCGGCGACGCGCCGTTGACACGGTCTGGAGGTTGAAGATGAAGGGCATCTCAAGGAACTCGTAATTTTCGTTTTTTATTGAGATGTTTTATACGGTTCGATGTTTCTTTTAATACCAGGGTCCTTTTCGCAAAAAATAGAGAAGGAGGTTATTATCTCAACAAAATAAGAGAAGGATGTTGTAGGCCTGGGCCTTAGCCCATTATTGGCATCTCTAGGCACACGCGATCTCCACTACAAAGCATAGATGATAAATTCTAGGCCTGCTACAGAGAGCTCGGTCAACTAACAGCGACAGTTTGACTCGAGTCGTTTAAGAAACGAATCCAAAAACGGAGCTCGGCTCGCTAAACTTGCGAGTTTAGCTCGTTTAGCTCGCTAAAATTGTTAATATGTCTTATAATAGATTTTTATATATAATTACTTCTAATTAGTTAGATTTTATGATGCAATTATCACAACAATCAATAACAATGTGACACTATCTAGTAATATGTAGTGGTTGAACAATAATTATCCGTAAAATTTGTTCGCAAAGATAAGAATACATGTATGCTAAACGAGCATCTCCGAACTCGGCTTTCAAACTCGTTTCCAATCTAAAATAAAAACTCGTTTCGGCTCGTTTAGCAGCGAGTTCGATCCAAACCGAGTCAAGTTTCGAACCACTCATTTAACGTTTAATTTCCAGCCCTAATAAATCAAGTATCGAACCCTCAAAAGAAAAATGAAAACGAGTGAAGAATTTCTCCGTAAGTGTAGCCAACATGACAAATCAGCATCTATAACTGCTGAGTTGCCACGACGACTACGCGGACCCGACCGAGCAAATCTCTCTCGCCCAAATATCCAAGCATAGTTGACTGGTCTGCTCTCTCCTGCTCGTCTGCGCCTGTGCCCCATGGCCGGGGACGCACGCGCTCGTTCCAGCCACCTCTTCCTCCTGATCGGACTGGCCGGCTCCCTCCTAGCGGGGTCGCAGGCGCAACCGATGGACGTGAAGGTGGGGTTCATCATCGATGGCGCCTCGCCGGTCGGCAAGATCGCAAACACCACCATCCCCATGGCCCTCGACGACTTCTACGCCGCCTTCCCCAACTCCACCACTCGGGTTCAGCTCCTGCATCATGACTCCCATGGCGACGTCGTCGCCGCCGCGTCCGCCGGTATGTCCCCCTCTGCGCTCGGCACGCCAGAAAAGGTTTTATTCTGAAGTCACGTGTGCATGGTCATAATTCCATTGCGTGCTTGCAGCGTTGCAGCTGATAACAAAGCAGGGAGCCCGCGCCATCCTCGGCCCGCAGTCGTCTGTCGAGTCAACGTTCGTCGCCGACCTCGGCACGCGGGCCCAGGTCCCTGTCGTGTCGTTCTCGGCCACCAGCCCGTCGGTGTCCCCCTCCACGGCGAGGTTCTTCGCCCGCGCCGCGCTGAGCGACGCGGCGCAGGCAGACGCCATCGCCGCGCTCGCCACCTACTTCGGGTGGCGCCGCGTCGTGCCCATCTACCAGGACGACGACTACGGGGCCGCCTTCGTGCCGTTCCTCGTGGACTCCCTCACCAACGCGCGCGCCACCGTCCCGTACCGCTGCGCGCTGCCGGCCGCCGCGTCCCGCGACGTCGTGGCCGCGGCGCTGTACCGGATGGAGTCGGAGCAGACGCGCGCCTTCGTTCTCCACACGCGCCCCGAGCTCGCGGAAAGCGTGTTCGAAGCCGCCGCGGAGGCAGGCATGATGGGTGAGGGTACGCGTGGGTCATCACCGACGGTCTCACGGGGCTCCACGGCTTCGTCAAGCCGCCGCAAGGCGTGATCGGACTGGCGTCATATGTTCGGGACACGCCGCGGCTGCGCCTGGTCGAGAAGCGGTGGGCGCACCGGTACATGCGCGAGCACCCGGACGCCGAGCGGGCGCACGCCGATATGGGATGCTACGCTGTGTGGGCGTACGATGCCGCTTGGGCCGTCGCGTCCGCGGCAGAGCGACTCAGCGCCAGCGACCTGTCGTCTCCACCAGGGCTGGTGGGCGGCAGGGGCGGACCCACCGACATCGCCGGGCTCGGCAAGTCGATGTCAGGCGAAAACTTTCTCCGCGCTATCAGCGACACGAAATTCGAGGGCCTCGGCGGCCGGTACCAGCTGATCGACGGCGAGCTCGCAGTGCCAGCCTTTCAGGTGGTGAACATCATGGACAATGGAAAGGAGAGGGGGCTCGGGTTCTGGACGAAGCAGCACGGGCTCACTCGGCACGTAGGCCGCCCTTCCAACGTACTGAACGGCGAGCTCAAGCCGGTGATCTGGCCGGGAGATTCGACGGTGCGGCCAAGCGGGTGGGTGCAGCCGACGATCGCGCGCAAGCTGCAGATTGCGGTGCCGGGGAATGTGTCGGACAGCTACCGCCCCATCGTGTACCTTAACGTCGACCCCGTGACGAACCAGACGACGGCCGGCGGGTTCGTCATCGAGGTGTTCGAGGCGGCGGTGCGGCTGCTGCCGTACGCGCTGCCGTTCGAGTACGTCAGGGCCAAGTCCATGCCCTACGAAGAGCTGGTCCAAGCAGTTGGTAATGGGGTAAGCAGTTATCTAACTAACCTGCTTGATTAATTATTTTGTTACTTATGATTACATTGTTTGTAAATTTTGCTTTATTTTATTTTCATTAACAAATGCATGTTTACTTTCTTATGAGAGTATAGTAAAACAGAGATGCCACTTTAAAATATTAACCCCAATTCCTATCCTGCCAGTGCAAGCTACATATATACTACACATATGAAATGAATTTTTTATTATACACACCATGATGAATCAACTAATGTCTAATATAAATGTATACATTTCCAAGTAAGGGTCACACCGGCTCATTTATTTTATCTAAAAAAAATATATTTATTACATTAATAATGTTATATACCATTTTGCGAGCCCGAGAGAGAGAGAGAGAGAGAGAGAGAGAGAGAGAGAGAGAGAGAGAGAGAGCGCGCGCGCGCGAGAGCTATGCTATCTGGTACTATTTGATCGGCATAGCGTCTCAAATTTCTCTGTCGAATATTTTGACTTGGAAGAACATTCCTAGCCATTAATTAAGCGAGTTGACCGTTGAACACTGTTGTTATCAAGTTGGTTGCAATCATGCATGGACCAGAGGCTAGTTCCAAATAGTATGTCTTTGTCATAGAAGAAGTCACCAAAATGAAAATCAAGACTCACACGACTAACGACTTCATCCTCCCAAGAAGGGTCTTTCAAAAAATTGAGATTAGAAGGGTCTTTCAACTGAAATGAGGTGGAAGCACTGGCACACGGTATAAATTTTTAGGTGGCCCATAGAAGGGTCTTTTTCTAATTTTTTTTTTAAAGAGTGTGGTTTTGATTCAAAGTTTTCTTAAATTTTTATCAATGTTGGATTGCATGATTTTCCCAATTTGATAATTTAAACTTCTTTATTTGGAAAGTAATTGCAAAACCGTTGTGAGATATGTTTTATGTTAAAGGAGAAGCTTGTGTTGGCTCATGTAATCATATGTATTCCTAGGACTAGAAATATACGCGCATAAGATGTTGTGCATGCCAGTAGGTGAGTGATTTGTTTACAAATTAATCTTGTAGTAATTTTAAATCTGTGAAGTATGAACTTTCATGCAAAACTAGAACTCTTGCATATTGAATAAAGCGACCTGGAAAAAAACACCACACTATGCATTATTAGGTCCAAAACGGCACGTCCAAAGCACAACATGACGCGTGACCAACGTGAGTACATTATGTCACCGTTGATAACATCACGTCTATATACTGAACGTCGTCTGAACGCATGCTCCATGGCTTACCGAATCTGCAGTAGTATATTGACGAGCTTGCCGTAGTAGTGACTAGTGACCTTTGTCAGTAGGTGGCACTGGATGTTGCTTATTCTTGGAACCGGATCACACCTGCTGATCATGTCTAGTGTTAAGTAATTAGTTAATTGCTTATATCATGGTACTGTTTTGATTAGCAATAACAAGGTTGCAGCCTGTGTGCGTTGTAAGTCCACTTCAGTTCACCGTTAAAAAAAATGCCCACTCCAGTTCTGTATAGTAAACTATATAGAAAAACGGTTTTGCTAATTCTGAATCAAATAAAAAGTTAGTTTAATTTTCATTCGTATGTCGTCATTAGTTGTAGGTGGAGTTGCAAATTGGTAGCAAAACTTGTTGCGACTGTTTTGACCCACTTGATTGGCTTCGTGATTCATTCACGGTTGCAATTCAACTTGCAACAGAGATTTGATAACGTCATATTCTCACTGGGCTGAGTTGCATTTGGACTTGCAAATGTTCTGAACTATTTGATTTGATTTGTGCTAATCATGAATTATAACTTACTTGCAATTGGGATTGATTAATTACGTCATGCAATGAGAACTAAACCAATTCTCATTCGATCGAGCGTTAGAGAATGAAACATGCACTCTCTTTTCTTAGGTTTACTGATGAATGATTTAGGTTGAACAGATTAAACAATTGCGGCTAAATTAAGCATTTTGCCTCGCTCTTCTCCTCAGACGTTTGATGCGGCGGTGGCAGACATCACCATGACCGCGAACCGGTCGAGGTACGTGGACTTCACGCTGCCTTACGAGACAACGGCGATCGCCATGGTGGTGCCGGTGCGCGACCAGCGGAGCAGTACGCGGACGTGGGTTTTCCTCAAGCCGCTCCGCTACGACCTCTGGCTCGTCAGCGCCGTCTTCTTCCTCTTCACCGGCTTCGTCGTCTGGGCCATCGAGCACCGCTCCAACGACGAGTTCCGCGGCCCGCGCTCCTACCAGGTCGGCACCCTCCTCTACTTCGGCTTCTCCACCCTCGTCTTCGCCCACAGGGAGACCCTCAAGAGCAACCTGTCGCGGCTCGCCGTGCTCGTGTGGGTCTTCGTCGTCCTCATCTTGCAGTCCAGCTACACGGCGAGCCTCACGTCCATGCTCACGGTGCCGCAGCTGGAGCCGACAGTTGCCGACTATAGCGCGCTGGTGAGGGGCACGCAGAAGGTCGGGGTCATGAACAACTCATTCGTGCTTAGGGCCATGACGGCGTCTGGTTTCCCGCCGGACAGGCTCGTGCGGTATCCAAACGCGCAGAGCTTTCACGAGGCCCTGCTCAATGGCAAGATAGGCGCCATAGTCAACGAAACGCCCTACCTCAAGATCTTCCTCACGACCTACCGCGCCAACTTCACCATGACCGCACCGCTAAACAAGACCGGCGGTTTTGGCTTCGCGTTCCCGAAGGGGTCGCCGTACGTCATGGACCTGTCGCAGGCGATCCTGAAGCTCACCGAGAGCGACGAGATGAACATGATCGAGCGCAAGTGGTTCGGTGACCCCGACGAGGACGGTTCTGCTCAGGATGACGGGCCGTTCACGTCGGACAGCCTCAGTTTCGGCAGCTTCTGGGGCCTGTTCCTCATCACCGGCGTCACCTCGCTACTCTGCTGCGCCGTCCACCTTGTCACCTTCGTCGTGGCTAACCAGCGGGAGCTCCCGGCGCACTTGTCCTGGAAGGGAAGGCTATGGAGGTTGGCCAAGACCTTCGATGATAAGGACCTCTCATCGCACACCTTCAGGACCAAGGACGATGGTGGTTCTGTGGCTGGACGGCACGACAAGGTTGTCTCCCCTCCTATCGCACACAGTGAGCTTGGCAGTCCACTCAGCGCGCCGTACACGAGCGAGTGGTCCGTGGATACGGCAAGCCCGGCAACCGGTGAGATCAGCCCGGCGACCGGGGAGATCGAGCTGGCCGTGGGTGGCGAAGAGAGTATAGAGGTAGCTCCCAGCGGCGATGGCTCTGGAGAAAATGTCAGAGGTCGTTAACTGACACTGCGACTTCTCGCGGTAAAACAACGGTGGTTGTTGGATGGTATTGAGATGAGAATGAACAGATTGATTGGCATAAGTAAGCAGTGACCAATTACTTTAAATTGTAGATACGCAACTGTAAATTGTAAAATTACATTAATCTCTTAGGACTATACAGCACCTAATCTCCAATATCCATTGTATCGATTGATTCTACGTACTGCTTAGAAACAGAGTTTTTTTTTTCGCGCCCACCGTGGGGCCCGAATTATTACTTGAAAAAGTGGCATAGCTTGGCAATTAATAGTATTGCCAGCTTGGCACTACTATTCCATATATATTGTCTTAGAACAACCACATATTTATTAATAAAAAATCAAGTGACAATAAGCTGTGGAAACTAAAAGACAGACGGGGATAAAATGATTATCCTGAAATTGCACATAAAATCCTATGAGATCGAGAAATACAATACGATCCCTAGGGTTTCCTACGAACAGCCGTAGATGGCGGCCGTCGCCCAACTCCAGTGTCACCGAGACATACGTTGGAAGAGACGTCAGCTTTGTGTCTCGATGAACAGGCCTGCTGCACGTAGTGAGGTACAAGTCGATGTGGCACGTCGAACGGGGACGTTCTCGTGCTGTCTTGGGCCAAGATTTATTGCCTCCCGTCGACAAAGTTGGAAAACAATGGTAGATCCACAACCTCCGAACCAACATCCTTACTCCAGAAGAACCATCTCGCCTTGGCCGCCAACACCGTCACGGATAACCGTGAACCCAGCGACACGCCGAGAAACTGATCTGGCCAGATCTAAAAAACGAAGAGAAGACCAAATTGCCAATCTGAAGGACCGAACATCACATGTTGCCATCAACTCCGAGGCGCCGCCGTCAAGGTCGCCGTTAGTGTGGGAGTAGAATTGAGGCATATTTATTTGTACGAATGCTGCTCCACCATTCCAACTACACACCACAACAGACAGACCGAAACCCTACTACTATTCTAGAACCGAGGGATGAGGTCCCCTCTCCCTCCTTCCGCGGGGCGGCGAGTGGAGGGAGAGGGGGACGAGCGTTATGGCTGGTGGTGATAGGTTTTTTTTCCGCCGCCTATCTGACTATAGTAACATAAAAGTAGAGGGGCGCTGTGTTGTTCGCTTTTCTCGTCAACGCGAAACTAACATTTTATTTGCATGAAACGAGCATCATGCCTCCAATTCAAGTAGTATTTTGCGGAGTATCAGTGTTTTGTCGAGTGTATTTTTGTAACTTTGCCGAGTATTGCGTTTTTTGTCGAGTGCTTTTTGCAAACAAAAAAAACAGTATACAATGTCGATGCAGAGTTCCGAGACAAATAGACTGGGCAAGCGTATGCTCGACAGTCTTGGGCTTTCCGGTAGTTTGTTTAGTCAAAGCATTGTGATAATTAGCAGGCTACCAAACCAAATATGGTGAATTTGATGTGTAAAAGAAACTACGTATAATCCATTTCCTGTTGCCACGCGGTTTCACGACGAAACTGAATTGTGGACTCTTCTTCCCACTCTTAGCCTCTTAGGGCGGCAGAGCGTGAGACCGTAGCTATAGAGATTTTTTTTTAGATAAAGAGTATATATTAATATCGCGGAGATACAAATTACACACAGGCTCTGCAACAACGCAACAAGCAAAGCTGTTACGGATGCACACAGCCGAAAGACAATAAGAAAAAGAAATAAAAAGAAAAGTCCTGCTACAGAGTTGTAGTCATTGCAGCAGCCGCACAACCACCACCAAGACACCACCTGATGTCCAAATCTTCAAAAGCAACGTTTTCAAAAAGAACAGTGCCAGGCACAACCAATTAAGGCCAGACCTTGGGTTTTCACCTGAAGATAATAGTCCCGCTCTCAAAACAATGTCTTCAGTAAGAGCATTGCCAGACACAACCAATTAAGGCCAGACTTTGGATTTTCACCTGAAAGTAGAACTTTGAACTTCACATGTGATGTTGCCCCCACTAACATACCGCTGCTCCGCCTCCTGCAACTCCAAGCAAGTTCCTCATCGGTGCAAAGCCTCCAATCGCCATTTGCTAGTCATTTAATCTCAGCTTTCATGACATTCCCCGCCTCCGACTACACCATGGATTTGCCCATGATGGCACAGAAGCAGAGCTTCACGCCGCTCCCTCCGGCGCGACCGAATCCCTCTGATCCAGCAATCTCTAGGAATTAGCCCATGAAAGATCACCGGCGGAGCCTTCCGAAACTCGACACTCTTGCCAGATCAAGATGCCGGCGTCAAGCAGATCTTCGACTTCTCACGATTTGAAACCCTAGGACCACCGCCATTATTCTGTAGCCTCGCAGCCCCGACGCCGCGAGACTCCTCCGCCACGAAGACGGCGGACAAGCAAGTTCAGAAGGCTGGGAGATCAAAGGAAGGACCCCGCCACCATAGCCCCATCTGATCTGTACCCACCCCGATCAAGATCCAAAGGCTCAATCTTGGTTAGCACGGACCAGATCGCATCCGCCGGATCTGCGCCGTTGCCAGCGACCTCACCGGCAGTGCTCCGCCACCTCCACGTCGCCACCCCGCCGCCGGAGGCCTCAGGCCGCAGCCCCGCAAAGGCCGCGCCGCCCTGCGCCCTAGGTCAACGCCCCGCCGCCTCCCGCGTGACGCGACCACGCGCCCAACTCCGCCCACCGTCGACAGGGTGGGCGCCGCCACCACCGCCAGCGCCGGCGGCAGCGGCGGCCTTGCTTCCTAGATTGGCCGCTCCTAGAAGTTTTGGTGTAGGCTCCTCCGGAGCCGCCTGGGAGGGAGGCGACCGGGAGGCGAGGGAGGCGACCCCTCTTTTTCAAAAACACTCGATCCGCAACCACTAGTTCGCCCCATTATCGATCTTATTTTGTATTGTTATTGAGTTTTACGGAGTAAAGCACTACACTACTACAAGGTTGTGAGTTCTCACTAGGTGGATAGCTGCCGCTGCAGATTCTGACCATGGCAACCGGAGAATGGCAAATTAGCAATCTTCCCACGACCGTGACCAATGGACATTGGTGTGTGGTCAGCAACTTTGACTCCACACCGTCCGCACGCGGCTCCCCATCGCTGTACCACGCCTTCTGGAACGCCATGGATTATTTTTGTTTTTCGGTAGCATCTGATTTTCCAAATATCTGTGAATTAAGTTTCCTCTCGGAATTACCAGTGGCTAGCTTGTGTCGCAGAAGGAGCCACGCGTGCACGTCGCTGCATGCGCTTGCTGGTTAGCTTGACCACGCGTATCTTCTCAGCTAAGGAAAAGTACGACAAGTATACGCTGGAGAATTTCATGGCCGATGCCAATTGGTTCTCTTAACTCTTGTCATTGTCAATCACCAATACAACCGGTTGAACGTGAGCTCGGAGGGGAGAAATGCCGGTCAAGGTCTGAGCGAATTGAATTGGCGCCAATCGTGTGTATGTAAAGGGCTAAAGGCCATAGCTAGCTTGATCAGAGGTAGTCTCCATTACGATACTGCTCGTTCTTCTTTAGGCGTCCATCCATGAGGTGGCCTGTGACTACGCTTCTCCGGCTCGCCACGGCCGTAGCCCTCCTGCTTCTCGCCGCCGGCGCTTCCGGTGTCGCGGCGCAGCAGGTGGTGGACGTGGGGGTGATCTTGGACAGGACGACATCGGTAGGGAGCATCAGCTGGACGTCCATCGAGCTGGCTCTGGAGGAGTTCTATGCCGACCCTCGCTACGCCGGCTTCCGAACCAGGCTGAAGCTTCACCACAGGGACACCGGTCCCGACTCCATCGACGCTGCGTCCGCAGGTACGTGTACGGCGCCTCCTCTGCGCACACCTCCCCACTCAACTCGATCAGTCAGCTTCTGCTTCTCAAGAAATAGAACACTCTCCGCGCAGTATTTGTTTTTTAGCAAGCACGGTGGTTGTAAGGGCATCTCCAGTCGTTCGGACCCCAGGTTTTGGTGCCGGCCGACGCTAATGACCCATAAATTTGAAGTTCTTGTTCTCGCTCTCAAAAATAGCTCGAGTTCAGCGATCACAGCTGTCACAGTTGGGCAATCATTACAAAAAAAAGCCACAGTTGGGTGATCAAATAGTTTCGATCAAGCCACAGTCAGGCGATCACGGCCACATTCGGCATTCTGCTGATGCACATATCAGATAGAGGCCGGCGACGGCGCGGCATCAGAGTCGACGTCGACGATGGGCGTGGTGGTCAGAGCTGGCGCCGAGCTCGGAGTGGCAGTCTCGGCGGCCTCGAGGTCGACGACGAGAGTGGCAGCCTCCAGGTCGATGGCCATGGCAGCAGTCTCGGCGTTCTCCAGGTCGATGGGCATGGTCGGCGCAGTGGACGTAGGCTGGGCGGGCGGCGTCTCGGCTGGACTGGCCGAGCTCGTCGGACTGTCGTAGGTCGTATCCGTCGGGGTGGCGTAGCTCGTGTCCGTCGGGGTCGGGGCCGGAGCCGGGCTGATGTCGCTGAGGATGAGAGGGCGCTGCGCCATGAACCATGTCCTCACCTTGGGGTCCATCGTGGCCGGATCGCCCCCCATGAGGAAGGCGAGGTCGTGGTTCCTCTTCTTCGCCACAGTGCCGGTCCTGAGGAGGTCGATCTTGACCTTGGAGTTGGCCATGAGCGCCACCCACCTCTTGTTGGCGGTCGCCTCCCTCTTGGCGGCGTGGGTCAGCGTCAGCGTACCCAGGGGAGTAGTAGCGCAGCGATGGAGATGGCGAGGCGACGGCGGTTTGGCTCCAACCGGCGAACTGAGGATGAGGAGAGAAGTCGCCCCTCCGCTTGACTGGCGGCGCCGCAGACGCAGCCGGAGTTGGCGGCTCATCCAGCACCTCCACCTCCTCTTCCTCTTCTTCTTCCTCGTCGACAGCCTGGCCCTCGGCCCCCACCAGGTGCGCGGCCAGCTGCCTCTGCCGCTGCGCCTTCTCCCTCGTCCGGCGCTGGAGGTTCTCCGACTTCCGGCGCGCCTCCTCGGCGATCCACTTGGCGTTGCTCATGCCCGGCGGCTTCTCCTTCGGCGCTCTCGGCTTCCGCGGCTTCTTGCCGATCATGGAGGTGGCGGAGGACGCGGGGACGGCGACGGCGCGGGGTCCTGTGAATCGGGGCGGGAGCCATGGCGGCCAGATCTGTGGGAAATGGCGGGATCGGGGCGGGGGAGAGGTATATGTGGGGGAGAAATGGAGGGAAAGATCAAAATTATGGAGGGAAGAGGGCAAATTATGGAGGGAAATCGCCTTCCCTCGCCGACAAGTCTGGTCCGCGGACGCCTTTTACCCCAAGCGAAACCCGGCGCGCTGGGTTTGGGCTGGGTTCGCCGGCGCGAAACGGTGATAAAAACGGCGCTAAATCGACTTCTGGGGGGGGCGACTGGTAGAATTTTATTAGCACCGGTGCTAAAAAGGCCTCTGGCGACGCTGGCGGACGCCTGGAGATTGCCCTAGACACACTAGACAGTAGACAGGAGTAGCTAGGAGGACGAAGCAACGTGGGGTTCCCTGAAACATGGGCCGAATCTTCTACGTGGGCCGAGTTGTCGCATTGAGCTACTCAGGTTACTCCTTTCTTTCTCTTTTCACTACTCTGGTTTGGCCCAACTGCCCATCAGTGCGACTCGGCGAATACACGGCGTCCAGCGCCGGCGGCGGCGCCCTATTCTCCTTCCATGCCGCAGGCTGGCGGCGCCGCTCCGGCTCGCCTTCGCCTCCTTGCATTTCTGCTCACGATACCTTCGCGCGGCCCTACGCGGCATAGGGATAAGGTACCGTGCTTCTCGTCCCGCCAAGTTATTTAGGATGTCAAGCTCATGAGTGGGCGTCCTTTGGTTAAGGAATCAGGGCTGAGTTCAGGTGCTCAGAACTGTCCGTACTGTGTAAATTAAACTCTTTGGTGGCCTGCGATAGTGTTGTTTTGAGCTAATGGGATGAATTCGTTCCATACAATTTTTTTGTTTTACTAGAATTAGAATGTCTTAGGCCTCGAACCCCAACTAGAAGACTGTGGCCTGAACTCGTGATTCCAGGTTTCCAGTTCCCATTCATGCCAGACATAAGTTATATTTGGAACTCAAGTATGGGAGCTGGCGCTTTCCTGATTTGGACACAGCTAGAGCCTAGAGCCATAATAAATGTGAAAGTACTCTCCAACATGTAGAAGTAATTGCTTAAATATTTTTTTCAGGGTAATTCCGACATTGTCTATTCCAAGATAGTATTTTAAATCAATTTATCGTGTGGTATGAACCAGAGCCATCAGACAGATTTCAGTATTGATATGTACCTACATACGGTTTCCTTGCAGTTGTTTTATAGTGTGCCTTATTTGTTGTAAAATTTCTCGCTAATTAATATAAGAACTGCAGGTCTTGATCTACTGAAAAATGTCGGAGTACAAGCGATTGTTGGACCACAGACGTCAAGTCAGGCCAAATTTCTTTCGGAGCTTGGGAGCAAATCAAAGGTTCCAATCATTTCGTTCTCTGCAGATTGCCCGTCGCGATTCGGACAAAATCCATACTTCATCCGGACGGCATGGAATGATTCCTCCCAAGCAGAAGCTATTGCCTCACTTGTTCAGAAATACAATTGGAGGGAAGTCGTGCCTGTCTTTGAGGATGACGATTCCAGTACCAAATTCATACCTGACCTTGTTGACGCCCTCAGACAAGTAGAAACCCCTGTTTCATACAGGTGCAAGATCCATCCTTCAGCTACCGATGATGATATGAGGAGAGCTATCTCAAACTTAAGACACCATTGGACAACTGTATTTGTTGTGCGTATGTCGCATATGTTAGCTCTCAGATTTTTCCGTCTTGCTAAGCATGAAGGGATGATGGGCCATGGCTTTGTCTGGATTACTGCGTATGGCTTGACAGATATCTTTGATGTGGTTGGTTCTCCTGCTCTTGATGTGATGCAAGGAGTCCTTGGGATGAAACCTCATATTCAAGATACAGTGAAACTTAAAAACTTTAGTCCGAGATGGCGCAACAAGTATCAATCAGAAAATCCAGGCACCTCAGTAACTGAGCCCACAGTGTCTGGTCTCTATGCTTATGATACCGTATGGGCGTTAGCATTAGCAGCAGAGAAGGCTAGATATGTGAACTCAGACTTTGCACCGTCTGTAACAAACAATGGGTCCACAGACTTGGACAGATTAGATACTTCAAAGGCTGCTGAAAAACTGCGAGATGCACTCGTGAAGGTCAATTTTTCAGGGATGACTGGGCAAGTTCAGATTAAAGACATGCAGTTAGTATCAGTGAATTACAGGATAATCAACATCGTTGGTCAGACGAGAAGATTAGTTGGTTTCTGGACTCCGGAATATGGCATCTCTGGTAGTCTAAATAAGAAGGTTGATCCTGACACCATCACATGGCCTGGCGTTAATAAAATTGTACCCAGAGGTTGGCTATTTCCAATAAATAAAACTCTCATAATAGGTGTACCTGTGAAACCTGGGTTTGAAGAATTTATAAGTTTTGAAGATGGTACTGCCAAGGGGTTCTGTGTCGATGTATTTGAGGCAGTAGTTCGTGACTTACCCTACTATGTACCCCGTTCCTATGAGGAGTTTGCAGACGGGAAAGGATTGAGTAACGGAACCTATGATGATCTTGTCTACAATGTTTATCTTCAGGTATGCATGGACTTCTTTCTGTACCAATCTGCTTAATTGATGATTGGTCTGTACTTATGCAGACATGTAAGATTATATCTGTGCACCCGTTTATTGAATAAAATATCTCTGCACTGTTCATGGAAGCATTCGTTATTATGAGCTTGTTTAATCCATGTCCCAAAAAATAGCAACAGTGTACCCATTTTTGTTGAGCTCCAAAAAAAAAAAAAAAATCCCCCTGTTAATCTGTAGACATGTACTTTTGGATGACTTGTCTTAATCTGTAGACATGTACTTTTGGATGACTTGCATTCTCAGGTGATTAATTCTTTACCCTAACTTTACCGTTAAATTTTGTACACTCGTAAAGCCTTATAGCCTGTAGCCGAATTTTTTCTCAACTTGGTTTATATGTGTTGCTGGCAGAAATATGATGCAGTGGTCGGTGATATAACAATCTTGGCCAACCGTTCTTTGTATGTGGACTTCACTCTTCCTTACACAGAGTCGGGGGTGCGCATGCTGGTTCCAGTCCAGGACCGGAGGCAGAAGACTGCATGGACGTTCCTGAAGCCTTTGACAGCTGGCTTATGGTTAGGAATTGGGGTCTTCTTTGTCTTCACAGGTTTTGTAGTCTGGTGTATTGAGCACAGAACAAATCAAGAATTTAGAGGTTCCCCAGTCAGTCAAATTGGATCGATCTTCTACTTCTCTTTCTCAACACTTGTATTCGCCCATAGGGAGAAGATAGTGAACAACTTATCAAGAATTGTGTTAGTTGTTTGGCTCTTCGTCGTGTTGATAGTGCAACAGAGTTATACTGCAAGCTTAAGCTCAATTCTCACAGTGGAGCAACTTCAGCCAACAGTCACCAATTTAGAAGAAGTTATCAGAAATGGGAGAAATGTCGGCTACCTCAATGATTCTTTCTTGCCTCAGCTTTTGAAAAGGTTGAAAATTGATGAATCAAAGATGATTGCCTTCGACTCCCCTGCGGAATACAATGAAGCCTTATCATCTGGAAGGGTTGCAGTCATTGTTGATGAGATACCATACCTTAAGGTTTTCCTTTCACAGTATTGCGCAAACTACACCATGGTTGGACCAACCTACAAGTTCGACGGATTTGGTTATGTGAGTACCTTTTTCCAGGCTTTGTACAGTAGCACATTTCTTACATTCTTAATCCTAGAAGATGAATCAATTTCCGCTGCTGTTTTACTGTAGGGAACTGCAGATAGCTCTCACATATATTTATATGCCACTAGAGTATCTCTAGAAGAAAAACCGTTAGGGTAAACTTTATGTTGAAGTAACAGTTTCAGCCAATCTCTGAACTTTACTTTGAAATTTCTGAATTGTGGATGTGAACATGTTAAAGTAAGGACGAATTTAAGTTTTTTTTAAGAACCTAAATGCATGGTCATGTTCTTTAAAAGTAGTCCTATATTATTGGTTTTCTATTGTGAAATATAAGGCCTGCTTATTTGGAACAAAATATAAGGCTTCCTTGCTTCTTAAAGTATTGAATGTCTTGATAAATCTACTTGATCTAGTTTGTTTTAACTTCATCTTTGTATTACTAAACTGTATGAAGTTCATTGATTTTAATTTTACTAGGATCATTAATTTGACCAGTATAACTGTGTGCTACATCTACAGGCATTCCCTCGAGGCTCTCCACTGACACCTGATATTTCGAGGGGAATACTGAAATTCGCATCAGATGAAAGAATGGCTAAGCTGCAGGAAAAGTTGTACCGCGGTGAGGCATGCCCCGACAAAGATGACTCCCAAACTTCAAGCAGCCTTACATTGCACAGCTTTCGGGGGTTGTTCATCATCACCGGAGCATCTTCATTGTTGGCACTAATTCTGCACATTGTCATAACGCTTTTTAATCACCGGCATGATTTTAGCAGTGACAACTGTCAAAGTTCATGGCGCAGATGGCTTGCCATTCTCTCAAAGATCTTCCATGAGGGAGATAGTCCTTCCAATACTCCAGATAAGGATGAGCCTGCAATGGCAAATGTTGGTAGTACAATTGAGAGCCCTGTAAGTGTACCGAATCACATTATCACGAACCTTGATTCAGATATGGATACAGGAAGCCCACCAGAAGGTGAAGGAACACCAGGCAGGGAAGTTTCTGTTCAGGATACGGAACCAATGTCATTTGCGTACATGCATTCTGGGAGTGGGCATGATCGAGTACCTTCTTTGTCTCGCAGCGGAAGCTCAATCCGCAGGAGACAGATCAGCACTGATTGAACTACATGGGGAGCACATAAATACTGATCGCTGTAGCTATTCTTTCATTTAGCTGTCGATATATGTTTACGATTTATCACTTTTGAACACATAGCTTGATGTAAGATATTGGTAGATTAGCAAGCAATTAATGCAAGTTGTGAGGAGCTACTGTAGTTAGCTTGTGCTTTTGGTTCTGAAAAACACGTAAATTACTCGTCTGCCTCTTGATTTTCGCATTCCGCAAAAATTCCGTCAACCTATCAAATGGCTTTGTATTGTAAGTTTGTGACCTGATACTGTTCTCCAGGTCTGTTATATTAGCACAGTGATGCAGACTACACGAGATGTGCATTACTATGCGATGTGTATTGTTTTACTTGCTTACTGTTGATCCAGTTCTATGGAACAAGCAGAGAACTCTAGGTATTGAACTGATGTTGTGAGCATGAGATGGACTAAAAATCATATCTTTGGCCGAGCGACGAAGCATCCGGTTGGACAAGAAGAACAAAGATTGTGGCATTCCAGCAGCCAAGCGCGCCGAGTTTAGGCGGGCAGAGGCTTTTGAGGAAATCGCAAAACTCAAGAGCAAAGAGAAAACCACCGATGAAATCACAGAGGAAAAGATGCAATTTTATTTGCAGATGTACAAGAAGCAGCGAACATCGTAGGTGATGGAGGCTTTTCGAGATTTAGTTGTGAGCAATGCTTGATCTCTTCTATGTGGAGGGTGCACATCGGTGCATCTCTAGCTGTGAGAGTTTGTATGTGATGGAGAAGTTTTTATTAGTTGGATATGAGGTGTGGCCTGTTAGTTTGGGTCTAGGTTACTTGTTTCAGTCTTAGACGACGTTCTTTGAGTTAGTGTGAGTGGTTTTTAACCGCGTATTGTTTGGTTTCTGGGTCAGGTTTTCCCTCGTTAACTGGATCAATTCTATTCTATAATGCATAGACCTAGCCACTGGCGGATCCACATGGTGTCCAGGGTGGGCCAAGGACCACCTTGGGATTTTGATTAGGCCCATATACCATGTACGCTCTAAAAAAACGAGATGTCTGTCTTCCTGAGACGCACTGAATCGATCGAATCGTTCCCCTTCTTCTTCGACTCGTACGAGCGAGGGCTCGCCTCCATTCCTGTTTGCTCGCCGCCGCCGCCACTCTCCACTCTCCACTACGCCACCGCCGAACTTCCTCCGGCCGTTCCCCGTGCTCGCCGTCGCCGCCACGCAATGATGCGCCCACCGCTCGGCGCTCGCCCCAGTCTTCCCTAACCCTAGCAACGGACAAGGAGGCCGACAGCCTGATGCCCGGCGGCCGGCGCCGCAGCTTTGTGCAGGCTTCCAACTTCCCGGCGCCGCCGTCCGCCGAGGGGGAGTAGGCCAGGCCAGCACGCTCCAATTTCAGCAAGGTACAACTTCAAGTCTTCTGAATCAATCCCCAATTTCAGAGATTATTGAGTCTGATTAAATGTTGTGTGTAAGTTGAAAATTATTGATTATTGAGCCTGATGTATTTCACATTTGCACACACTTATTGTAGAATTTTTAAAAAATGACGAGGACTGGATCCATCGCTTCTCTTTTTCTGAAACATGCGGCAAAGAAGAATGCTTGTTCTCCGGCTCCTTCCCCAGCGGTAGATTTGGCAGAGGAGCAAATTGAAGAAGTTGTGAATGAAGAGCAGATTGAAGAAGTTGTGATGGAAGAGCAGATTGAAGAAGTTGTGATGGAAGAGCCAGCTGAAGAATCAGTGCAAGAAGAGGTTGTGACGGAAGAGCCATCTTTTTCTCCACCTCCGGTTTATGATATTAACCGGCTGCCACAAGATCCTGGGGAAAGACTACCTATTGCTGATTATCCGGTAAATGATCAAGATGCAGTTCGGAGGGCATATATTCTTAAAGGTCCACACCAAAATCCTGAACATGCATTTAAAGGAAGATTAATTGGCGATAGAGCTCGCCAATTCAGTCCTTTTTGGTTTCATAAACATCATTGGCTTGAATATAGCACGAAGAAGGAAGCTGCTTTTTGTTTTGTATGCTACTTGTTCAAGGAGAAAAAAAACTAGTGGAAAGGAAACCAATGCATTTACAGAAGGTGGTTGGAACAATTGGAACAGACAGGATGCACTTGTGAAGCATGTCGGTGGTGTAACAAGTGTGCACAATGCAGCCCAAGAGAAATACAACCTGTTTGTGAATCCTCGTGCTGTAGTTGATGACCTTCTTGTGAAAGTCAATAGTGAGCAATTTCGTCTTTACAAGATCAGGTTGAAGTATTCCCTTAGGTGCTTGAAGTTTCTTCTTCATCAGGGATTGGCATTCCGAGGGCATGATGAAAGAGAAGAGTCTGGCAATAGAGGTAACTTTGTTGAGCTTTTGACTTTGCTTGCAGCAAATAGCGAAGAGGTGAACAAGTTTGTTTTGAAGAATGCCCCAGGTAATTGCACATTGATTAGCCACGGGATACAAACATAAATAATTCAATGTTGTGCACTAGAAACTAGAAAGAAAATTATTGAAGAACTTGGTGATGATAAATATGCTATACTAGCTGATGAGTCAAGTGACGTGTCACACAAAGAACAACTAGCTCTATGCTTGCGTTTTGTTGATAAGCTAGGAAGACCACGTGAGCACTTTCTTGGAGTTGTTCATGTGAGTGATACTACTGCATTGTCACTTAAGAAATCAATTGAAGCATTACTTGTTTATCATGGGTTGGCTATAACTCAAATCCGTGGGCAAGGTTATGATGAAGCTAGCAACATGAGAGGAGAAATTAAAGGTTTGAAAACGTTGATCATGAAAGAGTCACCTTCAGCCTACTATGTTCATTGTTTTGCACATCAACTCCAGCTTGTTCTTGTTGCTGTTGCCAAGGGAAATAATGATTGTGTGTGATTTTTTGACCAAGTGTCTCTCTTGCTTGGTATTGTGGGAGTTTCTTGTGAGCGTCATGACATGCTTCGGAATGCTACACTTCAAAATATCATGAAAGCAATTGATTGTGGTGAATTGGAAACTGGTAAGGGATTAAATCAGGAAATGGGGTTACCTAGGCCAGGAGAAACTCGATAGGGCTCTCATTTTAAAATTGTTCTCAACATGATTGCTATGTATTCCTCAATCCGTGATACACTCATATCTCTTGGAGAAGATACTTCACAAAGAGGTGATTGGCCAAAAATACATACTTTTGTTGGAGTATTTGAGTCATTTGACTTTATTTTCAATGCACACTTGATGCTTGTCGTTCTTGGATACACTAATGAACTATCCGAGTGTTTGCAAAGAAAAGACCAAGATATTCTTACTGCAATGAAGCTTGTTCGGTTGGCAAAGGATAGAATGCAAGAATTGAGGTCTGATGGGTGGGATGCATTCCTACAAAAGGTCACATTATTTTGTAATAAACATGGCATTCAAGTTCCTGCAATGGAGGATAACTATGTGCCTTTTGGAAGATCAACACGGTTTTCTCGAACTCAAACAAATGATGATCACTTTAGAAGAGAAGTTTATCTTGGGATCGTTGACAAAATTATTCAAGAGCTCAATAATCGATTCGATGAGATCAATATGGAATTGCTTTCGTGTATGTCGGCCATGAATCCCGCCAACTCATTTCCTGCTTTTGATGCACAGAAGGTACGTAGGCTTGCTGAGTTTTACCCTGATGATTTTTCACCCCAATATTTGATGCATCTTGAGCTACAACTTGATAACTATATTGATGACATGAGAAAGGATGAAAGCTTTAATGGCTAGAAAATCTTGTTGATCTCTCGATTAAGCTTGTGGAAACAAAGAGGCATATAGTTTATCATTTGGTGTATTTGCTTCTCAAATTGGTATTGCTTCTTTCGGTGGCAACAACAAATGTGGAAAGAGCTTTTTCAGCAATGAGTTTTGTGAACAAGTTGAGAAATAAGATGGGTGATAGTCTTTTGGATGATTGTCTAGTTACATTCATTGAGCGAGAGGCCTTCTCCAAAGTGGATGAAGATGATATTATTGAGACTTTCATGGCCATGAAAAGGCGTTGTTAGAATCCTAGAAACCTCCTATCGGTAGAACCATGTGTGGATCGAGTATGTGAAAGAGAACAGAGAGAGAGAGGGAGGAAACGGAGAGGCATACCTTGGCTCTGGCTCGAGGAACTCGAGTCGGAGGCCATGGTGGTCGACGGTGACGGTGGCGGAGCGGCAGCTGAGGCAGTGGTGCTTCCCGTGAGCACTGCGCTAACCCTAATCGGTAGGGGATATCGGTGGGATGACTGGCGGTGCGGTGAACCTCGTACTGCGTGCCCCGACCCCCCCACCTCTTTATATAACACAGGTCACAGGGGCCCACCGTCCATTACGGAAACAGGCGCCCCCAATCAGGGCACAGTCAAGGGGATCGAGAGCCGTTGGGCTCGTACGACCAGGAGATCAACCTAACATTCTCCCCCTTGATCTCAACTTTTACTTTTACTTGTTTCATCATCGATCAATACATAGAGCATGTTTCATCGTCACAGCTCAATTGCTGATAGAATTAGACAGCCACTATATACTTTTCTGTTTTGAAACAAATCCTGTTACTTTTGGTCCTCTGTGATCCAGGAATCATAGGCTTTCCATTAAACCCATGCCGGCTATGTGTTCCTGGAACACACTGGGTGGTAAGCCTTTCGTTAGCGGATCCGCAAGCATATCCTTTGTCCTTATATGCTCGAGACTTATAGTTTGATCCTGGATTTTATCTTTCACAACATAATACTTTATATCTATTGTCTTTGTAGCATTACTCGACTTGTTGTTGTGAGCATAGAATACTGCGGGCTGGTTGTCACAGTACATCTTTAGTGGTTTGTCAATGCAATCTACCACTTTCAAGTCGGGTATAAATTTCTTTAACCATATCGCCTGCCCCGTGGCCTCATAACATGCTATAAATTCTGCATACATCGTGGACGATGCAACTAATGACTGTTTGGAGCTTTTCAACGAAATAGCCCCTCCTGCGATAGTGAACACGTATCCTGACGTGGACTTTCTATCATCTTTGTCTCCTGCAAAATCTGCGTCTGAATACCCTCTTATCTCTAGGGAATCAGATCTTCTATATGTTAGCATGAGGTCTTTTGCGCCTTGCACATAACGCAATGCTTTCTTTACCATATTCCACTGCTCATGGCCTGGATTTTCTTGATATCTACCGAGTACTGATACGTCTCAAACGTATCTATAATTTTTGATGTTCCATGCTGTTATTATATCAATTGCTACATGTTTTGGTTACACTTTATATCATTTTTATGCATTTTCTGGGACTAACCTATTAACAAGATGCCACAGTGCCAGTTCCCTGTTTTCTGCTGTTTTTGGTTTCAGAAAATCTATTAAGGAAATATTCTCGGAATTGGACGAAACAAAAGACATCGTCAATAATATCACGAGGAGATCACGGAGTCCAAAGGGGAGTCGGAGCAGACCCACCAGGGGGCCACGCCACACTAGGGCGCGGCCCAGGGTGGGCCCGCGCCCCCTATGGCGTGGTGGCCCCCCTCGGCCACCGACGCCGCCTCTTCGCCTATATATTCTCCGCGACGCGAAAACCCTATTACGGTCGATCATATTCCACGAAAAGTTCCGTCGCGGCCGTCATCGTCAATCTCAGATCGGAGGAGTTCTGAAGCTCTTCCCGGCACCCTGCCGGAGGGCTCTACATCACCATGCCTGCCTCCGGAGTGATGCGTGAGTAGTCCACCCCTGGACTACGGGTCCATAGCAGTAGCTAGATGGTTGTCTCTCTACCTTGTGCCTCCATGTTTAGATCTTGTGAGCTGCCTAACATGATCAAGATCATCTTATTGTAATGCTAGATGTTGTGTTTGCTGGGATCCGATGAATATTGATACCATGTTTATTCAAGTTGTTTATCTATGTGCTCTTGATCTTGCATGCTCTCCGTTGCTAGTAGATGCTTTGGCCAAGTAGATGCTTGTGACTCCAAGAGGGGGTATTTATGCTCGATAGTGGGTTCAGTCTCTAGATATCTGGATCAGTGACAGAAAGGTCTAAGATGGTAGATGTGCTGTTGCTACTAGGGATAAAACATTGGTGCAGTGTCCAAGGGCACTTGTATTGATTACATTACACACTTTACTTCATGCAATAATCTGTTGTTAGCAACTTAATACTGAATGGATGCGGATGCTGCCTTGAAGGTGGATTATTTAGGCATAGATGTGTTGGAATAACGGTCTATGTACTTTGTTGTAATGCCCAACTAGATTTCATAGTAGACATCTTGGCATGTATTGCATTGTTATGCCCTCTCTATTTGTCAATTGCCCAGCTGTAATTTGTTTACCCAACATGCTAGTTATCTGTTCTGAGAGAGACACCACTAGTGAACTGTGGACCCTGGTCCAATTTCCTCATACTGTTTACACAACCTGCTGCAATCATCTGTTTCCTGTTACTTGCTGTTTTTCCTGCTGTTTTCCACACCATACGTTTAACTCTTTGTTTCTGCAAGACCGGAGAGATTGACAACCTCTCTGTTTCGTGTTGGGCAAAGTTCTGGTTTGTGTCTGTGCAGATTCCACGTTGGTGCAAGCTCCCTAGCGCCAGGGGGAGTCAACATCAACAACCTTCCGATAGATCATCAAGTCCTACTGGATTGATAACCTTGGGTAGATTTCTCAAGGGAAAACTTCTGCTGTCTACATCATAACCTTCCTCTTGGGGTTCACCAACACGTAGCCATCAAGCTGTTTTCTGGCGCCGTTGCCGGGGACTTGGAGGCTATTGGAAAGGGGAGTCTCTCAGTTCCAATCTCTTTACTTTGTTTTTTGTCTTGTTTTATTTTTGTTTTGCTTGCTGTTAAAAATCAAAAACCCAAAAAAATTAAATTCCTGCATCTAGTTTTTAATTTCGAGTTGCCCTGTTGCTTGTTTTAGGCTTGCTAAAATGAGTAATCCTGAAAATACTAAGTTGTGTGACTTTACTAGCACAAACAACAATGATTTTATCTGTACACCCATTGCTCCACCTGCTTCTAAAGCAGAATTTTATGAGATTAAGCCTGCACTGTTAAATCTGGTTATGAAAGAGCAATTTTCTGGTGTTAGTACTGATGATGCTGCTGCCCACTTAAACAACTTTGTTGAACTTTGTGATATGCAAAAGTATAAGGAGGTAGAGAGTGATATTATTAAGCTGAAATTGTTTCCTTTCTCTTAAGAGGAAGAGCTAAAGATTGGTTGCTATCTTTGCCTAGAAATAGTATTGATTCCTGGACTAAATGCAAAGATGCTTTCATTGGAAAATATTATCCTCCTGCTAAAATTATCTCTTTAAGAAGTGGTATTATGAACTTTAGGCAACTTGATAATGAGCATGTTGCCCAAGCTTGGGAAAGAATGAAGTCTTTGGTTAAAAATTGCCCCACTCATGGACTGACTACTTGGATGATCATCCAAACCTTTTATGCAGGACTAAATTTTTCTCAAGGAACTTATTGGACTCGGCTGCTGGAGGGACCTTTATGTCCATCACTTTGGGTGCTGCTACAAAGCTTCTTGATGATATGATGGTAAATTATTCTGAATGGCACACTGAAAGGGCTCCAACTGGTAAGAAGGTAAATTCTGTTGAGGAAATTTCCTCCTTGAGTGATAAAGTTGATGCTATTATGACTATGCTTTCGAATGGACATGGTGTTGTGGATCCAAATAATATTCCTCTTGCTTCTTTGGTTGCTCATGATGAGAAAAATGTTGATGTAAACTTCATTAAAAATAACAACTTCAACAACAATGCTATAGGAATAATTTTGGTAGCAACAATTATAGGCCATATCCTGCTAATGGTAGCAACTCTTATGGTAATTCTATGGTAATTCCTACAGTAACAATAGAAGTGTGCCCTCTGATCTTGAAGTCATGCTTAAGGATTTTATTAGCACACAAACTACTTTTAATAAAACTGTTGAGGAAAAGCTAGGAAAAATTGATACTCTTGCTGCTAAAGTTGATAGTCTTGCTCATGATGTTGAAATGCTGAAAATAAAAGCTATTCCTAGTGATATTAGAGAGAGTAAAACACTCAATGCTATCCAAATTAAAATTGATAATAACATTAGGATGCTTGCTGAACTTCATGAAAGATGGGAGAGAGAAGAAAGAGAAGCTGAAATTGCTGAACAAAATAGTGTTGTTAGAGTTTGCACTATTTTTACTAATGAAACAAATGATGCCTCACATGCTAATGCGCCCCCTACTGTTAGTGAAAAGATAATAAGTGTTGGAAATGTCTCTACTACCTCTACAAAAAGTTTTAAATTGCCTGATAGCACTACTTTTGTTCCTAGTAAAAGTGCTGAAATTTTTAGAGGTGTTGGTGATAATTGCTCCATTGTTTTTATGACAACAACTTCAATTTCGAAAATTGTAACATAACTGAAGTCATCATGTTCTTGCAAAAGCTAGCTAAGAGTCCTAATGCTAGTAAAATAAATATGGCTTTTACTGAACATATTATCAAAGCTCTCATGCATGCTAGGGAAGAAAAATTAAAACTTGAAGCTTCTATCCCTAGGAAGTTAGATGATAATTGGGAACCTGTTATTAAAATGAAACTGAGTGAGTTTGAATGCAATGCTTTGTGTGACCTTGGTTCTTGTATTTCGGTTATGCCTAAAAATTTATATGATATTCTCAAGCTTGCACCTTTGGAAAAATGTCATTTGGATGTTCACTTTGCTGATTCTTCTATGAAGAAACCTTTAGGAAAAGTTGATGATGTTTTGATAATGGTTAATAACAATCTTGTCCCTGTTGATTTTGTGGTTTTGGATATTGAATGCAATCCTTCTTGTCCTATTGTTTTGGGAAGACCTTTTCTGAGAACTGTTGGTGCTGTTATTGATATGAGAGAGGGGAATATAAAATTTCAATTCCCACTCAAGAAAGGTATGGAACACTTCCCTAGGAAGAAGATGAAATACTCACATGATACTAGTGTCAAGACAAATTATGGTTTTGGATTTTCTGGTCTTGACAATACTTGATGCATCTCTTCATGCCTAGCTCAAAGGCATTAAAGAAAAGCACTTCTGGGAGATAACCCATGTTTTTATTTGCTGTTTTATTTTTGTTTTCTTGAGTCAAGGATGCTTGTTTACCTCTGTAGCAACTCCTTTGTATCTTTTATTTGCTGTTTTGTTGTGCCAAGGAGAGTTACTAATGCAAAGTTGGTTTTTATTTTCGGGACTGCATTGGGACAGATTGCTGTTCGTCACCGTTTAATTCAGTAGAAAATCAGAAAAAATCGAAAAATGCTGAAATTTTTGTGCATGTTCCTGATGATGTTACGCAACTTTCATTATTTCAAAAGTTTTTCATCTGAGCATCGTAAGTGCCTCGAAAAAATTCGTCATTACAGACTGTTCTGGTTTGACAGATTCTGTCTTTTATTTTGCATTCTCTCTTTTACAAGTTTTTAAGTGGTTTCTTTTCGTGTAAAAGTGCCCACTTGAGCCTAGTAACAGTGGCTAATGTTTAAAATAGTTGGCTTGTGAGTTTTGTCTTTGCTAGAACTTTGAAGTATTATCTTTTAGTGCACTAACCTGCTAATGAGAAAAGCTGTTAAGTTTTGGTGTGAAGGAAGTTTTCAAGTGTTGATAGAGGAGAATGATATTACATGATCAAGAAGAGTGAAGAGCTTAAGCTTGGGGAGGCTTACCTCCCCAGCATATTTCAAGAAGACTCAAGCATCTAAGCTTGGGGATGCCCAAGGCATCCCCTTCTTCATCTACAAATTATCAGGTCATCTCTAATGGTGCTATATTTTTATTGCTTCATACTAGTGTACTCTTCCTTGGAGCGTCAGTGTGTTTTTGTTTTCAGTTTGTTTTGTTTTGTTTGCTGTGCTATACTTGTTGGATCCTAGCATTCATGTTTGGGAGAGAGACACGCTCCACTTTTTCATTAGAATACTCTTGTGCTTCACTTATACTTGTTGAGTATTCCTGTCTAGTTGCTGTTATTGCTGTTAGCTCTCAGTTTTTCATACATCTCTTGTTAGAGCTTTCAGTTTCTTTTGAAGAAAGTACTCTCTTGCTTCACTTATATCTGTTTGGAGAGTTGTCAAATAAGTTGATTGGTGTTTGGTTGGACCAGAAAAATGCTATGCATGTGGTAGTGGTATAAAATGCTTACATGAATCTTTTTAGATCGTTGTCTTGAGTAATTTGATGCTTGCCAATTGTTTTGAGCTGTCAAGTAATTAATGTTTAAGCTTGTGCATCATGTAAGTAATGGCTATTAATGAAGAACTACTATAAGGATTTTCTGCTATAATAATCTGTTGCATGATTGGAAGTCCATAGTAGTCTAGATAATTTTTGGATGAAGGCTATGTGTTAACAAGGAAGACAGTGGGAGTCTATGGTTCGTCAAACCTTGTGTTTTATGTACACTCTTGCTATTCCAGTTGATAATGATGTTTGCTTATAATAACCTTGCTAGCCTAAACTCTGTACTAAGAGGGAATGCTTCTTGTACATCCAAAACCTTGAGCCAAATCCATGCCACCTGTGTCCACCATACCTACCTATTATGTGGTGTTTTCACCATTCCAAGTAAATTTCTTCATGTGCTATCTACTAACTACTCAAAACAATTATCCTTTTTGTGTCACTACTTGAAAAGCTCATAAGGACGTAGTAGTGAGATTTGTCATCTTCCATGCTAATTAATTTACAAGGATTGGCAGCTTCATCTGCTTCTCCACCTTTTATTTTGCATTAAAGAGCTGGTTAGTCCACCCTATAAATAAATAAATAGACACTCCTCCATGGTGAATGTTGGTGGGCACCCGAGGATTCGGTTAGCCATGGTTTGTGGAAAGTAAATGGTTGGGAGGAGTGTCACCAATAAGTGCTTGTTACAAGTGCAGTCCTAAAAACTCTCGGAACCGCTCTAAAAGTTAGTTAGCCATGGAAGATGACAAGTACCTGCTATTTGATTTGTTGACACCTGTATACACCATTACCTTACAAAACAATATTTTATGCTCTCTATATGCCTTCGGGAACTACAGCTCTAGCACATGATGTTAATCCCTGCTTCCCTCTGCGAAGGGCCATTCTTTTACTTTTATGTTGAGTCAGTTTTCCCACTTCTTTCTGTCTACTTAAGCAAACATCATTGTCAACTCCAGTATAACAGTTTTTACATAACTTTGTGTTTGGTTGATCATATTCTTTGCATTGACATTATCTATATGATATACATGTTGAAAGTTGAAGCAAAAGCTGAAGCTATTATCTTCCTTTGTGTTGATACAAACACTTTCATGTTGAGAATTATTGCTGCTGTGAACTAACTATTATGTTTGACTATTATGTGCTCTTGATCTTGCACGCTCTCCGTTGCTAGTAGATGCTTTGGCCAAGTAGATGCTTGTGACTCCAAGAGGGTGTATTTATGCTCGATAGTGGGTTCAGTCTCTAGATATCTGGATCAGTGACAGAAAGGTCTAAGATGGTAGATGTGTTGTTGCTACTAGGGATAAAACATTGGTGCAGTGTCCAAGGGCACTTGTATTGATTACATTACACACTTTACTTCATGCAATAATCTGTTGTTAGCAACTTAATACTGAATGGGATGCGGATGCTGCCTTGAAGGTGGATTATTTAGGCATAGATGCTGTTGGAATAACGGTCTATGTACTTTGTTGTAATGCCTAACTAGATTTCATAGTAGACATCTTGGCATGTATTACATTGTTATGCCCTCTCTATTTGTCAATTGCCCAGCTGTAATTTGTTTACCCAACATACTAGTTATCTGTTCTGAGAGAGACACCACTAGTGAACTGTGGACCCTGGTCCAATTTCCTCATACTGTTTACACAACCTGCTGCAATCATCTGTTTCCTGTTACTTGCTATTTTTCCTGCTGTTTTCCACATCATACGTTTAACTCTTTGTTTCTGCAAGACCAGAGAGATTGACAACCTCTCTGTTTCGTGTTGGGCAAAGTTCTGGTTTGTGTCTGTGCAGATTCCACGTTGGTGCAAGCTCCCTAGTGCCAGGGGGAATCAACATCAACAACCTTCCGATAGATCATCAAGTCCTACTGGATTGATAACCTTGGATAGATTTCTCAAGGGAAAACTTCTGCTGTCTACATCATAACCTTCCTCTTGGGGTTCACCAACACGTAGCCATCAAGTACCCCGGTGAGAAAAGCTAAGTCAGGGCGAGTGCACACATGTGCATATTGTAAGCTTCCAACAGCCGAAGCATATGGTACTGCTTTCATTCGATCGATCTCATATTGGTTCTTGGGACATTGAAATTTCCCAAAACTATCGCCCTTAACTATAGAAGCAGGTGAGGTACTACTTTTATGCATATTATACTTCTTTAGAACCTTTTCTAAATATGCCTTTTGTGATAGTCCTAGCACTCCATTCTTTCTATCCCGGTGAATTCCTATGCCCAAAACGTATGAAGCTTCACCAAGATCTTTCATATCAAAATTTCAGGACAAGAACTTCTTTGTGTAGCAGACTGACATCATTGCTCGCAAGCAGAATATCATCCACGTACAGAATTAGGAAAATATATTTCCCACTTTTAAACTTTGCATAAATGCAGTTGTCCTCAACATTCTCTTTAAATCCAAAACTTTTAATTGTATTATTGAACTTTAAATACCACTGTCTAGAGGCTTGCTTTAACCCATAAATGGATTTCTTTAGTCGGCATCCCATATGTTCCTTCCCCTCCATGAAAAAACCTTTGGGTTGTTTCATGTAAACATTCTCTTCTAAATCTCCATTTAGAAATGCCGTCTTTACATCCATTTGATGCAACTCTAAATCAAAATGCGCAACTAGTGCCACGATGATTCTGAAGGAATCCTTACATGAGACCGGAGAAAATGTCTCATTGTAATCTACCCCTTCTCTTTGCATAAAGCCTTTTGCCACAAGTCGCGCTTTATACTTTTCAACATTTCCATTGGAGTCATACTTAGTTTTGTAGACCCTTTTGCAGCCTACTGTTTTGGCTCCTTTAGGAATTTCCTCTAAGTCCCAAACATTGTTAGAACTCATCGCTTGCACCTCGTCTTCCATGGCTTCCAGCCACTTCGAAGAGTGAACGCTTCTCATGGCTTCTTCATATGAAGTTGGATCTTCTTCCATATAAACTATTTCTGTATTATAAACTTTATAATCACTAGAAATAGTTGATTTTCTAGCTCTTTTAGACCTTCTGAGAGTCTCATTCTCTGGCACATCATGTGTCTCAACGTGCGACTCTTCTTCTAAATGTGGCTGTCGTCGCTCTCTTTCATGCTCAACAACGGGTTGAGTCGGCTCCTAACGGACAGGTTCCGAATCTTGCCTCGTTGTGGTCACGGGGGGAGTTACAACAGGTGCTTGCACCACAACCTTGGGATTATCGGTGCAGGTACAACAGGTAGGGCGAAAAATGGCTCATGGATCATCGGAAAAGGTGCACACACACCCTCTTCTCCTCAAGATAAATTTTCCGGCCTACCATGCTCCCCCTCATCATTTCGTCCTCCAAGAAGACCGCGTGTCTCGTTTCTACAAACTTTGTGTGTCTGTCTGGACAGTAGAAACGATAACCTTTTGATCTATTAAGATAGCCAATGAAGTGGCAAGTTACTATTTTGGGGTCTAACTTTGCAATATTTGGATTAAAAACTTTTGCCTCAGCTGGGCTCCCCCAGACTTTCAAGTGGCATAGAGAAGGAACTCTCCCTGTCCACGACTCGTACGGTGTTTTCGGCACCGACTTACTTGGTACTCTGTTGAGAATGTGAATGGCAGTTTTTAACGCCTTCATCCATAATCCCAATGGCAGTGTGGAATAACTCATCATACTGCGCACCATATCCATAAGAGTACGGTTACGCCTTTCAGCTACCCCATTTTGCTGAGGTTCACCCGACATAGAATACTGGGCGACTATTCCATTTTCCTGTAAAAACCTTGCAAAAGGTCCAGGTACTTGACCATATGGAGTGTGCCGACCGTAGTACTCCCCCCCACGGTCAGACCTGACTATTTTAATTCTTTTATCATGTTGATTTTCAACTTTAGCTTTGAATATCTTAAATTTATCCAATGCTTCAGATCTTTCTTTAATTGGATAAATATAACCATATCGGGAGTAATCATCTGTGAACGTTATGAACGAGTCATAACCATCCACACTTTTCACCGGAAATGGTCCACAAATATCAGTGTGAATGATTTCTAGTGTCGCTGTGCTTCGGTTTGCACCCTTTTTAATTTGCTTTACGTACTTTCCTTTTATGCAATCTATGCATTTCGATCTCTGAGAACTCTAACGGAGGAAGAATATCATTTTTAACGAGGCTTTCTATTCTTCCCCTCGAAATATGGCCTAATCGACAGTGCCATAACTTCGACGAGTCATGAGTTCGCTTTCTTTTCTTTTGTTCTTTGTTCGACAAGGAAATTTGTTCATTCACATTACTCACAGAATGCACTTTTTCACGCAAGGATAACAAATAAAGCTCATCGTGAAGTAAAGCAATACCCACACAAGCATCTTTAAACCATATGGCACACTTGCCATGACCGAAATAACATTCATAACTGTCTTTATCCAAACGCGGTACACTTATTAAGTTTCTGGGAATCGAAGGAACAAATAAAACGTCTTTAAGCATAATATTGAAACCATCAGCCAACTCCAAGGAGATGTCGCCAACAGCTTCAACTTCTGCTTGAACTCCATTTGCGACTTCAATGAGCCTTTCGCTTCTTTGCAAAGTCCTTGTCGAATGGAATCCCTGTAAAGAATTTGCAACATGAACAGTTGCACCTGAGTCAATCCACCAAGTAGATTTTGAAAACTGTCTATACATGGATTTATTTACAAAAGAAACTGTGTCTATACCTTTCTTTGCCATTATGCTCTTGAGCCAATCTGGGCAATCATGCTTGAAATGCCCTTTCTTCTTGCAATGGAGGCATGTGTCTTTGTGCACTGGAAACTGTTGCTGATACTGCTGGGGACCTTTGCCATAAGGCTTATGCTGGTGGGGACCTTTGCCATATGTCTTTGAAGAGGAACCGTTGTAGTTCCTGTTCTTGTTATCCTTCACGTAGTTCAAGGAGCCCCCATTCTGGGACTTGAGCCTTTCCTCTTCTTGCGACAACATGGCAATGGTCTTTTTTAATGTCCCATTTTCAGGTGACATATTGTAATTGACAACAAAATTGTCAAACTGTGATGGCAGTGAAGCCATCACCAAGTGAACTATGAGTGCAGGCTTGAGCTCCAGATCAGCCTCCATGGACTTAAGCTTAGCAGTCATGTTGCTCATTCTGAGAATGTGCTCCCTTATGCCATGTGCACCTCCATGATACTTTTCTGTCACCAGCTGTTTTAGCAGCTGGATAGCATATGTCTTTGAAGAACCAGTAAACTAGCTCTTTATCTTTTGGAGATACTCTCCCACGGAGATACACTCTTCAATTGAGCCCACAATTGCGTTCTCAACTGTGTTATTTATAAATGCCATGCACTTTTTGTTGGTGTTCACCCACTTTTGGTTCTCTAGGGTGTATCCCATCTCCACTGGAGCATGGTCCCTCAACTTTTTTGCCAAGCAGATTCATCATCAGTTGTCTCTTTTACCGGCTCAGCTGGCCTGACTGGCTGTGGAGTATTCACAATCCAGTCAACCTCAGCGCAGATGAAAGCCAGTTCAAATTTCTTCCACCACTCAGCGTAGTTGTCACCCCTGAGCGTCGGAATGTCCTTGAGGCAACTCATCAGGTGAAAACTTCCAGAAACCACAAGGATATGAGACAACAAAAAATAATTGCATACATTTAATCCAACATTGGTATAAATCAAAGCATACAACTGTTTGTGCAATTAAAACTATATCACCGTTGGGCAATCAAAGAAATAAATGCACCTTTTAACACATAATAAACAAATCATGATCATGCTATTAACAATGTTGGTCATATAATAACAGAATCATAATCATCTTTTATATCACTTTAATCATGCTTTTAATTCTCACTTTTAACTATTTGCAGCGGAAATATGAATAAAAATTCATAAACTTTATCTTTTCAGAAAATGTTCTGTCACTTTTTCTGTTTTCTAAACAAAATTTTCGTTGGATAATTTTGAATATGAAAACTGAACTAAAAAAACTTTAAAACTATAGAAAAAACTTCTGGAGAAAAAAATAACAAAAAAACTGTTATGTGCGGCCCGCGGCTATCTGCTGCTCGCGCGTTGCGCAAAATGGCCCACGGCCCGTTGAGCGGCAGCGTTATCTGCCGCCAGAGAGGACGCAGAAGCGGCAGCGGCGGCCTGCTGTAGCTTTCAGCCCATCGGCCCGCTCTACCGGCTAGGGTTTGCCAGGCCCAATCCTGGCCGTCGGATTCAATCCGACGGTCCAGCGTTGTTTTCGCTGGAACAAAACCAGCAGTCCGTCCCCGACGGAAACCCTAGCCACAAAAATTTCTTTCTCTCCCCGCAGCTCGCTCCCGCACACTCTCACTCCCGCGCGATGGCGGCTGGCCGGCTCGCCGGAGACCGCGCCGGAGACGGCCGGAGGCGGCCGCGCCGCGCCTGACCTCCTTTTTCCCTCCCTTTTCTTTGCACCCAAGAGAGACGACCGGAGCTCGTCCTTTCCTGGCGTCCGGCGACCCACACACGGTGGCGCTGTGCTGCGCTCGCCGGAGGAGCGTGCAGCGGATTTAGTCGAGCACGCTTCTCCGTCGAACGTGGCGTGTGCGCCGGCGGTTGTGCGGAAAACGGCGGTGACGGCCTAGAGGCCGCGGTGCCCTTTGCCCCTTGCGGGGTCTGCTTCTTCTTCCCGATGCCCCAGTTGGTGCGCATCGGGATCGAGAGGAAATGGCGCGGCCCGTGACGGCGGCGCCCTTTGTCGGCGTGCCCGAGGGCAGAACCGGTGAGTTTCTTTTCCCCTTTTGAGATCGGGGTTTCTGTCGGGAGGGATTCCTTTTCTTTTTGCTTTTCTTTTTCTGTCTACGCGAGTAAGATCTAGGATCTAGATGCTCTGATACCATTGTTAGAATCCTAGAAACCTCCTATCGGTAGAACCATGTGTGAATCGAGTATGTGAGAGAGAACAGAGAGAGAGGGAGGAAACGGAGAGGCATACCTTGGCTCTGGCTCGAGGAACTCGAGTCGGAGGCCATGGTGGTCGACGGTGACGGTGGCGGAGCGGCAGCGGAGGCAGTGGTGCTTCCCGTGAGCACTGCGCTAACCCTAATCGGCAGGGGATATCGGTGGGGTGACTGGCGGCGCGGTGAACCTCGTACTGCGTGCCCCGACCCCACCTCTTTATATAGCGCAGGTCACAGGGGCCCACCGTCCATAACGGAAACGGGCGCCCCCGATCAGGGCGCAGTCAAGGGGATCGCGAGCCGTTTGGCTCGTACGACCAGGAGATCAACCTAACAGGCGTAAGCCTGATAAATAAAGTTAGTCTTCTTTTGAGTTTTTGTATCCCCTCTTTTAGGTAAAATTCAAACTTCCTCATAAATTCTTATATGTTGTGAGACTCTATCATCTTTTGTTCAATTATGTGCTATCATGTTGACATTTCCCAATTATTGTTGTGACAATTGTATGAAACCGGACCACCCTGTGTCAACATCCTGGATCCGCCAATGGACAGAGCTCCTGCTATTTACCGTAAAAAAATCATCTCTCTCTAAAATCATTTGGGTTGCTTCACATTGATGGTAGACAAATTTGGAAACTGTTTCCTCTTGAACTTGAAAGGAAGTGAAATGTCCTCCGAGGGCGACAAAGGGATCCTCGGTATGAACACTCTACATCCAGCATGTTGTCCACCAACAATCTCGGCATCGATTGCATTATCTTGGAATGCTCTAATCATCAATCTTGTTCCATTGCACAACCCATTGTGAGGGTCGAGATTTCGGAGAAGAATGACAGGACAATTAACTTTGAGTTTCAAGACATGCGGGGGCAAACCATTTGGAGTGATGGAGTTTAGATAGTCAATTGTGTAGTTGTTGTGTGCATCATCCTCCACGGAGTCAAAGCTATAATATATCTTTTCTCGGCCAGGAAACCAGTCGATCATCTTTTTATTCAGATCATCCACATATTCATTCTTGGTTGAAAGAATGGCACGTGAGGTCATGTAGGACCCGGATGTGGCATTCCCATGAAGCAATGGGAAGATGTCTTCGATCAGCTTATTGACTGGTTCTTCAGTGGGAGCATAAGGAATAACAATGTCATCTGGAAGACGTATGTAATCGGCGCCGATCGTCTCTTCTGTCCCTTCACCAATTCTCAGGAGGTAACTGGAGAACCACGGGTCAGTTTGTGCCCTCATATTACGTTTCAGGCGTATCTTCCTAACCTTCTCCCACAAATAAGATCTCTGTAGCGTAGCGTCAGTGATCTACGCTCTCGTCCCACGGGTCACCACGGGAAGTACCTGTCTAAAATCTCCTCCAAACACCACGACCTTCCCACCAAATGGCAAATCACATTCCATGATGTCCTGTAGGGACCTATCAAGTGTCTCCACTGTTTGACGCTTTGTCATGGCAACTTCGTCCCAGATTATCAAAGATGCCCTACCAAGCAGCTTCGCGGTACCACTCTCCTTGGTGAAATTGCACGTGCTGCTGTCGGTGAGCCTAATTGGAATTTTGAACCTGGAGTGGGCGGTGCGTCCACCAGGCATGATCGATGCTGCTATACCAGAGGTTGCAGTCGCAATAGCTATTTTCCCCAAGGAACGAACCTTAGCAAGGAGGGCCTTGTATAGGTACGTCTTTCCCGTGCCACCCGGACCATCGACAAAGAAAATCCGGCTCTTGTTGTTGACGACATGAGAGAGGATTTCATCAAAACCAGCACGCTGCTCTGTGTTAAGAGTTGTAAATAAATTTATGTCGGCTTCGTCATAAATGACCGACAACTCCTCCTGAACCTCTCTTTAGTGACCGCTAGAAAGCTCGTCATCAACAGGATCCAAATCTGGGAGGCCATAACTTTTTATATCCTTCCCATGGAATGCACCAGATCCCTAATATCTCTAAGGACCATCTGCTCTACTGCGGCCTGGTTGGACTGGCTACGACGGTAGTCCTCAGACATTGCCTCTAGGTGCTTCTCCCACAATGATCGGATTTTGGTCACCTCGCAAAACACCAGAATGGTTGCAAAAAGCCTTCTTAGAGCATATGGCATCTGGAAAGTAGCAGACTCGGTCAAGCAGTCATCAAGGGACTTGTCAGTCTCTATCAGACCTCTGTGCTCACACGATTCTCTGAAAGAAGAGTACCGCTGGCCATGCACAGTTCTCAAATCCTCAAATGATGTTGCACCTCTGATATGATGCATGAGCACTCTCAAAAAGTACCTCTCACCTTCAGCAGGATTCGCATACACAATTCTTCCAACTTGCCCCCGCCCCCTTAGTTTTCTTCGCTGCCACTTCTTGGTACCCTTAATCCACCTATAGAACTCCGGAAACTCTTTGTACAAGAAGTTCCTCGCGCAAGAGTCCACCTGGTTCATCTTGAAATATTCAGTGAGCATGGTCCTAGAAGAAGCAGGCCTGCTGATGACATCCTGTAGACTATCGCCCTCTTTGAATGCAATAGTCTGCATATTTTCCAAATGGAGCTGAAGTTGGAGAACAGAAGGAGAGATACCGAACATTGGAAAAGCACAAATCCTGTAGATAGCCTCTTGTGGCCCCACGAATCTAGCATCTCTGTACTGTTTAATCTCATTGATTACTCCACCATCTACATCAGCTGCTGGGTCGACTGAGAATGACGCTCGATCATGTCCTTTATAGATATACTTGAATAAATACTTAACTGCCTTGATGCTAGAGCAAGCTTCAACATTGATGTGACAATTGTACCGCATAAGAAGACCAGGGTTGTATGGGACAACCCATCTATTATCCAGATCAGCTCCTCTGACCTTCACTACAGGACCATCATGTCTCCTCCTATAGATAGGATATGAGTCCTTTCCTTGCTGCGTAGCATCACAGAACTGTCGAGGATAACGAAATCGGCATTGACCATCTATCATGCAAGGACAATGTTTCCGGAGAGCACCACAAGGACCGTGTAGCATATGCTTCACCACCAGAGCATGCAATATAGGGTACCTATCCATGTCAGGGATTTCTGCTGATATCCACTAAAAAGGCTCCCTAAAAAATGTGGCATGAGTAGTTACTCCATTTTACCTTCCGATGCAGCGTAGTGGTCAGTTGGCTCAAAAATCCCTGTAACATGTGTTGCCGATCTCTGATACGCCTCCACGGAACTAACACCCTTCTGTTTGTGATCAATGGTAACCATGCTTACACCCGCAATTTTTTTATGTAGCCACACATGAAATAATTAAGGCATGAAGCATAGTCTTATATGTTATTAGAAACTGAATCAAATCTTTGTGTTTGTACCATCTGTGTGTGTGTTGGTGATGTCAATAAACGGGGTACGTGATGAATTAGCTACAGTAGTCGGCGATATATGAGACACGTCCACAGAATTAACACCGGTATGATTTGCAGCCATTTTTTCTTCGCGGGCAATGCGTTGCGTCTGTAAATAATCCGCCTTTTGTTGAGGCGTCAATGTAGCATACCACCCTTGACCACCATGTTTTATGATATCCTGTCGAATCTGATTAGAAGATGAGCCATGGCGGTTCTCCATGTTGGATATCCCTGCAGGAGTACATGAGAAATATTAGAAGACTCCCTTGTAACAATTGATACATGAAAATGTAAACTGGTTGGTCCAATTATTGTTAATGTCACCTGTAAGATGCAAACCACAATATCATGTCGAGATTGAACGACATAAACATTAATCAATAGTATTCAGGGGCGAAAAGTACATGTACCATGATATTTGTATGGTTCTGATTGTACGATAGGTGTGCCAGCACCCGCAGCTTCAGAATCACCACGTGCAGACATTGTCCTGTTTTCACGTATGGATTTTTTATACTCACGGTTCTTGTGCAACCGCATGTCCCTCTTTTCATCTGGCATCAATGAGTATCGTTCCCTCTTTAGTTGTCGTGTCTTCTTAGAAGAATCACGTTGTCGTTTATTCTCCTCATGTGCACTTTTCGCAATGAAGCTGTCTTGGTCATGTGAGCCTAATCCTGTAGGTAAATTTTGCACTTCTTCGAGGGTTCTCATATCTCGCATGTAAGTATCATTTCTATGTAGCCAATCTGTATCATCATCATCAAGCATAGTTGAATTGACGCGTGGAGTGTCAAGATCCATGGTCATGCTAGAATATACAGATCCAATATCCCCAATACCTAAAGTAGACACATATAGCTTGAGCTGTCAGCGTCTGATATTTGGTATAAAGTAAATCAGTGAGAACCACGGTATGAGTGTTGAAGGTTCTTACCAAGTGTATAGGGATTTTTATGTGTGTTGGTTACGTTGCTCAATGGGGTACGTTGTGAATTATGACGGGTAGGCACATCCACACCATTAACACCTACAATTTCTTAGGAGATGTAGTCATCAGTATTACTATATATCTATATGCAACACATGTTGTATAAAGTGAATGTGTATTTTCAGGTTGATAGTGAGTAACATATGTAGTGTTGCAAGTATAAAATACATGACCTCCTGCAGGTGTTCTGGATTGCAGTTGGGTGACGCTGCTTTGCCCAGTAGGTACTGTATCACATCCGATGTTTGCGTCCACAGGAGTCAATGGCTGATTCTTAAGCTGTCGTGATTGGTGCTGGCGCTTTAAGATTTTATCTTTATTGTTTGCATAATAATCCCTATTCCTCTGCCTTTTGATCTCTGATGGATCTGCATATATGACTTCATAAGTTTACTCTTAATTAATTTCGGAATCCCATAAAAAATCAGTGCGAGTTTAGAAAACATCACCTCCTGCACATATAGTGTTTTCGTCATTCACGGTCGCCAGTGACTGGTTTTTAAGCTCACGTGATTTGCGCTGTTGACTTAAAATCTTATCTTTATGTTTTGCATAATACTCTCTATTTCTCTGCCTTTTAGCCTCTTTAGGATCTGCATCGATGTGATACTTATGTTAGGCATATATGACCCAATTAGTACCAGAGTAGTGCCTACTTGCAAATTGTTGGTACTTGGTAGTTACCTTGCTTCTTTCCGTTGGTTATGTCCTCGAATGGATTATGGTTGGAAGATGACATACTTGTTTATTTCCTAATAGTGAACAATAGTGCGTCCCTGCAAATTATTACATTGGGGGTGATAAATCAGATTCCTGTAATAATTGATGCTGAACAAATTAAGAGGGACAGATTTTGAGTCAACAACAAAACTAAAAATTAAGGATGATAGGCAAATCAATCAAGAAATTGATATGCGCAACATAAGGCACAAATCTGCGCTGATACTATGCTCAAGTGAGAAATTACTATTCAGATATGCCTGGGACACCTATAACCGTGGTCAGATCACTCGAATTTTGAAATATAGTGATTGCTGAGCACCATTTGTAAAACAAAATATAACACGTCAGGTACATACTATCATCTTCTTAGTTCTTACTTTACATTATCAAACATTTCTATTCTAATTTAATGTACGAGAATTCTACTTCATTGTGCAGGACCTCCCATAGTCACACGTTCCTAGGATATAGTTCAAATTCATTAGAATTCTAAGTCAGAGACCAGCATTATCTTGTATCCTCGTCATCCCTAATACATGTTTTTATTCTACTCAGAAATTGCAAGTTCAGCAAACAATTGGATGTAATCCTGCACAAAACCGAACTCGCTCCCTAATGTTATAGTTCAGTGATATAGCTAAGAATTCATAATCTGATGCCATAACTACACATGGGGATTTAGAAACTGGCCATACAAATTATCTGCTCGACCTCAGCAGTACACAGAACATCAAACTCACCAACTTGGCAACTTGCTTAGATGCCCCAAAATCGGCAAGTTTAATGCACCCTTTGTTATGAACAAGAATGTTTGCGCCCTGAAAATAAATTTTAAAAAAACTCAGAATCATCAAGATAAGGAGCACGACCAAACGATCAGTGATACAGAGGTTATATTACATGTTCAGGCTTTAGATTTTGTACCTTAATGTCTCTATGTATAATTGCATTGCTATGCAGATATTCCAGCCCTTGCAAAATCTGTCTGATATACTTCCTAATGACCTGATCAATATGTGCAACGGATCAGATTCTCTTCTGCGGTAATAGTGAGTAAGAAGAGAACCGCACGGATTGATGGTTACTTACTGCCTCCGGGAATGAACCGAGTTTTCCGAGAAGCGACTGAATAGACCCTCCAGGAACAAATTCGGGCAAAATATTTAGGGTGTCTTCCTCACGGACGGTCCCAAGGTACCTCTTCTCAAACCAAAGAAAGTAGATCAAACAACTATGGTCTAGCGGTGAAGTAAATAATCTAATCTGGTATCGATCCCGTATCTACTCACCACAATATTGAGGTGGGACAGGTTCTTGAGGAGCTTCACTTCTTCCTCGAGCTTCACTTAAGGGACGCGTTGTGGCTGCGTCGTCAGGCGTCGGGGGGCGTCGGTAGCTGTCGAGATTGAGGGCGGCCGTCGAGCGCGTGGAGGGCGGCCGCCGTCGAGCGCGTTGAGGGCGGCGGGACAGAGGGCGGGCGGGAGGCGGCCGTCGAGCGCGTGGCGGGCGGCGGCCGTCGAGCGCGTGGAGGGCGGCGGCCGGCGAGCGCGTCTGAGGGCGGCGCCCGCGGGCGGAGGGCGGGCGGGGCCGGCGAGCGCTCGTTGCCGGGCGGCGGCTTCGCTCCGATGGAAACCGTGCTCGATGGACGGTTTTTTTGTTCAATACGTGAGAGGTGGGAGGAGATCGATCGATGGACAGCTCCGATGCAAACCGCGCTCGCGCAGTCGCGCTCAGTACTCAGTCCCGTTAATTTCGGATGACGCTTTAACCATTCGATTAATCGATGTGTGGCTGTGATTGTTTGGATCACCCTGTCTGTGTCTTTTAAGATTAGTGGAGATTAAGAATCAGGAATGTCACTATAATAAATTGACTTGCTAGATATAGATAGATGTATATTTTCTCTTTCAGTATGCATTTATTTAAATGGTTCACTTTCCAGTGTTCATGTTAACCGTGAGCATCGCTACATAATGTCAACACTTGTTACAAACGGTAAAGAAACGTGTCGACCTTTTTGGATAGTGAAAAAGAAGCAGAGAGTTTGATTTGTGTAATAGCTGAACTTCAGAACCTTTTCTTGCTTTCGAGCCCTTCCATCTTATTTCGCAGCGCTGTTGTGCCTTTTTTTTGGCTGAAGGCTGTATTTTTGTTCTATTCTTTGCTCAGCTTTGGGCAGCCTAACCAATTTCGTTTATTCAGTGTAAATCAAGTTGGAGAGTTTACTTCTGAACATCGGACAAGTTGGAGGAGTGTCAATGGAGTTTTATTGAGTGAGGGTGGAGAAGAAGACACCCGTGAAGACATCTAGATGGGTGCATGATGATGATGATGGTTGTTGAAGAGAAAGAAAGCATTAGAAATATGTCAGTGTTTCTCATAGCCTGAAGGCAGAGGAGCATGACTAACAAAGTAGATAGAGGAATGGCGCCGAGCCAAAGGCGGGCATACCTTCACCACCGTCAGCGGAATTCAATTGTTACTTCTATTTAGAACTTGCCAACCTTTGAATTCGTGTACAACTTTCTTACCTTATTAACAAGAGACAGTTACTGCCATCATCTATTTGTTTTTTGCACCATAAGCGCGCTGTCAGGGAGGACCATGATTGTGTTTCATGTCAGATGATTTTTTTTCCTGAAACTCATGAACCTAACAAATATTTTGTGCTAAAATTGCTTTGTCCTTGAAAGAAATGAAACATGGAGCCTTTACAAACAAATTATGTATGCAAATATGTTGTATTATTTCTCATTGTGACATCTAATATCGGTACCTTCTCAGCATAACGTCTACTTATTTGTATGACCATCTCATACTACACTTATCCTAGCTCGATCACGGTAGCCAATAATAATAACAAAAATCATCGAAATCCAAATGTATAAATTTTTCTTATACTTACTTAACTTAGAAAACAACAACAAACACCAAATGCAATGTGAAATAGAAGGGAGTAAGCCAAACGGCTCTTCGGTTGGATGTGTCTTGAGTTGTATATACTCCACACATTAGTTTTTTCACGTGGATTATGTTTACATATGACCAAGAAAAAAAATTAAAAGGTCGTGGCAACTGCACGGGCATTCAACTAGTAGAGATAAAGTTGTTCCTTAGATTTGTACTGCAATTGTATTTTTTGGGAACACGGATTTGTACTGATGTAGTTGATTCTAGTGCTAGTGTCTCTCCTTTTTATATGGCTTTAGGCCTTAAGTTGTTAATGCTGCTGGAAGATTGAGTCCTCTTTTGGCACCTCGGCATAGTTCCGTTGAATATAAACATACAACCTAGATTATTTTCATCAGTTCGAACTTTTGGTATAATTGGCTAGTGAAGAGACCCCGCTCACGCGGATTAAAAAGACAAAAAGAAAAAATCATGCGGCCGGCACGGAACCCACGCTAAGAACTAAAATAGACTAGACGTGAGGGAGAGTGTTGAATATAAATATACAGACTAGACTCTTTCCATCAGTTCAGACTTATGGCTGGTGACCACAATTCTATAAGTTCTTCATCACTCGCCTTTAGATACATCTTCATCTTGTTATCCCAGAGACTTTGCAGGTGTTTATGAGACTTTGCAGGGCATTGTAGACAGAAAAAATAGTAGCGAACAACTAGCAATGAGAAGCCGGTAAAACTTGATAATAACTTTAAGATAGTGTATGCATGTATTCTGACAGGAAGTTGCTTGGATCCTGGCATCCTTGTGCTGAAATTGTCGATCATTAACCATCGGTTTCACTCGACGTCATACTTTGGCTTGTTACTGCATTACTTTGGTTTACTACATGGTCTTCGGGCATTTTAGTTTCGCGGTGGATTGCTGCTGAAGAAAACTACACGCGGCACGCCCACTGCAATACATACTTAACCTGACAATTCAACAGCCAACCATGGCCACTTGGCAATAATCCGGGGTTCCGTCCGATCTAGGGTCGACCACCGGTTGTTGTCTCAGGCACACACCACCGATTTGACCCAGGTTCAAAATAAAACATCATTTGACCCCACTGCACAGACCACGTCCTAATAGATCCATGGCGAGCGATGCAGACATGCCTGAAGATGACATGGATTGGTACGTTTTACTATTTTATTTTATCATCTTGGGGCAACGTGTGGCTGTTGGAGTGTTGATCTTCTTATCAGATAGAGTAAATTCCACCTTTTACCCTTAGTTTGACAATTTTAACACTAATTACCCCATTTAGCAAGTTTTTATCCTAATTACCCCATTTAGTAAAAGTTGTGCCACATTTTACCCCCTTTTTTGAGTTATTTGGTAACTGGTATCAACCGTAGGTGATGTGGTATGTAGACTATTTCATGTACCGTGGTACAAGTAGGAGGACGACAGGATGAATCTATTGCGCCTTACGCTGGGTCGCTCCATATGTTGTTGATCATGTACCGTGCCGACTCTGGTTACGGCCGCCATGGCGGCGAAGTTTGGTCAGCCGATGTATATCAAGACCAACACGGACAATGGGATACTAACCTCTGCTAATCGATTTTGGATCGACTCTCTAGTCCTCGTTCTCTCCTACCGTCTAATTTTTCTCTCTACATTATGCTTTGAGTGTGCTGCAATAGTTCAGTACAGGTTTACACATCTTTGAGCTAGTTCGCGGTCGTCTCTTATTTCTGCTCACCCCTATCCTTGCTCTCTTCCTCTATTCATGCGCGTATGCGTGCTTGTCTGATGTGGGATGGCAGGCACGGATGCTCTGTTCAGTCGTGCTAATTTCAATTTCGCTTCCATTTCCATGCAATATTCTGAACGGATTCCAACGACAACTACGCTGAAACGGAAGGTTTTAGAATTGTCTTTGTGTGCATAATTTACAGAGTGGAACTCTGTAAAAATTTAAATGGGATAACAATTGGCACACCTTTTATTAAATGGGGTAATTAGGATGAAAACTTTTTAAATAGGGCAATTAGCGTCAAAATTGTCAAACTAGGGTGTAAAAACTGGAATTTACTCTATCAGAAAATCATCGCGGTATTATCTTGCAGCACCTGGCTAGCTGACCACGCCATCGATCTCAACCAAGCAAAAGTACGACCAGTATGTTCGTAGAATTCCATGGCAACAAACATCATTTTCACACACAAGAGACTAGTCCTGGCTGCCCGTAAGTATCGTTTGCTTCATCAAACTGCAAGGCTGCACGAGTGCTAAAGCTTCTATATTCATCGATACATGATGGCAGCGACGGTCCTCGTCCTCCTGCTTCTCGTCGCCGGCGCTTCCAGTGTCACGGCGCAGGGCGGCGGCGGCGCGGCCGGAGCTACGCAGCGGCAGGTGGTGGGCGTGGGGGTGATCTTGGACAGGAAGACATGGCTGGGGAACATTAGCTGGACGTCCATCGAGCTGGCTCTAGAGGAGTTCTACGCCGTTCCTCGCTATGCCGACCACCAAACCAGACTGAAGCTTCACCTCAGGGACACCGGCCTCGACGCCATCAGCGCTGCAGCCGCAGGTTCGTACGCTGCCTCTCCTCGCTCAAACCAAAGCATTATCTCAAAATCCAAACCACATCGTTAATTAGTTAGCCGCTAACTTCTTCTGATATTACTCTCTCCATTTCAAAATATAAGTCGCACCTACCTACTTTCACCTACTTTTCATACACATGTATCTAGACATATTTTAGTGAAAGGTTCTAGATACATGTGTGTGAAAAGTAGGTAAAAGTAGGTAGGTGCGACTTATATTTTGAAACGGAGGGAGTAGTACCTAGCACTAGAAGATTTTGCTATGCTCATGCCTATAGATAAGATGCAGCATTTGGACGTATATAATACCTATCCAGGCCATCCATTATGCATCCTAGGATCTATTGAACTTTTTGCATTAAGAAAAAAAACTAGTACAACTTTGCAATCAAACCACCTCGCAACCAGTCAACGGTAAACACAATATTTTGCCGTGATCAGCCCTGGGCTCTCGCCTTCTATTTATAGATGGATAGAAATAGAATTATGTACATATGATCAATCTACAGGTCAAAATCTAGAAGTGGGCGTGTAAAGAAACGGTTTCGCTATATACAAGGTTTAAATTGTTATGAAATCGGTCTAGCATACGTGCATAAGTTTGCAACTCCAAAGAAGTTATAGGCAAGCTGGTCTTAGAGATGAGACAAGTCGAGCGTTAAGTAGCCACCAATTCTCTCTTACAAAGTGAAAGTTAATCTCGATTTGATTCATATTGCATGGAATATTGGGTTAGTTCTTAAGTAGGCCGCGACCAGGTTATCACATCATAGTAAAGGAGGCTGAATTCGACCAACTCAGAGCTCTATCAAAATAAACTATATCTACATGAAAAAAAAACTATATCCAACTGCATCAGCGGTGTTGTTTATGGGCGCTTCGCATTCCACCTCGATGCTAGATCTCAAAATGATAGGCTTCTTTCTGGAGCTCCATATAACAAGGTTGGATCAAAGAAAGATTGCAACACCACACGATTATATTATTTTTTTGGCTTTAGAATTTAAAAATTGTGAAAATGGTTCATTTTTTTATTAAAGAAAATTTATAATTTGAACCATTTAAAAAATCTGAACCATTTTCTAGTAATGAACAAATTTCATACATGAACCATTTACAAAATGAACACATTTTAAAAATGAATTCAAAAATATGAACCATTTGAAAATGGACATTTTCAAAAAAGAACCATTTAAAAAATGTACCATTTTTTAAAAAAGTGAGCATTTTTTAAATCTGAACCATTTTCAAAAAATGAAAGATTCAAAATCTGAACCATTTTTAAAATGAACATTTTTCATAAACATGAAAACATTCAGGAATTTTAAAAGAGTAAAAAATGAAAATAAGAACGAACCGAAAACATTTAAAACGGTCAGAAAAACAAAAAGCAGTAAAAAAAACGGAACCGGACTAGAACCTTCACGAAACCAGAAAACCACGCTGAAACCAGAAAATGGGCCGACCCAAATAATGAATCAGTGCAACGCGTAAGGGGTACGCGTTTGAGCGATTTTCCGACGCTACGGGCGTCGTATAGGAAACGCGACTTCAAGGCGTCCAGCCGCTCCAGCGGCGGCGTACCACCGGCGGTCCGAGCTCCGCTGCCTCCTGCCTCTGGTCGACCTGATACACCCTCCGCCTCACGGAAACAAGGTACTCCTGCTTGTAGTGGCACCAATCAATTTAGAAAGCCTTGTAGCCCTGAATCCGAACTAGTAGAAGACATTTGGGGTTGCGCTGTTAGTTAGGGTAAATCCGAGACTGGGATTGCGGTGTTAGTTAGGGTAAATCCGAGATTGAGTGGTCACCGCTGAATTTAATCCAGTTTAATCATCCTTGTGAAATACTGAGTAGTTTTTTAGGTATTTCAGCATTGCAGGGGTTATATCTACTGCACACACACTAAAATCAGTAGTTTTCCAACTACTTTTCAGTCACAAGGAGTATTTTCCTTGTGAAATACGGAGTATTTTTGTAATTATATCAGCATTGCAGGGGTTGATCTACTGAAAAATGTACGCGTGCGGGCGATCGTTGGGCCGCAGACGTCAACCCAGGCTAAATTTCTTGTGCATCTGGCGAACAAATCATCGGTTCCAATCATTTCATTCTCCGCACACTCCTTTCACCATCCGGACTAAATCCATACTTCATCCGGACGGCGTGGAACGACTCCTCTCAAGCAGAAGCTATAGCCTCCCTTGTTGAGAGATACAATTGGAGGGAAGTGATCCCAGTATATGAGGATGATGACTCCAATACCAGATTCATTCCTGCCCTTGTTGACGCCCTCAAACAAGTTGACACTTTTGTCTCGTACAGGTGCAAGATCTTTCCTTCAGCTAAAGAGGATGGTATCAGGGAAGCTATCTCAAGCTTAAAAGACCATTGGACAACGGTATTTGTTGTACGTATGTCGAATACGATGGCTCTTAAGTTTTTTCAGCTTGCTAAGGATGAAGGGATGATGGGTCAGGGCTTTGTCTGGATTACCGCGTATGGCTTGACAGATATCTTTGATGTGGTCGGTTCTCCCACTCTTGATGTGATGCAAGGAGTCATTGGGGTGAAACCTCATGTTCAAGATACTATGGAAGTTCAAAACTTCAGACAGAGATGGCGTAACAAGTACCGATCAGAAAACCCTGGCACCTCATTAACTGAGCCCACGGTGTCTGGTCTCTATGCTTATGATACCATATGGGCGTTAGCATTAGCAGCAGAGAGGGCTAGATTTGAGAATTCAGACTTTAGGCCGTCTGTAACAAATAATGGTTCCATTGACTTTGGCAGAATAGATACTTCAAAGGCTCCTAAAAACTGCGAGATGCACTCTTGAAGGTCAATTTTCCGGGCATGAGTGGGAAATTTCAGATCCAAGACGTGCAGTTAGTATTAGTAACTTACATGATAATCAACATTGTTGGTCAGAAGAGAAGGTTGATCGGTTTCTGGACTCCAGGATTTGGCATCTCTGGCGGTCTAAATAAAAAGGTTGATCTTCACACTATCATATGGCCAGGATATAATGAAATTGTACCTAGAGGTTGACTATTTCCAATGAATAAACCTCTTAACATAGGCGTACCTGTGAGACGTGAGGCCATCACACTTATTGATCGATGGATGTCGTGATGGGGAAAGAGCCGTTAGAGGCGATCACGGGGCAGACACCTCCGCCACCGGGATCTCGCCGGCGGAAGAGCCGTTCTCGACGCCGCCTTCGGGTGGGAGCCGGAGCTCATCCCCTCCTATACCCACCTCTTTTGGCGGTCGGTTCTGGTGTCTCTCGACGCCGGACTCTGACGATGAGGGGTTGGGAGAGGGGAGCGGAGACGACGGATCACGGAGCAGCAGATACTTGGCAAGGTCGGAGGCGATCAAGACGCCGTGGTCGGAGGAGTGCAAGACGCCGCTGTCGATCTCGGGCAGGTCTGCATCCTCGCCGGGATCGCGGGCGGAGCGACGGAGGGAGAAACGTCGTCTACAGAGGTATGCGGCCATGATTTTCTTTGAAAAATTGTCGTCAGACGCAGGATCGCCGGAGAAGGAGCGTCGTTTTCGCGTGCCGAAGATGGGTCTGCCGCACTTGGCGGGGCGGGCGCCAAAGATCCCGGTGTTGCCGGCCTCTTTCTTCACCGAGGAAGACGGAGCTGGGGACTGGATCACGGTGTGCCGGCGACGACGGTGTGAAGCTGCGAAGGTACGTTCAACGACGGCTCGATCCAAGATTTTTGGATCAAAATTCAAAAATCATATCGGACGTGGCACGCTGGGTTTCGGCCCGGCTAAGCCCGCCCTGCATGGGAGCCCATCAAGAGGGATGGGCTCGTTGCTCGTACCTGGGGAAAAAGATCAGAGAAACCCTAATCCACTCGGAGTTAGTCTTTGAAGATTATTTGGTGGGTTTTGGAGGCGATATTCTCAAACTATTTGGGATAACATGATCTCGATGGCGTACCGTGGCGGCGATGGCTTTGGTGGCCATGGCCGTGGCGGAGGTTTTCCGCCGGGCCGAGGCGCAGCCAACGGCGCGGGGCGTGCTAGCACCTTCGAGGTGGGCAGCTCAAGCGGAACAGTGGGCGGACAGGGAGCGGCGCCGCCGTTCCAGTACAACGGGAATTTCCGTGGTGGTGTCAACGCCGGAGCCGGGTTTTTTGCGGCCAGAGGTCGCCATGGCGGCTACCACGCTGGCGGAGGGCGCGGCCGTCGCTTCGATGGCGGGGCCGCGGCGACGCTGGCTATGGAGGGCACAACGCCAATGTGAACTACGGCTACGGCCGTGCTGATGGAGGCTATGGCGCTGAATACGGTCGTACTGACGGAGGTTATGGCCGAGATGATGGAGGCTACGGCGCTCCATTCGGCAACGATGCGGGTCGTGGCCGCGCGCATGACCACGGCGTCCGTGGCCGATATGGTGATGGCGGTTACGTAAATTGGGGGTGGCCGTGGCGCTGCTTTCGTGCAGCCCACAGTGCCCCCGGCAGCGGCGACGGCGGTGCCGCATGTGGCGCCCACACTGTAGGCGGCGCCGGTGGTTCCAAGTCCGGCTCCCGTGATCCCAGTGGCCGCTGCTGTGGCGGCCACCGCGCCCATGGTGGTGACACCAGTGGTGGCGGCGGTAGTCCCTCAGGCTGTGCCGGTGCAGGCGGCGCCGGTTGCTGCCTCGACCGATGGAGGAGTTTGGCCGTCGACAGGACCGACGGTGTCGGCTGATTAGCTGGCCACGGCGTTGGCTACGGCAGCCCCGAAGAAGGGGAAACGATGTTACCGGTGTGGAGTGGCAGGACACCGTTCTGTTGATTGCTCAGTGGACATTTGCGTGATCTGTGAAGGACTGGCGCATGGTGATAAGAGCTGCCATTTGTTGACAGCTCCGAAGCCCAGGATTTTGGTCTATGGATATGCACATGAAGAGCTCCTGTTTTTTGCGTACCCATGCACGGCGTCGTATAAACCCAAGATGGAAAATGTCCGGTTAGCATCATTGGTAGTATCAGGAGGTGAGATGGATATTCCGAGTATTGTTACACAGCTACAGAGGTTAGTTCCAACAGAGCAGTATGTTTGGGAGGTTCGTCAGATGGGACATAACAGGTATCAGGTGCAGTTTCCAACTAGGAGTGATCTTGACAGGCTGAGGGTATTTGGGCTATGTAGGGTGCCAAATAGTCCATGTGAGTTAACGTTTGATAGTTGGGCTCAAAATCCACAACCGATGAATTCTCTTCCAGAAGTTTGGTTGCAGGTGTCAGGCATTCCGAGACCACACATTGGTGATTTCCTTGCTCTTTGGGCTGTCGGTGATATGTTTGGTATGACTTTGGAGATTGATATGGCCTTCACTAGGGAACACGATATTCTCCGGATTAGGATAGGATGTGTGAACCCTAAGAAGATCCCTAGGCGGTTTCCTCTCTTTATCAAAGATGGTTTCTATGACCTCTCTTTCGTGGTAGAAGGTCTAGAGCCGCCTGTTGATGTGGATGTGAAGATGAAAGGAGCTGATGACGAGTACGATGATGATGATGTTGATGATGATGATGATGAGGGGAAGGGATGATTTTGCGGATGCTGTGGCCAAACTTGGGTATACTGAACAGAAGGGGACTTCAGAGAAGACAAAGAGGCATCTACTGAGACTGATAAGGGGGATAGTTCCACCTCACAGCCACCTGTTTCGGAGGTGAAGGCAGGGGTTGTGTACTCTCCACAGGTGCGTAGAGTGGTTGACAGTGCATGGGAGGAATATCGAATGCTTAGGTCTGGCAAGGTGGCAGGACAGGTCGTGGCTAGGGAGGCCGAGAGTGCCATGCTTGGAGGGGACGAGGAGGTGACCAATGCTGGTGCTTTAGGGCAGGGCAAGGTCGGCCGGCCCGTGACCTCTTCGAAGCCGACGGTGGGAGTGGGGAGGCAGGAGCTGATTGCCTCTCCTCCCGTCGAGATGGCACAGCAGGGGACTGGGGCATGTCGTTTTTGGCAACGACGGGTGCCTCTAGTCCATCGAGATCCACCGAGGGTGGGCTGCTCGTCGCTCTCCTAGTACCCCAGGTGGGGGTGTTAGTCCGAGAGAGACGGGGCAGCAGCGAGCTCCGGCGCACACCTACTCTCCTACGATGCCATCTTTTCTGATTAACCGTACGGGTGATGACGAAAAGGTGGCGTCGAACCAGCTCGTCATCGACTTTGGAGGCATCCTGGACGTCGAGGCGTTGGGGCTGCGCTCTAGTGGTTGAATTAGAGCTCAGCACAATGCGGATGCTACTCAGATGGAGCGGGCTATGGCATGGGCTGAGAGGCGACACTCCTTGCCAGGTACGAATTTAGATAAACGTTTTTCAATTCTGTCTTTTCTGATAAAGAAATCGTTGATAGAGCATCTAAGTTGGGGGTGTCTTTAGGGTCAACAGTTTTATCAGCTACTGTTTCAGCTTCTTTAATTAAAAAATCTGAGTTAGAGAGGTCTGCTACTATGTTACAACATAATCTAAAAGATAATTATGATGAATAGCCGCATAGTTTGATTCTTAATAGGGCTTCGTGCCTTACTGAAGATCTAGAAGAGGATGATATTTCTAGAAATTTGGAAGATAGAACGGACTTCTCGATTCAGCCCGAAAAGGTCAAACAAACATGGAAAAAGAGGGTATATTCGAACAGCAACAAGCGTAGAAGTGCTAGGATAAAACTTCAGTCAAAAAATAAAAATGCATAATTTAAAACGGATTTTTTGGAATAGTGAGGGTTTTCGTGACCCTGGTAAACATTTCTTCGTGCAAGAATCTATTAGGGAGAGGAAATTAGATTTTATCGCTTTGTCGGAAACGGGTAGATCTAATTTTGCCACTCCATTCTTAACACACCTAGCGCTGGACAAGATTTCAGCTTGTTTTGTTTACCACCGAGAGGGAGGTCGAGGGGTATGCTTATTGGTGTGAATACGGCAACTATTCAAGTAAAAAATGTTGATGTTGGGGACTTTTGTGTCAAGTTATACTTTAAATCTAGATGTGATGGTTTCGAGTGGGTTTTGGTGTCTATTTATGGGGCGGCACAAGACGAGCACAAACCAATGTTCTTATCAGAGTTAGTCCGTTTATGTGAAAATGAACCATTACCGATGTTGGTGGGTGGGGATTTTAACATTTTACGGAAACCTGAAGAAAAGAGTAACAACAATTACAATGCACGTTGGCCAATAATGTTTAATGCGATCCTACAAAGCCTTGAGTTGAAAGAAATTGAACTTTCGGGTAGACAATACACTTGGGCTAATAGGAGAGAGACGTCTCGGTTCAGGCCTTAACACGGGCAGACTCGGACCATACCCCCCTCTTCGTGGACTCGGGGGTACAAGCTCATTTGGGTAATACGTCACGCTTCTCATTTGAACTTTCATGGCTTAGAATGGAAGGTTTTTATGAGATGGTGGCAGCGGAGTGGAATAATTATGTCAAAGGAGACTCTCCTATTGAAGTATGGCAAAACAAAATTAGACATTTGAGAAGGTACCTAAAGGGCTGGGCTAAAAACCAAAGCAGAAAATATAAGAAGGAGAAAGAACGGCTGTTACGAATTATCGATGAATTAGATATTAAAGCTGAAAGCACACCTCTTAGTGTGGGTGGGCGAGAAGCTTTAAAAGATGCTAATGATAGAATTTGTTGTCTTCGACGAGACGAGGAAACAAAATGGGGACAAAGGGCAAAAGTTAAATATATTCAGGAAGGTGGAAATAACACGAAATATTTTCATCTTATTGCAAATGGAAAACATAGGAAAAAGAAAAAAAATCAACTAGAACAAGACGAAGGAACCATAGTGGGTGATACGGATTTAAAAGTTTACATTTCATAATATTATAAGAAACTATTTGGTGAATCCGACCCAAATGATGTCATAATGGATGAAGAAATGGTCCAAGATATTCCGCAACTTACTCAAGAAGAGAATGACATTCTTCCAGCTGATTTCTTAGTGAAAGAAGTGTATGAAGCAATATCTCAAATGGAACTCAATAAGGCGCCGGGGCCTGACGGTTTTCCTGCTGAATTCTACAAGACGTTTTGGGACGTAATTCGAAATGATCTAATGGCACTCTTTGTACAATTAAAGCAAGGAAATCTGTCCTTGTTTAAATTAAACTTTGGAGTCATCACGCTGTTACCGAAAAAATAAAATGCGGTTCAGATTTGACAGTATAGGCCTATTTGTCTACTTAATGTCAGCTTCAAAATCTTTACAAAAGTAGGTACTAATCGTATTACCAAAATTGCACAAAAGATAATTAGGCCGACACAGTCGGCATTCATGCCAGGGAGACACATTTTAGAAGGTGTGGTGGTCTTACATGAAACCATTCATGAGCTTCATAGGAAGAAAATGGATGGAGTTATCTTTAAGATTGATTTTGAGAAAGCATATGACAAAGTAAAATGGCCTTTTCTCCAACAAGCTTTGCGTATGAAAGGTTTTACACAAGAATGGTGCAATTGGATTATGCAATATGTTCAGGGGGAAGTGTCGAGGTTCGGGTGAATGATGACATAGGTCATTATTTCCAAACCAAAAAAGGCCTACGACAGGAGGATCCGTTGTCTCCTATGTTGTTTAATATAGTGGCGGATATACTCGCCATCTTAATCATGCGGGCGAAGGAAGATGGACAAATAGATGGGCTCATACCTCATTTGGTGGAGGGAGGGCTATCTATTCTACAATACGCGGATGACACTATTTTATTCTTGGACCATAATCTTGAAAAGGCAGTAAATTTAAAATTGATCTTGTGCATTTTCGAACAGCTTTCGGGGCTGAAAATAAATTTTCACAAGAGTGAAATATTTTGTTTTGGGAAGGCGAAAGAGGTGGAAGATCAGTACCGACAAATCTTCGGATGTGAGTCGGGGTCTCTACCTTTTAAATATTTGGGGGTTCCGATCCATTATAGGAGACTCCAGAACGATGAATGGCAACCGGTTGAATGCCGTTTTGAAGGCAAACTTGGATGCTGGAAAGGAAAGATGTTGTCCTATGGGGATCGGCTGGTACTTGTGAACTCGGTTCTAACAAGTCTTCCGATGTTCATGCTATCCTTTTTAGAATTACCTAAAGGGGTGAGGAAAAGGTTGGACTTCTATAGATCGCGGTTTTTTTGGCAAAGTGATGAGAATAAGAGGAAATATAGATTGACAAAATGGAACATTATTTGTCGACCAAAGGATCAGGGAGGTTTAGGGGTGGAAGTACTTGAATTAAAGAAAAAATGTTTGCTTAGCAAATGGCTTTTCAAACTTTTGAATGAGGAGGGTGTGTGGCAGGAGCTGCTACAAAACAAATACCTCCAAAGTAAAACTTTAGCTCAAGTAGAGGCCCAACCTACTGATTCACCCTTTTGGAAGGGATTAATGCGAGTCAATGATGATTTCTTTAGTAGAGGATCATTTGTCGTTGGTAATGGGGAAACCACAAGGTTTTGGGAGGACACTTGGTTGGGTGACTCTCCATTGATGAACCAATATCCGTTATTGTATAACATTGTGCAACACCAGCATGCTTCGGTCCATGATGTGATGCACAATGCACCCCCACTGAAAATAGGATTTAGAAGAGCCTTGGTGGGGAACAAGTGGGATATGTGGTCTCATCTCTGCCTTAGATTGATGCAAGTGACGCTGAATAATGTTCCTGACTATTTTAAATGGAATCTGAACCAAAATGGGCAATTTACAGTTAAATCAATGTATGAGGACCTGATGAACGGTCACACAACATATCTACAGAAGTATCTTTGGAAATTAAAAATACCGCAAAAGATTAAAATATTTATGTGGTTCCTTCACCGGAAAGTCTTGTTAACTAAAGATAATTTGGCTAAAAAGAATTGGAAAGGTAGCTCACATTGTTCCTTTTGTGGGAATGACGAGAGTATTGATCACCTTTTTATTGCCTGCCCGTTTGCAAAACTTGTATGGCGTGTTGTTTTTTGTACATATAATATCCCTCCCCCTACTAATGTCACAAATATGTTTGGGAATTGGTTGAGGGGGATAGACAAAAAGACCAAAGATAGGATTCGTATCGGCGTTTCTGCTATTGTTGGTCTATTTGGAATTGTCGAAATGATATTGTGTTTAACAGAAAGGATAATTTTCTTGTCTTACAGGTTATTCACAGGGCGGTGGCTGAGATTAATAAAATTCGCTTTTCTAAAAAAAAGGCGTACCTGTGAAAGATGGTGGGTTTGGCGAATTTTTAAAATATGAAAAAAATGGTCCAAAAGGGTTCTCAGTCGATGTATTCAAGGAAGTAGTTGCTGCTTTACCCTACAAAATAAATATTTCCTACCATAGATTTGAAGACAGAATTATGACGAACTTGTCTACAAAATTTATCTTAAGGTGTGTATAGACTTCTCTTTGCTCCATTTTGCGTTCGGTCATATTTCTTCCTTTTCTACAATTACCTTCCTTGAGAGTTCTGTAAAAAAATATCTCCTCTTCTTCTAGGGATTTAATTGGCATAAATGTGTACATATGAACTATATCTGCATACACATGGTTATTTCTTCTGAATACTTTAAGCAGATGGACTTTACCGATTATTAATTTAATCAACTAGTAAGTATTTATTGACCATCTCCAGAAATTTCTCTTTTATGGATTATTTTTAACGCGAACACTTGCGTGCAAGAAAGTAAAACAGAAAGTAAAAGTCATTACGCACACACCCATCTACACAGAACAGAAAATAAAATAGTCATTACACTTAATTTGTAGACAAATGATTTTGATTGCTTTGCTTAGCACTCCCAAGATGATTAATAGTTCAGCCAGACTCTATATTTATAGTGTATGAGCTTCTAAAGCCTTATAGCCTGTAGTCAGAAATTTTCTCAGCTGACTTTATATCTGTTCCTGGCAGGAAATTGATGCAGTGGTAGGTGATATAACAATCTTGGCCAATCGTTCTTCATATGTAGACTTCACTATTCCTTATACAGAGTCAGGGGTGCGCATGCTGGTTCCGGTCCTGGACCGGAGACAAAAGACTGCATGGACATTCCTAGAGCCTTTAACAACTGATCTATGGTTAGGATATTTGGCATTCGTTGTCTTCACTGGTTTTGTAGTCTGGTGTATTGAGCATAAACCAAAGAAAGAATTCAGTGGCCCCCCAGCCAGTCAAATTAGAAAGGCCAATTTTGAAGGTTCCCCAGCCACTCAAATTGGAAAGGTCTTCTACTTTTCCTTCTCATCACTCGTATTTGCTCATAAGGAGGGGATGACGAACAACTTATCAAGGACTGTACTAATTGTTTGGCTGTTTGTGGTGCTGATAGTGCAGCAGAGTTACACTGCAAGTTTAAGCTCAATTCTGACAGTTGAACAACTTCAGGCAACAGTCACAAGCTTAGAAGAAGTTATCAGCAAAGGGAGCCATGTCGGTTACCTAAATAATTCATTCTTGCCTAGGCTTTTGAGAAGTTTGAAAATTGATGAATCAAAGACTATTGCCTTCGACTCTCCTGAGGAATACAATGACGCCTTATCAACTGGAGAAGTAGATGTTATTTTTGATGAGATACCATACCTTAAGGTGTTCCTTAAAAAGTATCCCCACAACTACACTATGATTGGACCAACCTACAAGTACGATGGATTTGGTTATGTGAGTACAATTTTTCAGCTGTTGTACAATAGAACATTTCTTCGTTTACTAAATCCTAGACAATGGATCAATTTATATTGCTATTTTGTTCTAGGATCCTCCTAGTAGCTGAAATATTTGTATATATACTGTAACAGTGTCTCTAAAACAAAATCATCAGAGTTAACTTTTATTACTGAATTTATTGGATCTGGACAAGCTAAAGTAATAAGGGATGCAGGATTAGATTATTTTTGTCAAGAATTGCATGGCCATGTTATGCGAAAAGTGGTGCCGTATTATTGGTTTTCTATTAGGAAGTAGAAGTCTACTTGATCAGTGTTTCATCTAGTTTACTTGAATTTTATCTTTGTATTAGACTACAATGTCTGAAGTTCAGCCAGTATTGTCATTATGAGTGCTGGCCTCATCTTACCAAGGGCTTGCATGTATGTTAAATATAACTGCCTCGGAGTTATTTTGGCCTCATCTTACCACTGACGCCTTTTCTGATCCTTATTTGTCTGCCACTTCTGCAGGCATTCCCTCAAGGTTCTCCACTCACACCTGATATTTCGAGGGGGATACTGAATCTCACAGCAAATGGCCGAATGGCTGAGCTGCAAAAAGATCTGTATGGCGATAATTCATATCCGATAAAGATAACTCCCAAACTTCAAGCAGCCTTACACTGCGCAGCTTTCAGGGTCTGTTCATCATCTCGGGAGTTATTTCAATGCTGGCATTAATCCTGCACGCTGTTGTTTATCAACATGTACCGAGCAATGACAGCAGTCAGAGTTTATGGCACAGACGGCTTGCCGTTCTCCGCAAGCTCTTGCACGATCGCGATGGTCCTTCTAACACTCCAGATAATGTTGAGCCCACAAAAGCAGATGCTGGTAATACAAGCGATGCCCACCAGAAGGAGAAGAAACACCTGACAGGGAACATTCTGACGCAGAACCACCGTCACTTACACCCACGAGGAGGCATAGTGGAAGACATATTTTGTCTCACAATGGGAGTTCACTGCGCCAGAGGCAGATAAAATTATGTAATGAACTGCATGGCGAGTTCATTGCGCCAGAGGCAGATAGATTGCTGTAATGGCTTGTTGGCTTAGCTTTACATTTATTTTTATGTTTAACTTTTTGAATGCCTAGCTTGATGTAACATATTGCCACATTGGCAACTAATCAACTCTGTGAAGGGTAAGCAATTCTGAATTTATGATACTTGTGATTCTGAAGAAAAAACATGTATGTGGCAGCGTACATGCATATGTTGATTTCTGCATCACAAAATACCATCAGATTATCAAATTTTACTGTTAAGATGTCCATCTGATTCTGTTTTCCACGGCTGTTACGTATCAAATACTTTTGTTTCCTTTTTAGGTCTTGAACTTCTGCTAGTTTTCGAATACTGTCACTCCATGCATGCTTGCTGATAGTAACTGATGATGTACTTTAGTACTTACTACTCTGATACGAACCAGATGAAACATCACCTTTACCTGTTCTTCAATGGACTAGCAGATTAAGCAGAGAACCCCTGGTATTAAATTGATGTTGTGAGCACAAGTTCGAGCAAAGGGGCGCAAATCAACTGATATCCTTATCTGAATCCATATGTATATTGATTCTGCATTGAGTATACACTCGTACATATTCACATAACTCTCGAGTATCCTGATCATATTCAGGTCTGAAATGCCTACTCTTACCATAATAGATTCGAGTATATATGATTCTACTGCCCGTACCCTTGTTGCACATAGTCCTGGAACACGGAGTCCACTCCCGGAGTAGAGCAGGAGCTCCAGGAACCAGCGTCGCCGAGGCCGATCAGCTGGCGGCCATCGTCCTCCTCGAAGCACCTGATCTGCCGGAGCAGCATGTCGATCTCATCCTCCATGTCGCCACCGAAAGTCACGGAGCTCGCCGTCGGTGTGGAGCTCGAGCTGTCGATGCCCGGTGCCGCCTCGCCGGTGGTACTGGTGGACAGAGGCGTGGTGCCGCCGCTGCTGCTATCCCAGCTGGCGCCCTGGTCTTGGATATGAGACCGGAACCCGGAGTAGCCAGTAACTGTACTGATCCCTGGCCATGAGTAGTTGGTGCTAGCAGCAGGAAAAAGTGATTGTTGGGCTTGCCACGGTGGCGCGGCGAGGCTGCCGTAGGTGAACCCCCGCGGGGTCGTTTCTTGAGGGATGCCGTGGCGCTGCTGCATGCTTAGCTGCATCTGCATCCTCTCGAGTGCCGATACAGCGCCGGCGCCGGTCGGGCTCGCGAGGATGAGGCGCGGCTGCGGCAGCGTGTACCTGATCGGCCGGCGACTGCCACCGAGCAGGCGCCTCTTCAGCTTCGTGTTCCAATAGTTCTTGACGTCGTTGTCCGTCCTCCCCGGCAGCTGGCCGGCGATGGTCGACCACCTGCACCATGAAATGAATTCTTTAGGTACGCGTCGCAGTGGTTCAAAAGGTTGTCTGCATACATATGAACGCGTCTGTGCGTGTTCGTACGTACCTGCTCCCGATGGTGGCATAGAGGCTGCATATGAGCCGGTCCTCGTCGTCAGTGAAGCCGCCGTGCCGGATGTTGGGCCGGAGGTAGTTGAGCCACCGCAGCCGGCAGCTCTTGCCGCACCTGTTCAGCCCTGCAGCATATAAAACCCATGAGCGCTCGATCAGGTGCCATAGAGGAGCGTGCGCATGGGTGATCATTGCATTATCAACGTACCGATCTTGCGAGGGAGCGCGATCCAGTTTTCGGCCGTGCCGTGCGCGGCGACGTAGGCCCTCAGCACGGCGTCCTCCTCCGCCGCCCACGGCCCCTTCTTCACGCTCGCCTTGTCGCAGCACGGCGCCCTGCCCATCTCGACACCGATCTCGTTAAGCTCTTGCCGCCGGCTCCTTCGATAGTTCGATCGGTTCAACAGAGCTAGCTAGCTCGATCGCGGCATGCACCGCGGTGGTCGATGCAGCAGCTGCTGGGTCGGCGATGGATGGCTGGTGAGGATGTGCCGCGAGGACCGGGCATTTTATAGGAACCGAGGAGCTCGGATTGACGATGTGGGAGGGGAAAAGTAATGTGCTGTTGATTTGTAGTATATCAGTATGTGGTCGTTCCTCTGATCCTCTCTACTAGTGCTCAATGACTTCATGTGATACCGGCGAGGGTTTCGAATTTCGGTTTCATTAAAATTTAGAGCCACCGAAATCTAAGAAATCTCGCATTTTCGGAAATTATTCCGGAATTGCTTCAGCCAAATTTAAATAAAGTTTCATCAAATTGGAACAAAATCAAATCTGGTCCGAGAATTTTGACAAAAAAATAATTCGGAACCCACTGAAATTATCAAAATAATAGAAATTTCCTTGAAATTTCAATCCTTGACTTGGTGAACTATATTGTGCTAAACTTCTTCATAATTTCTTTGGTAATTTCAGTTGTAAAATGTTAAGTGTAACTTTTACTTTCTATGCCATATATGGAGCGAGGATAGCCGTCAGTGGATCCAAAGGCTATAAAATGTCAAATTTTAAAAAATCTCAGGTAACTAAGAAATAGACCTCGGCTTCGATTGTAAGCTCTTTTGTAGCAAAATAGTCATAAAGGCAAAATAAATTGGTTGTAAAATAGTAAATAAAAGATTTTTGGCCAAACAAAATTATCATAATCCATTGTAATACCAAATGTAAATTAAATGATAAAGTCTAGTTCTTAAATAAAACTACACGTTCTAGTTCATTTTCTTATTGATAATTTTTTTCCATACTCATATTTCTTAGTAATCAAAAAACACTTACAATAGCCTAGAGCTCTGTGTCTCAGAGAACATGAAAATCGCTTTTCCAACATGATGGCTCAAGCAGCCATATAATTATATCACGTGATCATAATGAAGAGAGGAGGATAAGAAGAGAGAGCGAACTAACCTGTGGTTGGATAGTTTGAAGTATGGTTATACCCCCAGCCCATCAGAGTTCAAACCAAGTTTGACACTGGTGTATTGCATTAAAAGGCGGAATATTCTATAGTGGGAGGTGACGTTTCCGTCGATAGCGAGGCGCGTGTGAGCAACACGTGGAGACGATATGGAAGGCTGATCGGGAACACTCTCACCTACTTTGTGCAGGTATGTAAACCCGGTATCCTTGGCTTAAACGGGTGACCTAATGGGACGATGGTCTACGTATGTACATCCTAACCGTGGAAGGAGGGGTGGAGTGGAGGAGGTAGCATAGGAGTAGGGAAAGGTAGTTGCGTCGACGACAAACCAATGGGAGAGGTGTGGGTGGTGCCAAATGTACCAAGGTTGTTGGGTCAAATAACAATTGTTTTCTTTCAAGTACTGGTATGAATTGTGCGCATATATTATTATAAAATATGTTTTAAAACATTTATATAGATAACAGCTATGGTAACATGCATGTTCTCAGTTGTTCGATTTTACCTATGGTCGGGATGGGCGATATCCTCAAAACTTATCAAATAAGGAATCATGTGTTCTAATATTCCACGGACCATACAAAACCTCATAGCCACGTTTGAACCCACTATAGACGTGAGTAAAACATGGAATCTCTCGATCAACGGTGATTTAGTGGGAGGGGGCAGTGTAAGATTGCCCCTAGGCGAGAGGGCAGTACGATGGAACAGAAGGCTCTTGGGCTTCATTTGTTGGAAGATCAATTGTTTGTTTTGGTGTTTGATGTGTGCGACCATCTATAGTGATTCTTCGAAGTGTTAGTCATTACTTCCGGTTTTTCTTTTCCTTTTACTCAGTTACATTTGAGGGGGTAAGGCTTTTGCCACCATCTCAACAAACAAAAACCATGATAAAACTTATTTTGTCAAGACCCGCTTGACAACTATTTTTCTGCATTCTATCCAAACAGCTGCTTGTGCAATATTCTTGTGTTTCGGCACTAGAACTTTCATCAAATTTATATGTTTTTGCTATTTATGTGTTTATCTTCCTGCGGCCAAAGAGACCCATATGTGGAAATAATTCGGAATAAAACAATGCTTTGTCTTACCAACTCCACAAAACTCCGCTTGTGGAAATAACTAGGGTTAGATACAGTGATTATCTCCATTAACAAAAATTATCGGGTGATCAATCTGGTACAATTATTAAAAAAAACAATAATGTAGTATTGTCCATGCCAACCAGCGTACGTACAGATAAGTCAGCTGCGACCGTACTCCAATAACGCATCGACAACAGTATCAGATTATATTATCGACGACGGGTGTATAACTAAAACAAAATCCTTATCATTGGGAAACATCATGATGTATACACATGCACCGACTGTGATAGCTTCATCAGCTTAACTAATTAAGCATTTTCATCACAAAGGTACGTACTGCACAGAGTACGTACACTGACCGATCTGTATGAGTTTATTTGGGACTCATGTAAGCCAAGTTTCAACAAGTGCATGCATGACCCGATGCCGGCACTTGTGAGCCCTGGAATAATTTGCTTTCTCCTTCCTCCCTTGTGCTAAACGAAAGGTGAAACTTTTTTGTAATCCATCTGAGCTCTAAGGAGAATATAGGTGCTGCAGAAGATGCAGTGAGAAAACGTCGTCGAGCACAGAAAGTTGCTGCGGCGTCGACCTCTTTTTCGGTTGATTTTGACTATTTCGGCGACGACGAAGGCGACGACGGGACGGAACGGGGGAGGAAGATATTGTCGCAAAGTACGTAGTTAGTGGAGCCGGCCATTACAGACTAAGCGATGAATATAGCTTGGCTTTCTTCTTCTCTGTGCTGCCTTCACAATCTCAGGATTCAGAACGTAACGATATATATTCCGTCGACTTGTGGGTTCACACCCGTCGTTCTTTGTTGAATGTAGGTACAGTTTTGGTACGGTCGATCCAGTGAAGTTAACTATGCTTGATTTTCAGATGGATAATATTCCCACTGAAAAAATTCAACGGCTGGTAATATTTTACCATGATTCTTTAGGTATATACCGTGTGTGTAATCACCTAATGCCTTTCGTAATTACTACCTCTGTTCCCAGATACAAGACGTTTTGGTGGGCTGTTGCATGCCACATATGACGTTTACAGATGCTTACACTTAAATCATGAATAAGCAGGGAGATATGGGGAAATAAAGACAGAGAAAAGTTCACTTGATATTTAGCACTGTCGTTATGTGTATATATCCGATTGGCTGCTTGGGTACATATTGTTGGCAGTTCATGCAGTGCGCAGACCTAATTACTCCGGCCATGCATGTCAAAACTTTTTCAAGTTGTTTTCCTTATTAGAAATGAAAAGGATCGGACAAGATCACTATCACTTTCTTCTTCTTCTTTTAGAAAACACTAGTATCACTTTCTTCAACGAGGCTAACCTAAGTAAGCCTCATACGCCGTGACAAATCTGTCAACATAGTGCTGTAATCGCTGTCATTGACAGCTTAACATAATTTCCACTATACCAATCAACCACAAGTCAACATGCATGAGAGTTGCTAGCATAACACTGTATACAGTACCGTATACCGCACGACAATCAAATTATTGTCCTTTTTGTTGCTCCACGGCTACCAGCTACTCCCTCCGTTTCTAAATATAAGTTTTCTTTAGGTTTTCTCAGTTTTCTCATATTCGTATGCATCTAGACATGTTTTACTGTGTATATTCACTCATTTTATTCTGTATGTAGTCCACATTGCAATATAAACATCTTATAATTGGAAACGGAGGGAGTAGCTAGTAGCTAGTGATGCATGTTACAGTAATTACACACCGGTATGGCCAATAATTGTTGCTTCTAGCAACTACTATGTTCTGTAAAAGTAAAACCTCCATTAAATTCAATGCTCCTCCCTCCGGTTTTAAATCCAAGGAACACAGTAAAAAAATTACATACACGGTAAATTCACAATACTCCCTCTGTTTACAATTATCCTGCATTTTGGGTTTAGTCAAATTCGAACTTCGTAAAATTTGACCAAATATAAAAAATAATATCAAGACCTATACTATAAATTTAATATTATTAGAATCATCATGAAAATATATTTTTATATGTATTTGATATTATGGATGTTGATACTTTTTTTAGTACGTAATTGGTCAAACTTTTAAAATTTTGACTTTGAAAAAAACTCAGAACGCAAGATAAACAAAAACAGAGCGGGTATATAGGGATGAAAACGGAGCGGATACGGACGGAACTGAGTGGTGCCACATTTGTTTTATTATTTGTTTGCGGAAGCGGAAACGAATACAGAAACCCCGGAAACAAATACGGAAACAAAAATTATCGGAAACAGATATGTACCGAATACGGTGCGGACACGGAACAGAAAGCGGATGTTTGCCGGAACAAAGCAACCCCTTAAATAATGCACGAAAACTCAATCAAACCAACAAAATTGTCAATTTTCTAAGATGAAATAAAATATAACGAGTTATCATGATTATATAATATAGTGTGCATATGCTATCAACTTTGGCAACATTAAGAAACATCTACTATCGTCCTTAACACTAGTGCTCACATGATATGCGAGTATATATGGCCTAAACACGGTAGCTTCAGATCCTTTTATTTTTTTATTCATATCATGTAATGTGCCTAAATGTTTCTACTGGAATTACTGGCCCTACTGGATGTGGAAAGCACCGCATAGCAAAAACGGAAAGTTCCTTATTACCGGAAACGGAAAGTTCCGTTTCCGTGGTCATTCCGCCGGAATCTGCTATTCCGTTTCCGTTTCTGTTTCCGCATAAAAGTTTCCGTTTTGCAAAATTCCATTTCCGTTTCCGTATTTCCATTCCGTTTCCGTTTTTCCGCGGAAAAGTCGGAAAGATTCCGCTCCGTTTTCATCCCTACGGGTATATGTATAATACTCCCTCTCGATTTAAACAATGGCACTATCAAAAATACAATTTGCATCTATAAAAGGCCAGTACCTTTTACCGAGAATACTTGATTTGATTTTTTCCGTGAACCATTATGCTTATTAATGCAAACGTGGCATGCAGCCATAGAGAACGAGTCACCACAAGCAATATGTTTAATTATTCTAAAACACGAAAGGTTTCCACACAATTAATCGTGTTATTTATTATTTGACTTTGTTTTCTTTATATCTGAAACTAGGATAATGGCCTTGTATATAAAACGGAGGGAGTACAATTATTTGGATACCAGTAGTTTCAGATTGTCTAGAAAATCAATTGAAATTTCTCTGAATGATGCCATGGAAAAGCAGAGCACTTTCATGGCCTAAAACGGAGCAAGCAGCAAGGTCTCTCCTGAGCACAAATGCAAGTGGCACCGGTACTTTCACACCAATTTAACCCTCAAGCGCAACAACACCAGATGAGAACACCCTGCGTTTTTCCCTGATGCCGGCCGGCACAAAAAGGGCCCCACATTGACCTGGTTTCCGGGCTTGAAACGGGAGCAAAAGTGGCACCGGAAAAAGGCATTGATCATTGCCATCTTTCCACAAAGAATGTGGCCGGGGATACCAGAACGCGATCGGTCGCGTTGATTAACTCCAAAGCGACGGAGTAAAGCAGCGACGACTTGGCCATGGGGAATTAAGGCATTGACAGGGTAACTAAAGTGGCTGCGGATGTGGGTGTTTTTCACTCCTTGTCTTCGCATGGATCAGCGTTTGGGTTCTGGAACCCATGCATGGTGCGCTTCACCATTGTTTATGTTGATTAGTTCCTCTCATCAGCATGTTGGCATGACTTAATTAGCGTGCAGACAAAGGTACTACTCCCTACGTTCTAAATTTTGGACAAATACAAGTCATCTAATTTAGAACGGAAGGAGTACTTGACATGTAGTTTTGTAGACACTAGAACTTCATGACTTCAGGCCATATTGGCATGTCATCAACTCTTACCCAGTAAATGGCAGCAAAGTCAAAAGTTGTCTTTTTTTTTCCAGCAGAGCTACAAACTTTATCTTCACCGAAATTATTTGCAGCCAGAATAAACCGAAAGAAGCTAGCTCACTGAGCAATCAAATCCACTAGCTTAATTAGCTTGTCTAATCCCGTTCAAAAAAATAATTAGCTTGTCTAATACGTTTGTGAGTTGGTCACTATGCATGCGTGTATGATCATCAAGATAATTACTTCAGAGGTTAACCCATCAAGATAATTACTCCTTTTAAGAGGCTAACCGTGTACTTTTAAGTGGTTTAACTAATTCGGATGTGACAGTCGAGGTTAAAGTTAAACCCACCTGATGTTTTATCCTTCTGACCACATACCATCTGATCTCGTCATCATGGCTTCTTTAGTTCTTTTGGTTTATGGTGTGAAATACACAAGACGCAGTGAAAAATTAGAAGAAAACAAGTTAATGAGTTGATGTGAAACGAGACAAATTCAACTGTGTAAGTTTTGTACAGAGGCTATAAAAAAATTACCCTGCCTTATATAGTACACGCAAGTTACCGTCTTATCAATTACTTAATGATATCTTTGCGCCGGCCATCTTTTGTTAAGTCTCCTGTTTGGATGGGCTCTCTTTTAGCGCTTTTGTTAAGTCCCCTATAATACCATCAGCGGAGCAGAAATGTCTGCAAATAAGTCAAACATGTATCTTTTTTTAGTTCAAACAAGTGATAACATTGATGAACTGAATAGATATTGGAGTGTAACCAGAGTATGTAGGATTTGTAAAACCTGATAGTTGGTCTAAACCGAAAGAAGCTAGCTCACTGAGCAATCAAATCCACTAGCTTAATTAGCTTGTCTAATACGTTTGTGAGTTGGTCACTATGCATGCGTGTATGATCATCAAGATAATTACTTAAGAGGTTAACCCATCAAGATAACTAGAAGTTACCCCGTGCGTTGTGGCGGGCATTGTATGATGCATTTTAATAATTACCTTTGTATGGGTAATAAGTACTTAGAGGACAACTGTTATAAATGTAGGATTCTTCGAAGTACATGCTGAATCGTGCATGTATTGCTTCTTCATATGTAGTAGACCACTGAGAAATACAACATGTCAAAATTTAACTTTAAAAGAGAGCTTCTATTATAACAAAAAATGAGCACAGCGTACCAAATTCCTCGGCAATATGACATTAGGTCATCACAGCCATATGACAATGCATCTAACCGGTGAATGCATACATATATTGCAACAGATGTACAGGAAAACTGCTTCCCCGCCTTGCAGAAAATCTGAAAGAAAAAAGGAATGCAAAGACAAAATATAACCTTTTTTTTTGCTATAAGACAAAATATAACCTGACTGGTGAGTATTCAGTACAACGCATACACCATTCTATCAAAATTACATAGAGCATTACTAATGAAATATGGTGGAAGCTTCATCTAAATGTAACTTTATTCTAAAACACTGATGTAACAGGCTGATAAGTTTTCTTGTTTGACATGCCTTACAACGAAAGTGGTCTTTTAGAGCAGTAAGCTATGGAGCAGGCTTGTAAAATATAACCGGCCAAAATCATTGAATTATATATTATAGTCAGACAGAAGCAATCATACCTGACTAAGATTTTTAGCAAATTAATAGATGCCATTACCACCGAGGATAGCACAAATTGTGCCTACAGATCTTGTTTAGAATAAATTGTGCGTGCAGATCATCGTATATATCAGAGGATAATTACAATTGCCTGCACAACATTTGCCATACCACACATGTATCAGCTCACCTTGTTGGAAAATAGAAGAAACGTCTGTAAAAGATAAAAGAATATAGATGGAGAAGGCTGTATCTGTGAAAAGACATTGCACGCACACACCGTACGTGGCATGCTTGGGCTAGGGATGCACCGCCTTACCTCATGCTTACCGCCAGAAAAACTCGTAGGTCTGACCGGGATCCACTTCCTTACCTCATGTTTACCGCTAGGAAAGTTCACAACATTAGTGAATCTCTGAGTGACCTTTTGGGCATCTCGTCGCAGGGGGGTCATGGCAGCGCTGGAACGATTCTTTTTGGGCATCTCGTCCATGCGCCGGATATGTGTGAGGGGAGACGAATGCGAGCAATAGTCGAGCAGTTTTCTATGAAAAGGAGTGGAAGAGACGGGATGGGAAGGGGCTGCATGCTTCAGTTACTGCTTGGTGAAGGGAATTTAAAACCCATGTACGATGCGTGCTTCACTTACTACGTGGTGAAAGGAAAATCTGTGGCCAAACAATTGCAATAAAGTGGAATTAATCATCCTACCCTACTCCCATGAGTAGTGGGCTGCATGTCATCTGGTACCATTTTTTAACACGAATAAAACAACATGGAACAGACGGATATTTTACCTAAGGAATCGGAACGCGCCATTTCTTAGGAACGGGGCTGGTGATAGTTTCGGGCTAGGCTGAGGATGTGACCAGGGACGGATTCAGAAATTTAATTTTGGGTGTTCAAATTCCAACCAACATAAAATATACAGGTGAAAAACTGAAAATCGTTCATGACTTCATGTTAATAATAGTACAAATTCGAGCTTTGACCTTGATTTGGACTTGAAACACAACGTATACATGCTAAGAAATATCACAAATGATGCAATATGTCCACCATACATTACATATGATTTTTTTTGCAATTTATTTTGGGTGTTCAGCTGCACACCCTTGACCAACCGTGGATCCGTCCCTGGATGTGACGATGTAGACAACGAATTGGACGGTGAGATGGTTAAAATCGTACGGTTGTGAATATGTGGTGATATGGACATGCTGCATGTGAAGATAGAAAATTCTTAAATGATCATAGTGGGGTTTTGCTTTATAAGAGGTATAGATAGATTACTCCTTTTAAGAGGCTAACCGAAGTCCGAGATGTCCACGTTATGTAAAATAGATCACGATCCCAATGATAACTGCATTGCAATCACATAACCAACATGGTATCAAGAGTTACATCATTCAAGTCGTACGAATAAAAGTCTAACAACACAAAGTGGTCACATGACCCAGTCTGCAAATCATCGTCGCGCAGGACGGAATTAACTACGATACAGCGGAAGCTCGTGGCTAGCGTCGTCCCTTCGTCTCCAACGGACGCATCCCCACAAGTGCAGTTGACCGGTGACACGGCTAAGCGGCGTAGTCGTCGACATACTCCCCCTCTTCAGCGTAGACCTCCTCGTTGTAATCTGGACGTTTAAATATCCAGGGACACAGCCATATGAGTACAATTACGTACTCGCAATACCACCTCAAGGCTTAAGTTTTCATGGTGATGCAATAAAACATTTTCGAAAACTGGGATAGCTGCTATATAATGCTATAGAGCTTAGTTTTCGCAAACGATGCTTTTAGACATAGAGATTACAATATCGCTATATCCTTGTTAAACAAAACCTTTAGAGATAGAATTCTCTCTTGTAGAAATAGCATGCACTATTTCCACATTCTTGTAAAACATTTTGTAAATCTTTTCAAAAACATTAGGATGGGGATACCCCTTTTTCCTTTCCACGAGATCAGACTGATTGTCTCCCCGAGACCAACCATCTTCTCCCAAATCCGTACCTCCCATGTACCTTCTTGAATTGCCTCCTTGTTTCCCCACCGAGGAAAACCACTTTTCTTTTGAAAACATAAAATTTGCCCATACGCCTAGATCGGTGGCCTTTCCAACCGTCCATGACCGCGGAAACGGCTATTCGAATAGTTTTACACTCTGCAGAGGTGGTGCACTTTCACCACACCAAACAGTCATTCCGCTGTGATCAGCCACGGTCCTCATACGACAGTATGCGGGGTTTCGGATAGCATGATCAAAGTTTTCCCCTAATCCATTCTAGTACAGAGGACTCCCGCTAGGTTTGTTCCCCTCGGCACCGTGTGCTCCACTAGACCCCTGGTCTCTCTTAGGACACCACACCGCCACGGCAGGGGGACCCAACGTAATCGTCCGGCTACTGATCCGCAGCAGTGTATTGTCTCTTACGGACAACAACAACCCGGCTTCGAGGGGCCCGTCCTTATAGAGTATGAGATCCTCCGTACTAAAACAGACAAGTTTCCGGCTAAGCCCTACCCATATCAGGTAGTGTGGTTGCATGGGTTAATTGTTCGGGCGGCCGCTAGGGCTGTACTTTGTTTTTCAAAAAAAAATCTCCACCTCCAACTGCTCCCAGCAGCTCGGGTTTTCGTAAACTCACCGAATGCTCCCAACACCTCGGGTTTTCATAAACATCTCCATTTGCTCCCAGCAACATGGGTTTTATAGAACACTTTCTCGCCGATCGCTCCCAACGACTCGGGTTTTCTTTTAAAAACATTTCATCAAATCCAGACTCTCATCCTATAGTATTGAGGTAAGGTTATAACGATACACTACTAGAAAATATAATTTTCTTGATAGCGCCTTCAGTAGAAGGTTTCTCAAGTAAAGACTTATTTTCTAAAACCTATTATATACTAGTAGATATCTTTGGCCAAACAATATTTTGTAAAAATAGTTTTGGGGTGGCAAAATGCCACAAAAGAAATAAAACATGCATTAATTTATTTTGAAAACAAAACATGCTTTGTAGATATAATAGGAGTTCAGTAGGGTGGTGAGGTGGCTGGCCTTGCTCAGCAAAATGTCCCTGGTCTTGCTCTTCCTCGTAGGCGGGTTCAGCTCCCACGTACTGCTCCTCCTCTCGCGGTTCTATCGTACCGGAAAATTAAACACAACTACCGTTAATTCTAAGTAGCGGGTTGACAACAATCTAAAATACTTAGACAAAATAGCAAGCATTTCATTACACAAACACCCTCTGGACATAAATCTAAAACAATCCTAAACACAAACAATTAAAAACAACCAATTAAAATATTACGTTTTTAATAGTGGCAAAGTTGCTGTTTTGGGGGAAAATGCACAACTCCTAAAATAATGTTCCTAAAAATCAATCCTTCTACCACAGTACTCCTAGTTGTCATACCAAGCTATAGAAATTGGATTTGCATCAAAACCTAACAACAAACAAGAATTAAAAATTCCACAAAAGCTGCTGGTCTCAAAACCAAAAGAATTAAAACTTCAGTTCTATGAACCTCCTGCATGCATGGTTAAATTCTATTGAAATGTATTGATTTTAGCTTTCTGTAGAAATTGGATTCACTCGGTTTGGATCATCCTAGCTCAAGATATTCCAATTTGAGTGTTAAACGCACTTTTTACTAGATTTAATGCACTGCACAAACTATAAAATATTTTTACACAACACTGGCTCTGCATGTTTTAGAAAACACACAAGATCCACACAAAATTTATCCTAAAGCTAAAACACTAACAGATCTACCACAAATTAATTAATCTGGACACCTCTAATTAACAGAAATAGTAAAAGATTAAACTACAGCTAAAAAAAGAAAACTGGGCCGCGCCTGGGCCGGATCTGGCCGCGGCCAGCACGGATCTGCCGCGCGGGCGAGGCGGGCCGGCCCATCTGCGCGCGAGACGCCGCGAGGCGAGCGGGAACGGCCCGCGGGGCGGGGTTTGAACTGGACCGTTGATCTCGCGATCAACGGCTCACTGCCGTCGTCTCCGCCACGCCGCGCGCGACGGGCGACCAAGGGCAGGGAATGACGGCGGCGACGGGCGGCTCACCTAGGGGCTCTGCATGCGGCTTTGGCGGGCTGGGGGCGGTGGAGTGAGTCGAGGGAGAGACGCGGGAGTGGACGGCGTCACCGGAGATGGCCGGAGTCCATGGCTGCGACGGCGGCGAGTTCCTTCGGGTCGACGACGGCGCGGCGTTCACGGCGGCTCTAGGCAAAGGACAAGAGGGGGAGGGGTTAGCTCATGCCAGGGGGAGTTCGGCGGGCCGAAAATGGTGGAGGAAAGGGGAGGGAAACGGCGGCTTCGGCCGTGGCTCGCCGGCGACGACCTCGGCTTCCTCCGGCGTTCCCGAGAAGCAGGGGTCACGGGGATGGGCTGGGCTTCGCGGGAGGGTGGTGGGGTGAGGTGTGCGGTCTGTGGGAGGGAAAAGAGCGAATGGGGAGGTCGGGGTCGGGTGAGGGACGAGGTTCACCCGTTCTAGGGTTTTCGGACAAGGGGGTGAGCTGGGGTGACGTGGGGCACGAGCAGAGGCTAGCTGGGGCAGTGGAGGAGCGGGCAGGGGCCAGGGGGGTCGGGTGACGAAGCCTGGCCAGTGAGGAGAGGGGGGAGTGATCTCCCATTGGGGGTGGGGTGAGAAGAAGTGATTTAAGTGGTGGAGAGGGAGAGAGGGTGGCTGACTTGTGGGGTCAAGCTGACTAGGATGCTCTCCCTGGGCAGAGAGGTGAGGGGGGGTCGATACAACAGAGGGGAGGGCTGGGTTTAGCTAGGTTTAGTGATCTAGGCTAACACTAACGTGTTTTGTCTAAAGCCACTAACAAGTCTAATGGTGGACAACACTCAATCTAAACAAGAACAGGGGTGTGATGACCTACAAGGGGTGATGCAAAAGTTGCTGGCTAAAAAGAGTGAAAAAGGAATTTTAAAAACATCACAAGTTGTGAAAAATGACCAAATGGTCACTGTTTTAAGTAGGTCCAAAAACCTAGATGGTTCTGTGCTAAGCCAAGTTTTTAAACAATGAAACCAAGCAAAAACTAAAAATAGAAAGTTCAGGGAACAAGATGGTCAAGGTGCATTTCAAAAATAACACACGCAATGCTTAATCTAGGGCTCTAGATTAGCTATGTTTTAACAAACAAGAAGATCAAAGTCTCCAAATTTTTAACTAGAAGAATTAATGAAAGTGATACTAATAGGTTTCAAACCAAAACTAGAGGCTAAAGAAAACAATCATGAAATCAAGCAAGAGTTGTCTAAAATCAAACAAAAGTTTTTGCCATTTCTGAAAATTCTAGATTAACACCACAATTCTAAGTCCTCGAGATTCCGGAGTTGAAGAGGAAAGGAAACCAGGAAATTCACGCTCCAGGTAATCTTCACGCTCCCAGGTGGCTTCTTCCTCCGAGTGGTTGCTCCACTGAACCTTCAGGAATTTGATCTTTCGTCTACGAGTCAAACGGATATCTTCAGCTAGCACACGGAGTGGTCGTTCCCGGTAGGTGAGGTCATGGTTGAGGTCTATGGTGCGGTGGTCCACCTCCTGATATGAGTGGGTAGCGCCAGGGACTTGCAGACACTTCCGGAGTAGGGATACGTGGAATACGTCATGAAACTCGGACAGGTGAGAGGGTAATTCCAATTTATATGATACCTCCCCGCTGCGGCAGAGAACCTTGAAAGGGCCGATGTAGCGGGGCGCAAGCTTTCCCCGGACGTGAAAACGCTGCATCCCTTTGAGAGGAGTAACACGCAGGTACACCATGTCGCCGGTCTTGAAACATAGGTCACGCCTCTTGGAGTCGGCGTAACTTTTCTGTCTAGACTGAGCGGCCTTAAGACGGTCACGGATTAGTTGAACTTGTTCTTTAGCTTCTCGCAGAGTATCGACTCCGAAAACTTGGCTGTCTCCGGACTGTGACCAGTTCAGGGGAGTGCGGCATTTCTGTCCGTACAAAGCTTCGAAGGGTGCCATCTTCAAACTGGCTTGATAACTGTTGTTGTAGGAGAATTCGGCGAAGGGCAGACAATCTTCCCATTTGGCTCCATAAGCTAACACGCAGGCTCTGAGCATATCTTTGAGGATTTGATTGACTCTCTCCGTCTGTCCTCCCGTCTGAGGATGATAGGCGGTGCTGAAAAAGAGCTTTGTCCCTAGTTCTTCATGAAGCTTAGTCCAAAAACGAGATGTGAACTGGGTCCCTCTATCAGATACGATTGTCTTGGGAATTCCATGAAGGCTGACGATCCGGGACATGTATAGGTCGGCTAGTTGGTCGGAACGGTGAGTGGTTCAGACAGGAATGAAGTGTGCAACTTTGGTCAGCCGATCCACAATGACCCAAATGGCGTCATGCCCTCGATTGGATCGGGGTAAACCCGTGATAAAGTCCATACCAACTTCATCCCACTTCCATTCGGGTATCTTTAGGGGTTGGAGTAAACCGGCGGGTCGTTGATGCTCGGCCTTGACTCTTTGACAGATATCACAATTTTGAACGAAGAAGGCGATCTCTCGCTTCATGCCGTGCCACCAAAACGAAGAAGGGGTTGGAGTATAACGTCTCGTGGGCTTCCTTCATAATCAGCTGCTTCAAGTCATGGTCAGATGGCACGCAGATGCGGCCTTCATACCAGAGAGTACCCTCGGAATCGATGGTGAAACCGGGGACTTCTTCCTTCGCCATTCTACGCTTGATGCCTTCGATACTCTTGTGACCCTTATGTGCTTCTTGATCTGATCCCATAGTGTTGGCTGCAACATGAGTTGATCCACAGCTCCGTAACTAACTACTTCAATGCCCATCTTGTCTAGCTCTTCCCAGAGCTCTGGTTGCCGAGTCTTGATCATGGAGTTGAAAGAACAAGGCCGACGACTAAGGCATCAGCTACAACATTGGCTTTTCCGGGGTGGTAATGGATGTCTAGGTCATAATCCTTAATGAGCTCTATCCATCTACGCTGCCTCATATTGAACTCACGTTGGGTGAAGATATACTTCAGACTCTTGTGATAGTGTAGATATCACAACGGTTGCCCATCAAAAGTGGCGCCAGGCCTTGAGCGCGTGAACTATGGCAGCAAGTTCGAGGTCATGGGTGGGGTAATTCTGCTCGTGCTTGCGGAGTTGTCGCGAGGAATAGGAGATTACCTTGCCCTCTTGCATGAGGACACAACCTAGTCCAAGCTTGGAAGCATCGCAATACACGACAAAATCCTTGGTCACATCAGGCATGGTCAGGATGGGTGCTGTGGTTAATCTCTTCTTCAGCTCCTGGAAACTCTCCTCGCACTTGTCTGTCCATTCAAACTTCTTGTCTTTCTTCAGTAACTGGGTGAGGGGTTTGGCAATGCTTGAGAATCTCGACAAACTTGCGGTAATACCCAGCCATTCCGAGAATAGATCTCACTTCGGTCTGATTGGTGGGGGTGGGAACTCAAATATAGATTTAATGTGAGAGAGATCAACAGCTATTCCTCGGCAGTGATAACATTCCCAAGGAATGCCACTTCCTTCAGCCAAAATTGACATTTGCTAAACTTGGCATAGAGCTGGTGTTCACGAAGGGTGCCTAGAACTAATCTCAGATGTTCTTCATGCTCTTCTTTGATTTGGAGTATATCAGGATGTCATCGATGAAAACCACTACAAACATGTCTAGGTAATCCATGAACACCTTATTCATGAGATTCATGAAGTAGGCCAGGGCATTGGTCAGGCCAAAAGTCATTACGGTGGACTCAAACAATCTGTAACGAGTGGTGAAGGCTGTCTTCGGAATGTCTGTCTCTCTTACTTTCAGCTGGTGGTAACCGGTGCGGAGATCGATCTTAGAAAAGACTCGAGCTCCATTGAGTTGATCAAACAGATCTTCAATCTTGGGTAGAGGGTACTTGTTTTTGATGGTCACGTCATTCAGCTTCCGGTAATCCACACATAAGCGAGTGGTACCGTCTCTTTTATCTACAAACATAACTGGCGATCCCCATGGTGAGGCACTGGGGAGAATTAGCCCTTTCCTAAGTGTGTCATCCAGTTGCTTCTTCAGTTCCTCAAGCTCTTGAGGGTTCATCCGGTAAGGCTTCTAGGCTATGGGTCCAGTTCCAAGAACTAACTCAATGATGAACTCGATATCCCGATCAGGTGGCATACCGGGTAACTCTTCGGGAAACACATCAGGATACAAACTATTGGTACCTCCTCCAAGGCAGGCTTAGCTATACTCTTATGACAATGCCCTAACAAGGAGTGTATTGAAGAGGTGTGCATAACCTCGTCTCCTTCTGGGCTGGTTAGAGTGATAGTCTTCGTGTTGCAATCTATGACTCCACAGTTCACTGCCATCCAATCCATTCCTAAAACCACTTCTATACCTTGTTTTCCCAAAACTACCAGATCGGCATGGAATCGGGCTCCCTGGATTTCTACGGGCACCTCTTTGCAAGAAAGGTAGTCTTAGTGGTGGCTCCCGGAATTTGCACTAACATAGGTCGGCGCATCAAAGTTGGGACCATCCCACTTTTCTCAACAAACGGTTCGGTGACAAACGAGTGGGATGCTCTGGAATCAAACAAAACTGCAGCAGGTACGGAGTTGACAGGAAACGTACCCATCACAAGGTCAGGGCCTCCTGGGCTTCTTCGGCGCTGATATGATTCAGGTGTCCCCTTATCACGGTCCCAGGCTTCCTCGGGTAAGGGGCCTTGCTTCCAGGTGGTCGGACTGATCCCTGATTCATCTTGGTCGCATTGGGGCGATTGTCAGCTGGCTGCTTGGTGGGGCAGTCCCGTGAGAAATGTCCCGGCTGTCCACAGGCAAAGCAGCCTCCGGTGGGTCTTGGTGCTGGCGGTCGAGTGAAATTGAGACCGGGATTGTAGCCGCCTCCTGGGCGAGGAACATGTGGGCGAGTGGGGTAACTCGGACGGGGTGCATACGACGGGGGGTCTTGATGGCGGGTGAAGGTGTGGGGCGCAGGCGCTGGTTGTTGTTATTGTTGTTGCCGCCACTGCTGCTGCCTTGCTGCATCATCTGTCGGCGCTTGCGGTTGTCATAGGACGCTTTACGCTTGTGCTCCATCATGATGGCGGAGTCAACCAAAGACTCCAGATCGTTGAATGGCATCACCACCAGGATGCATTGCATTTCATCATGCAGCCCATTCAGGAACCTTTCCTTCCTTTTCTCCTCCGTGTCCACGTCGGCAGGTGCATACCTTGCCAAGGTGGTGAATTTCTCCAGATACTCACCCACTGACATACTACCCTGCTTCAGTTCCAGAAACTTCTCTCGCATGATGCTGACTTGGCCCGATGGCATGTACCGCTTCTGAAACTTGGTCTTGAAAGCCTCCCAGGTCACAACTTCACCTTGAGGCAACAGTGCCTTAACTGATTCCCACCATGCTCGGGCGGCACCTGAGAGGTAGTGAGTAGCATAGACCACCTTCTCATTGTCGCCAATATGGGCGACCTCTAGATTGTTCTCGATCGTGCGGATCCAGTCATCCGCGTCAAGTGGATCCACCCTCTGAGAGAACATCGGGGGATTAGTGTCCTGGAAGTCTCGCAGCTTGGAACGGCCCTCCTCGTTGCCATTGCCGCCATTGCCACCATTTGGGTTGACAGCAATCTGGGCCAGGTGCTGCAGTGTGGCGAGGTTCGCTGTCCTCTCGTCACGAGTGGCCTCACGGTCCTCCATGAAGAGACGCATCAACTGGGCCATAGTGGGCTCGGGTGGTGGTGGTGGATCTCTCGCCATACTGAAGTTAGAAAACGGCAGAAATAAAACTTCAAACAAGCAATGAATAAAACATTTGAGACGGAATGAAAACATGTCAACCATGCAAACAAGAACATCATTCCAATGCAGCAAGAACACACGGCACAAATGGGATAACTAGCTCGATAATAGGGTCTCGATACAACTCACATGAGTTCACAAATACAAAGTCTAACACAACCGCCGCCTTACAACCATCAAGGCTACCACATACTAATGACAACAAGATCACAGGATCGCAACAAAACAAGCTCGCGACAGGGTGGTCCTAACTCAAAAGAACTACTCGAAGTAGCTACTCGTCCGCGGCAGCGACGTCAGGTGAGGTGAGTGCGTCGCCGTCGTAAGGGGGCTCGTCGGGTGTCGGGAGAATAATTATCCCGCGACTTATTCAAGCAAAGCGCGAATTATTCAACCAAAAGCGCGACTTATTCATAGTCGCGCCACTATTGGGCTTACATGAAAGTGGGCTGACTCAAGATCATGAGGAAGGATCCAGAAGCTCGAAGATAACTTGACTTGGAAGACAAGACATATGATTAGTCTCCAAGTAGGACTCCGGCTCATACTTTCCTTGGGAGAGAAGTTTCCTTGTAACCTTGTGAGCCACCGTCTTTGTAAGGTGGACTCCAAGGACCTAGAACGCCAAGCTAAAAAAGCTCTCATACATCTAGAGATAGTCGACTCGACAAATCGATCGCCAACCCCTTGTAACACCATATTCATATCAATACCAATCTAGGATAGGCAGGACGTAGCTCTTTACCTCACATTGAGTGGCCGAACCTGGGTAAAAAACATTGTCTTCTTCGTGCCCTGCGATCTTAAGCTCGGAGACGTTCGACTCGCCCAATCCCACACCTACGAAGTCATCTATGACACCTGACGTGACAAACCTACGACAGTTGGCGCCCACCGTGGGGCCTGCGGTCAAGAGCGTCATGTTCTGCGCTGGATCTGTGCCAGGGACAGAGGATCACGTCGTCGATTCAAGCTCGGCAACTTCATAGCCGCACCGTTTCAAGCTCGGCAATATCTACATCAAGATCTACCTCAAGCTCGAGTAGAAAGCATGCAGAAATTCGACTGTGCGATTCGGGGCTCAACTTCGACAACGCCCCTCACACGCGGGTTACAGGACAGCAGCAACGTCCATATGGCGGACATCAGCGGCAGCGGCTCGAAACTCATCTCGACGATCCCTTCGGTGGAAAGATGCGCAATCGAGTTTCCTAACAGCTGTCGAAAGGGCATCGGATTCCAACGGTTAGATCTCCGTGGCCGACTCAAACACTGAAGCCCTGTCGAAAGCTGAGGGAACTCCGCGCGACTTTGGGAAAATAATTATCGAGGTCGACTCGGACATCAATTCGAAGATCCCTCTGGTGGAGCATTGTGGAATACAATCCCGAAGACCCCCAACAAGTTTGAGCCAATTCCAACGGTTGGATCTCCATCGGCGACTCAATCACCACAGCAAGTTTTGTGCCTACGTGAGTTTGCTAAATTAAACAGGAAACAGCTGGCTCATCAATCGGATCAACCCCAGGAGCCGTGTGCGACTTAGAAACTACTGAACCGTACGCGGATGAAGGAAGTTGATTCAAGAAGCAAGTAAAGCAAAAGATATCGTGTTGCATGATCTTGCACGTAAAGAAAAAGGCAGCACATCAGCCGGATCAAATCCATAAGAGAAGAGTTCGAACTTGACTAAAAGTACTAGTCCAGGTCATGCAAGGAATACATCCAGTGACCAGACAATAGAAAGAAAAGAAGGCATGGTCAACTTAATTGATGCCTAGTACGGCTGACCAGACCTACATCCAAATTGTTTTACCATGCACGTCTCCAGCGATCCAACTTGCGACCCGCCGCTCAATCCGATCAACAGTCTGAAAGCCAGAAACCAGTTAGATAAAGGCTTACATGCCAGCTATCAGTACTACCAATGAGTCGCACGTGGACTGAGGAAGGTTATAAAAAGGTAAGGTGTGGTCAGCTCCATTCAACCAGTATGCGACTCAAAAGAACTGCATGCGACTCAAATCATCAGCACGCGGCTTAGAAGCACGCGACTCAACAGATCAGCACGCGGCTTTAAATATCAGTCGTGCATGTTTCCATGTCCTTCAATCAGGTGCATCGGAACGAATCAGACTACTGCCCAAATTAGACTGCTGCCAAAGACATTGGAGAGAAGGAAATAATCTAAAGAGCTACCATCAATCAAAGAGACTCGTGTCCGGCTCAAAAAGTACTACCCCAGCTAGAACTAGGCTGGTGTACGTACGCGCAAGAAAGCAAACCGAGTGGCACTAGCACTCAACGTGGATAAATCAATCCATGGGAGACACAGTTTCCAAGGCCAGGGATTACGTATCCAAACAATGAAGAAAGAAAAAATAAAGCGATCTGCATAGTTGCCCTGGCGTTGTATGGAAAAGTGATACTCCAATGCATCTGAGGGAAGAAGATATTAATTTGAGTCGCTACTACCTACATGGCGCGACTTCATATATCAGACTGTACAGACGATGTGATCAGTTCAAGCAATCAGTCGCACAACATCTACTCCAATCAGCGCGGACGATCTGATGTCGCCTCTAAGCGTTGCCAGGCTTCGCCAACACCATGACCGGACTCGCCGTGGTTCGTTTCAAATGGTACCGCGGCTTACTTCGTCTTCGACGAATTGACATCTATGGTATGCGGGTTATACTACGTCATCAACGTCAGCAGAATAAAAACAAAATAAGTTGCTATTATGCTTAACTTTTGCAGCATTTTACTTTTATCAGTAAAATTAAGTTCTTTTCGAGTTTATGTCGGGGGCCATTTCTAGTTTATTATGCCTTTTATTAAATGTCTTTGCGACTCATATTATATCATGTCGTAGACTTTAAATTCATATCAGATTTTGTAGATTTAATTACATCTACTTCTCAATACATTCGTCAAATTAGAGTTCTTTATAACTCGCATTGCAAAGTCTAGCTGTTTACAGCTTGCATTGAATGTCAAGATCACCACTACATGTTCAAGCATTGATATTTGGCGATTTATTTGTCATTCTATGACTTATCATTATATCAATTTATGACTGATCGTTATATAATTTCATGATTTATCATCATATCATTTTATTAATCATCATCGACTTATTGTCATATCAATTTATGAGTCGCATAGCGATTTACCCCCATATCATTTTATGAGTTGCAAACAGCTCATCATTACATCAGTTTATGAGTCATTAATGAATCATTATCTTATCATTATTTGAGTTAAAACAGGTGACTCGTTGTACCACATCTACAGCTAATCAGAGCTGGTTATCATCAAAACTAATTAGAGCTCGTCACGGCTATTGCAGCCGATAAAAGCAACAATCCTGGTTATACTCGCCTTAAGTCAGAAGTATCTTTGCACTATGCGGCCAAAGTACTGGGGCGCGGTGTCAATCGAGCTTGATTGTCTATCATGGCCGCTCTCGACCCTGAACATGCGTTTTTACCTGGGAAATACTGAGCCGCGCGAAGACCTACTTAACGGTAATAGAGATAATTCAGAAGGACTAAAGTACCCGCGTGTGGCGTCAATCGAGTTTGAATGCCTATCATGGCTGCCTATCATGGTCGTTCTTGACCCTGAACACACATTAGATCTGGGAAATACTGAGTCAAGTACCATATGCTATCATGCATCGTACAATATGCTATCATGCATCTTACCAGTTGCTATCATGCAACTAAGTTGTTATTATGCAACCATTTGCTATCATGCAGATTACAACATGCTATCATGCTATCATGCAGGTTACAATCTGCTATCATGCAGAGTACCACATGCTATTATGCGGAGTACTAACTTTTTATCATAATTATTACCAGCCGCCAAGGCTAACATATTATCATCAAGTTAGCATTGCTTTCTTGGGGGCTTTGCCCTTTGAATTTCAGGAACATATAACTCGGCCAAATGAGTTTGAACTGGCATGACTAGATTTTTTAATGATTGGGATAATCATTCCCTGATATCGGTTGTTGAAGCCACCATTATCTTTTATCTACAGCCACATTAAGTGGAATTTTTAAGGATGATTCTTTCATCTATATCTAGAGATTGTCTGGGATTATCATGCCTGCTTAACGCCTGGGGGCTAGGACAATTAAGTTTTTGTCTAAGTTGAGATATTTTTTGAGTCCCGAACAGCATGATCAAGCATGCAACCCGGCCCTCGGGGGCTACACATCCACCATGCATATCTGGCGGTCTTTATTATACTCATATACCATTATTATATGTAGATTTAATTTTTTGCAGCACATGAGAATATACATATCCATTTGCGAGTCAAACTAGTGACTCAGAAATCTTTTAATAGAGGCTGTGGCTATATACCCTTGAGCCGCCATGATTCAACATGTGCTCAAATGGCTCGTCATGATAACATGACATATTATTATTCTAATGATTACCCAGCTTATTTATGCCTATGGTCTTTTCTACTTCGATGTCTATGACTTAGCACCATATACATATTTGGCTAATATATCTTGATGCTCATAAGTTATTATTCTTATGATTTCAGCTCAGTCTTACATCCAACAGGAAAAAGTGGTTTTCACCAAAGGCTTCGCCGACACCTTATATAATTTTCGTGGAGAACTTATCGCGATTCTGCAGCTTCAATGCGACTAAACAGAAGTGTTCAAATAGCAAGTGAGGAAGACTTGTGCATGGCATCGAATGCCTGTGATAGTACATCAACAAACATATGTGAATCAGCGCTTCTACATCAGCAGCTCAATAAGCCGCTACGCTCGCGCCTCATCATCAGTAAGTCACCAAGCTCTACATACTCAAGTCGGCAAAATCATCAACATCAAGTCAAGATCTTCCGCCTGACTCTACGAATCACCCGGAAGCTTGGGGGCTAATATCGGGGGAATAATTATCCCGCGACTTATTCAAACAAAGCGTGAATTATTCAAGCAAAAGCGCGACTTATTCACATTCGCGCCACTATTGGGCTTACATGAAAGTGGGCTGACTCAAGATCATGAGGAAGGATCCAGAAGCTCGAAGATAACTTGACTTGGAAGACAAGACATATGATTAGTCTCCAAGTATGACTCCGGCTCATACTTTCCTTGGGAGAGAAGTTTCCTTGTAACCTTGTGAACCACCATCTTTATAAGGTGGACTCCAAGGACCTAGAACGCCAAGCTAAAAAAGCTCTCATACATCTAGAGATAGGCGACTCGACAAATCGATCGCCAACCCCTTGTAACACCATATTCATATCAATACCAATCTAGGATAGGCAGGACGTAGGTCTTTACCTCACATTGAGGGGCCGAACCTGGGTAAAAAACATTGTCTTCTTCGTGCCCTGCGATCTTAAGCTCGAAGACGTTCGACTCGCGCAATCCCACACCTACGAAGTCATCTATGACACCTGACGTGACAAACCCACGACATCGGTGTCCTCCTCCTCGGACATAACTAGCTCCGAGTCCGCGTCGGTGTCGTCGCGAAGGTCGTCGTCCTCCTGCTCGCTCTCCGGCTCCATGTCCATATCCTCCATCGGATCCTCGTCGTCGGGTAGGAGATCGTCGTTCTCCTTGCGCAACTCCTCTAGCTCCTCCTCTAGCTCAGCGATCCGGTGTCACGGCTCTGAATGGTCGCATCAAGATCATCAACCCTACGTGCGAGGTTGAGCTGCCAGTACCGGGCGGTCTTGAAACGGGCCTCGAAGCGACGGGTCTCCTTCCGCTCCTTCCCGAGCGCGGTCTGGGACCTCCTCAGGCGCTCCTCAGTGGCCTTGAGCTTCTCCTCTGCAATCTTTAGCTTGTCCTGAGACTCCTTGAGCTAGGCATCCACAGCCTCGGTGTCCTGCTCGGCCTCCGTAACGCGGTTCTCCGCGTCGACGTACTGCATACGGCGAAGGTCGCTCTCCATACGGCTGTGGACCAGCTGGTCGTGAGTGTGCTCCAGAAGGATCCCCAAGTCCTCCACGTGCAGCCCAAAGATGGGGTGGGGGCGCAGGGGCATAGAGTGGCCCTGGTCGTCGCGCCTCTCGAAGAACTCGAAGCAGGTGCCGACTAACTCGGCGCTGTGGAAGTGCACCAAGCGACCGACAGCCCGCTGCAAGACGGTCGAAGTAGCTCCGGTCTGAGTGGGCTCGATGGCCTCCACGGTCAGCTCCTCCGCAAACGGTGGCACAAGAGGGCCTCGAAGGGTGCACCTCACCCGCCAGGACATCTCCTCGCCAACTAACGGCAGAGCGCGTCCTCCACGCAACTCAGGGAGTGGACGCCCCAAAAGCCTGGTCAACGCGAGCAGCTCGGTCTGGAACAGTGGCGTCACTCCAGGGGTAGGTATCGCCCCCAGCTGGATACTCGTCGTAAACCCGTCGGCCATCTACACAAAATTTTAAATGAAGGTTTAATTAGTGAACTGTGTGCAAAAATTTAAGTAGAAACAAATAGAATAATTAATGCAAGTATAGTTATTTGCAGTAGTTAAAATAGAGGGGAGAGGATACAGCAGTATATTCCGCAAGTTTAAACACCTCTCCTAAGTTTTTAAGGAAAAAACAGTTTTGCGTGACGTCGACGCCCAACCTAGCTAAAGTGTCCTAAGGTCAACGATGGCTCTGATACCAAGTCTGTGAGGACCCCTCGTACCGAAGTCCGAGATGTCCACGTTATGTAAAATAGATCACGATCCCAATGATCAGTGCATCGCAATCACATAACCAACATGGTATCAAGAGTTACATCATTCAAGTCGTATGAATAAAAGTCTTACAACACAAAGTGGTCACATGACCCAGTCTGCAAATCATCGTCGCGCAGGACGGAATTAACTACGATAGAGCGGAAGCTCGTGGCTAGCGTCGACCCTTCGTCTCCAACGGACGCATCCCCACAAGTGCAGTTGACCGGTGACAGCTAAGCGGCGTAGTCGTCGACATACTCCTCCTCTTCAGCATAGACCTCCTCGTTGTAATCTGGACGTTTGAATATCCAGGGACACAGCCATATGAGTACAATTACGTACTCGCAATACCACCTCAAGGCTTAAGTTTTCATGGTGATGCAATAAAACATTTTCGAAAACTGGGATAGCTGCTATATAATGCTATAGAGCTTAGTTTTCGCAAACGATGCTTTTAGACATAGAGATTACAACATCGCTATATCCTTGTTAAACAAAACCTTTAGAGATAGAATTCTCTCTTGTAGAAATAGCATGCACTATTTCCACATTCTGTAAAACATTTTGTAAATTTTTTCAAAGACATTAGGATGGGGATACCCCTTTTTCCTTTCCACGAGATCAGACTGATTGTCTCCCCGAGACCAACCATCTTCTCCCAAATCCGTACCTCTCAGGTACCTTCTTGAATTGCCTCCTTGTTTCCCCACCGAGGAAAACCACTTTTCTTTTGAAACCATAAAATTTGCCCATACGCCTAGATCGGTGGCCTTTCCAACCGTCCATGACCGCGGACACGGCTATTCGAATAGTTTTACACTCTGCAGAGGTGGTGCACTTTCACCACATCAAACAGTCATTCCGCCGTGATCAGCAACGGTCCTCATACGACAGTATGCGGGGTTTCGGATAACATGATCAAAACTTTCCCCTAATCCACTCTAGTACAGAGGACTCCCGCTAGGTTTGTTCCCCCTCGGCACCGTGTGCTCCATTAGACCCCTGGTCTCTCTTAGGACGCCACACCGCCACGGCAGGGGGACCAACGTAATCGTCCGGCTACTGATCCGCAGCAGTGTATTGTCTCTTACGGACGACAACCCGGCTTCAAGGGCCCCGCACTTATAGAGTATGAGATCCTCCGTACTAAAACAGACAAGCTTCCGGCTAAGCCCTACCCATATCAGGTAGTGTGGTTGCACGGGTTAATTGTTCGGGCGGCCGCTAGGGCTGTACTTTGTTTTTCAAAAAAAAATCTCCACCTCCAACTGCTCTCAGCAGCTCGGGTTTTCGTAAACTCACCGAATGCTCTCATCACCTCGGGTTTTCATAAACATCTCCATTTGCTCCCAGCAACATGGTTTTATAGAACACTTTCTCGTCGATCGCTCCCAGCAACTCAGGTTTTCTTTTAAAAACATTTCATCAAATCCAGGCTCCCATCCTATAGTTTTGAGGTAAGGTTATAAGGATACACCACTAGAAAATATAATTTTCTTGATAGCGCCTTCACTAGAAGGTTTCTCAAGTAAAGACTTATTTTTCTAAAACCTATTATATACTAGTAGATATCTTTGGCCAAACAATATTTTGTAAAAATAGTTTTGGGGTGGCAAAATGCCACAAAAGAAATAAAACATGCATTAATCTATTATATAATTAAAACACAAGACAATTAACGGTTGAGATTAGCTAGACATAATCAAAGATGAAACAACGGCTAAGATTTATACTTCGTAACATCCGGCCGGGTGTGGTGTCCATCTCAACCACACGTCTAAAAGCAACAGACCTTCACCGTAGAAATATTAGAGTCCTTATCCAATCACAAAAGAGAGAAAAATAAATAATAGCCAGACCCACGTACATATACTAGCCAGACCAACGTACATCGATGGTTGCTCCTTCGATCCGATCGAAGTAGCGGCATAGACACCAAGGATTTTGCGCGAGTAGCCGGAAACGGCGATGATCAAAAACGGCGGCGGGAATTAGGAGGCGACCGATCGTCCAGTGAAATCTAGCCCATGAAGTAGTTACGATCAGATAAGACGGTGTCGCTGCTGGTCTAGAGAGCACGTCGTCGATCATCATTGATGTATATATGTGGCCGATGTGCAAAAGAAAAACCTAGAAGAGGAGCTGATGGTGGCCATGAGAGCTGCTGTGAGCGAGCTGATCTGCGAGGGCAGGCTCCACGAGACATGCCGGCCGGCCGGCTAGCAAGGGTATATACTCTGCTCCTCAAAAGGTAATACTATGTTTTACAAGGCAAACGGCAATTGCCATATCAATTGAATTAGCAGTTGTGTTAACGGATGAACCATGACTAATTTGACAGGCAAATCATGGACCTTCTTGATGTCGGGATGCCTGACGTGTTCCTCATACCTCGCAGCGACGGTGAGAGCACGATTTGCCGTAGACTGTCGTGACTGCACGCGGCCATCAACGCCGTATTTTTCTCGATGGACTCGGTCGGCCGTACGTCAGACGACCTCCTCCGCAGCCCAATGTTTCAATCTCGCTCGCCTCATGGACGGAAGAAAAACCACACAGCCCCTCGAAGATCTATCAAATATTTGCATCATAGAGACAACGAAGAGCTAGGTATGATCAAAGACTATTCACAAAGACAGCTTGGAGGTACGTGCGTACAGGAGTTACATGTATATGTCCTTTGATAGCTCCGTATCTCTTTCTATAGTAGAACGCAATCTCAAGATTTTTTTCAGTATTAGTACAATCGATCAATCCACCAGCTATCTTTGCTTTTTTTCATGTTGTACGAATTCTCTACGTTGTCAGGGATTCTTTGGTGCTGACCCCATTGCACGAAAATAATAACGGATATTCATTGATATTTGCAAATATGCAGGTCAACATTTGCAGGTGGCACTACCTCAAATGCCAATATTTTCTGAGTTTTCTTATTATATGTGTAGATTTAGTAAATTTATTTGATGCCCCAAGTGTTTTCTGTGTCTACAGTCTATAGGAGTAAGCATATCGATTTGGAAAACATGAACCAGAAATAACTTATGATGCTCCAAATATTGCATATTCTATTTATCAAGTTGTACGTATCTTGATGTGTCTTTGTGTTTGCACTTGGTCCAGGACATAAGCCACATGCCTCTTTCATATATTTACAAAAAAATATGGATGGTACAAGGAAGTTCAGTAAGGATGCTCTGAAAACAGTGTCACATAAATTATTATGTATGTAGCATGCACATCTCCTTTCATACACTTCTTGGCCAAGAATATACTGAGGTCAAATCCCATGTTCAGTTCTACAACTGCCTGTTCCAATTGTTAAAGATCTCAACATGATAGCTAACAGTGTTTGTTCCTGCTATTTTTCAGGATTATTTAGAGTCCAGATTACAACCACCAAATGACTATTTTGGCCTTCTCTCCCATGGTACATATTGGTAATTTACTTCTACTATTAATTATGGGTGCCCAGTTGCTAGAGAAGGTGTAAATTTAGTGGAGGAGCAGATTTCCAATGACACTTTGAATTAGATATGGTGGATTGCGTCTTTGGGTGACTACGTGCTCTCCACAATTATCTGGTCCACCAGGCCATCAACACAGTACTAGAAATTGCAACAGAGCGTAGTGGATGTCTAAGGGCTGGCGGTGACTTATGACGATGCTGAAAGCAGCATTACTCTGTGTCGAGTGGTGGCCATTGCTGCACCACAGGTACGCTCCTTGGATTCTTATGTCGGGATAATCTACGATAACCTCCCCTGGTCACTTAAGTATCGCCCACAGGCCCCTTTGATGGGTCACTGACATGTGGGATTTAAGTGACCCGGGGGGTTATTAGGGATTTCCCCGAAATTTTCTTGGTATATTACCCACTCATGACATCTTAATAGTCATGTATTCCCTAATATTTTGGACTAGAAACCTTATTAATTATAATTCTGTTGTTGTCATTGCTATGTCTTCTGAAATGAAAATTTGGTAATGTTTCATATATTTCTCATGTGGGATAAAATGAAGATGTGAGATGGAGTTCGGATGATGGTTTTACAACTGGATGCTCCTGCTCCAAGCTAAATGACCCAAGGGCTATCATATGATCTGGCTATATTGCTACTTTTCTGTTTCCCAATGACAATGCCACTGCAGCTGAAATTATACCAAAGGCTAAAATCATTCTCGATCATCCTGTAATCAAAATTTGGGAAAACAAAAAGAAATAGGGAAGGAGCCGTGCAGGGAGGACTAGAGCAGTGAGGTCTGCACCTTGCCTGCTGAATGCCGGCCGCAGCTGCCGCCTTCGTCGTGGTCGACCACGTCCAGGTCCGCGCCGGGTCGCGCACAGTGCAATCCGCACTGACCTTGCCGGCCATCGCGGCTGTACCTCTCCAAATCACCGACGGCGAGATGCAGCCTCGCCGGTGGTCAACACCATATCTGCGGCTCCAGCGCTCATCCACGACTTGGTAAAGAATCGCCTCCAAGATCATGACCGGGCATACAATGGAGAAAGGGGATTTTTTTCACAGGTACGGTCAATGGATTGGGCAGTCGTAGTGAAAGGGGAATTTTCTTCAATGCTTTTCAGGAGAGAGACATAGTGTGGACCGTGGTTTATTTTTTATATGGTGTGTGGACCGTGATTAACAGTCACAAAACATGTTCTGAAATATGTAGTGAGAAAAAAATGGTTGGATAAAATACAATTAATTGCATAGTGAAGAGGAGGAAGGTCTTTGGTCTTTCATTTTCTGATGTTTGCACTCAGCTTAATAATCATCTACTTACTGAAATTAGTCATAGATAGGAGTGCAGTTTGAAGGTTAAGAAAATGCATGTTACGCTATCACGGATTCCATGATCTGCAAGTGCGTATTTTCAAGTTCTCCTTCTTTGCATACGTTTATTGATGTAGCATAGGAACTCGACTAAAAAAATCCATGGTTGTTCCAGTTATATAGATCCCTCCTCAAGCATATTGATTGTTCAGGTGGAAGTGTTCCGTTTAACGGAAATTATTCTTCACAGTCTATGATTGATTGCGTACCTCTGAATTTTGGTCCAAGAGCTCAGGTACGTTCATTGGTTTAACAATGTGAGGGCAAGAAAATTCATTACATCTGAATCATGACACTATCATCTAATTTTAAAGAAATACTTATGAGGTGTCTGACTTAAAAAAACTACAGTATATCATGCAATGTTATATGTTCAGGAAATAAAAAAAGAGCAAGGAATAAGTACAAGAACAATCATTTTGTTATCTACAATTCTTAGCTGATGTTCCAGCTCTAACCATACCAACAGAGTAATGTTTGTTTCATGTCTTCTCTCATGGACTAAAGTGAAAGTGTGGTATCAACCTTAATTTTCTCCTATATATATTTCATTGTTTTTATTACAATATGTAGTTAAGTATCTATTTATTGTTGATGTATTTATAGTTTCCATTATATTTTGGAGGTAAAATGATGACAAAGTAGAAGTCCAATGTAGTTGGAACGTATCGAACTTTGGTTCTTTAAGGCCTATGATGCAGTTGCACATCTATGCATGTATTTATATTTTGTATGAAAGCTTGACAAAGAGCCGAGGCCAAAGAGAACTAATTGTTCTTTAGAAATAATCATTCACATAAGTGTTTCTCACAAATTCGTGGCTGCTTCCATCCAATGTGTGTATTACAGGCGTGCGCTGCGTGGATGCGTCGAGGTCGCCGCCGTCTGTTGTGTGGATGCGTTGAGGTCGCTGACGCCCTTGGGTCAACATTGTCACTTCCACCAGATAATTGAGGCAAGGTCGCTGCAGCCCAGCGCCAACTTCTCACACAACATAATGTTGTGCTCCAGCCGTTGAGTTCTCTACAGATTCTATGTATAAGTCTAACTGAATTATCTACGATGTTGTATACACGTGTGTAGGTATTTAAATTGATAGGGAGCACGTGTGCCTGTTTGGATCTTTAATTGTGGATATTTGATAAGCATGTAGCCTTTTTTTCTGAACGAATTATCTATCTAGCTATATTTGATTCCCATCTGTCGTGATTGAAAATTGCAGTGGCTTTGAATGCAAATGTTTCTTTTTCGACTATCATTGTACTTTCTATATTGGTCATAATTCTTGACAATTTAGGAGACCCCAAAGATTTGTTTCGGCTAACTACATTACAATTCAATATTCGAATAATTGCATTGCTAGCCGCGCAATTGCGCGGGCCACCCAGCTAGTTTATTTTGAAAACAAAACATGCTTTGTAGATATAATAGGAGTTCAGTAGGGTGGTGAGGTGGCTTGCCTTGCTCAGCAAAATGTCCCTGGTCTTGCTCTTCCTCGTAGGCGGGTTCAGCTCCCACGTACTGCTCCTCCTCTCGCGGTTCTATCGTACCGGAAAATTAAACAAAAATACCGTTAATTCTAAGTAGCGGGTTGACAACAATCTAAAATACTTAGACAAAACAGCAAGCATTTCATTACACAAACACCCTCTGGACATAAATCTAAAACAATCCTAAACACAAACAATTAAAAACAACCAATTAAAATATGACCTTTTTAATAGTGGCAAAGTTGCTGTTTTGGGGGAAAATGGACAACTCCTAAAATAATGTTCCTAAAAATCAATCCTTCTACCACAGTACTCCTAGTAGTCATACCAAGCTATAGAAATTGGATTTGCATCAAAACCTAACACCAAACAAGAATTAAAAATTCCACAAAAGCTGCTGGTCTCAAAACCAAAAGAATTAAAACTTCAGTTCTAGGAACCTCCTGCATGCATGGTTAAATTCTATGGAAAGGTATTGATTTTAGCTTTCTGTAGAAATTGGATTCACTCGGTTTGGATCATCCTAGCTCAAGATATTCCAATTTGAGTGTTAAACACACTTTTTACTAGATTTAATGCACTGCCCAAACTATAAAATATTTTTACACAACACTGGCTCTACATGTTTTAGAAAACACACAAGATCCACACAAAATTTATCCTAAAGCTAAAACACTAACAGATCTACCACAAATTAATTAATCTAAACACCTCTAATTAACAGAAACAATAAAAGATTAAACTACAGCTAAAAAAAACTGGGCCGCGCCTGGGCCGGATCTGGCCGCGGCCAGCACGGATCTGCCGCACGGGCGAGGTGGGCCGGCCTATTTGCGCGCGAGACGCCGCGAGGCGAGCGGGAACGGCCCGCGGGGCGGGGTTTGAACTGGGCCGTTGATCTCACGATCAACGGCTCACTGCCGTCGTCTCCGCCACGCCGCGCGCGACGGGCGACCAAGGGCAGGGAATGACGGCGGCGACGGGCGGCTCACCTAGGGGCTCTGCATGCGGCTTTGGCGGGCTGGGGGCGGTGGAGTGAGTCGAGGGAGAGACGCGGGAGTGGACGGCGTCACCGGAGATGGCCGGAGTCCATGGCTGCGACGGCGGCGAGTTCCTTCGGGTCGACGACGGCGCGGCATTCACGGCGGCTCTAGGCGAAGGAGAAGAGGGGGAGGGGTTAGCTCATGCCAGGGGGAGTTCGGCGAGCCGAAAATGGTGGAGGAAAGGGGAGGGAAACGGCGGCTTCCTCCAGCGTTCCCGAGCAGCAGGGGTCACGGGGATGGGCTGGGCTTCGCGGGAGGGTGGTGGGGTGAGGTGTGCGGTCTGTGGGAGGGAAAAGAGCGAATGGGGAGGTCGGGGTCGGGTGAGGGACGAGGTTCACCCTTTCTAGGATTTTCGGACAAGGGGGTGAGCTGGGGTGACGTGGGGCGCGAGCAGAGGCTAGCTGGGGCGGTGGAGGAGCGGGCAGGGGCCAGGGGGTCGGGTGACGAAGCCTGGCCAGTGAGGAGAGGGGGGAGTGATCTCCCATTGGGGGTGGGGTGAGAAGAAGTGATTTAAGTGGTGGAGAGGGAGAGAGGGTGGCTGACTTGTGGGGTCAAGCTGACTAGGATGCTCTCCCTGGGCAGAGAGGTGAAGGGGGGGGGGGGGGGGTCGATACAAGAGATGGGAGGGCTGGGTTTAGCTAGGTTTAGTGATTTAGGCTAACACTAACTTGTTTTGTCTAAAGCCACTAACAAGTCTAATGGTGGACAACACTCAATCTAAACAAGAACAGGGGTGTGATGACCTACAAGGGGTGATGCAAAAGTTGCTGGCTAAAAAGAGTGAAAAAGGAATTTTAAAAACATCACAAGTTGTGAAAAATGACCAAATGGTCACTGTTTTAAGTAGGTCCAAAAACCTAGATGGTTCTGTGCTAAGCCAAGTTTTTAAACAATGAAACCAAGCAAAAACTAAAAATAGAAAGTTCAGGGAACAAGATGGTTAAGGTGCATTTCAAAAATAACACACGCGATGCTTAATCTAGGGCTCTAGATTAGCTATGTTTTAACAAACAAGAAGATCAAAGTCTCCAAATTTTTAACTAGAAGAATTAATGAAAGTGATACTAATAGGTTTCAAACCAAAACTAGAGGCTAAAGAAAACAATCATGAAATCAAGCAAGAGTTGTCTAAAATCAAACAAAAGTTTTTGCCATTTCTGAAAATTCTAGATTAACACCACAATTCTAAGTCTAAGAAAATTGGGGTGTTACACTAACCGTGTACTTTTAAGTGGTTTAACTCATTCGGATGTGACAGTCGAGGTTAAAGTTAAACCCACCTGATGTTTTATCCTTCTGACCGCATACCAACTGATCTTGTCATCATGGCTTCTTTAGTTCTTTTGGTTTATGGTGTGAAATACACAAGACGCAGTGAAAAATTAGAAGAAAACAAGTTAATGAGTTGATGTGAAACGAGACAAATTCAACTGTGTAAGTTTTGCACAGAGGCTATAAAAAAAATTACCCTGCCTTATATAGTACACGCAAGTTACCGTCTTATCAATTACTTAATTATATCTTTGCGCCGGCCATCTTTTGTTAAGTCTCCTGTTTGGATGGGCTCTCTTTTAGCGCTTTTGTTAAGTCCCCTATAATACCATCAGCGGAGCAGAAATGTCTGCAAATAAGTCAAACATGTATCTTTTTTAGTTCAAACAAGTGATAACATTGATGAACTGAATAGATATTGGAGTGTAACCAGAGTATGTAGGATTTGTAAAACCTGATAGTTGGTTGGTGGTAATTATGATATTAGGGCTGGTCCTTTTCAGAAATCCAGCTGCATTGAAAAGATTAGTGTTGCTCTTTATCTAAGAATACTGAGAAATTTTTTTTCCTGAAAAAATGTAAAAAAAATTGCTTCATGCTTGACAAATGACAAATTAACAATTCAAGGTCAAGCGTACGACTAAAAACGTATAAGGCGACCTTTGCAGCCTCGGAAGCGTATGGACAAACTGACAAACCGAGGGTACAGCCAATAGCCATGATAAGTACACACTAATCAATCGATCAATGATTGAGGAATAAGAACTATAAATTTAGAAATCTTCCAAAAGTGACCGATGCTTGGACTGTATTCTTACAATTAAATTATTCACCAAAATGACGTGCATAACATTTTACAACCAGATGGTCTTTGTCTGGGCAATATAATGAATGTGTTAGCTGATGTAATACTAGCTTGGATAACAAGTCAACGGCAGAATATACCTTGTTCCTTTCAACACGTTGCATATTCAATCAAATGCGTTTGTGGAGTGTTATTTTCCCAATTCAGATGGCATCCAGTGTATGCATTTTCTTTACAGCACGCAGTAAGCAATTTTTACTTGTGTTCCTGCAATTTGAAACTGGAGATAAACAAGCCCTACCTGATCTCCATATCATCATTCTCCAGGCTCCCTTCAGATCTTCAATTGGGGCTATGGTAGCCAACCATCAGGAATAAAGCTTAAGTGCTACACAAAATCAATTAGACGTGGTGATTGACAGTTCCAAGATGCATTCACTCAAGATAAGGGGAACCGGGAGAACCTAGTCACCAATGCTATACAGAAGCAACAAATGGTGGCAACCACATACTACTGGTCCATTATACATCAAGTACATGCTTATAAGGTTTTGTCTACAACGTTGCATACAGTTGGGAAGGATGCCGATATGACCGTTCATTTGGTATGAGCTAGAATCAATTGGTTCTGGCCCTCTCTTGTTGAAGAATCGATCAATTTTCCTCTCTTGTTGAAGGGGCCATCCCTGCTGATGGGCTGTCAGCAAAATATTCCGGGTGTTTCAGGTTAACACCATGCTGCAACGAAAATTTCACAAAAGTGCAGATCAGAAAATGACACTAATAGGCACAAGTTCTATAGAAACTAACCATGCAAGTTCTAGAAGTTTTAGGTGTGGTGCTAGGTGGTTAACTATACAGGCTAAACATGTGACTTGAGGGAGCGGGCGCCTCTATACAGACATCTTTTAGAACAGTGTTGTACATGTGCGCTGCATTGTCTGAGTAACTTTTCGTACAGTCCACGGTTGCAAAAATATATAGATGAATCTGGTGGATTTTAGATTGGTATTTGTGGACTATTGGTCAGCTAAGCCGAAACAAGATAAAGATTTTAGGAACTGCGACACTGGGTAGCATATAGTCTGTTTACTAACATTGATGTGCTGGCAATAAATATTGTTGAGAGGGACGCAAAAAATAAAGTTCTCAAATTTGAGGTGTGTTGCACTTACCGAAGCATTTCTGGCGGGAACAGGATTTGAGAGTTTTTTATATCAGAACTAAGATTTACAGAGGACGGACTTGAGAGTTTTTTATATCAGAACTAAGATTTTCAGAGGATGTCTGGCAAGTGGCTGAAGGATATTGCCCTCTGTCTAGTAACAACCTTTCCGCAATATGATATACTGCGTGAACCATTTTTTCTTAGTATTGCATGAGAAGCATGTTGTTCTGTGTGTGGTTTGGGTTGAAGGTAGATTGATTCTGACCCTCAGGATTGCAAATGATGCCATTGTGACCACTAGCATCCAACTAAAGATACCTAGAGACATGGTTGCTGGCGAAGGTAGAAACTAGCCACCCGCAAAGAGTGGACAGAATCACAGAAGACACTGTCTTCTTGGAATAAAGCCTAGTAGGAAACAATAACATTGTAGCTATGTCTGACGGTTGCCCAATTGCTTGAAAATAATGGTCTTGGCTGGTTTTGGATAAGAGCATGAGCATTCTCACTAAAGATGATCAATTGGATTGGAGATGTGGAGACTGCTTATGCTCACATCACCTTTAGCGACAGCAACATTCTCACTAAAGATGAACCTTCATAGTATCATTCGCATTGCCTTCCTTTGGAAAATTAGACATTTAAGTGCCAGACTGACACCAAATCCCAAGCTTGTGTAGCTGTGGTTAAATGCTGATTTCATTTCAGGTGTCTTTGATGTGGTAAGATGTTCCTAGATGTAGACATGAATGTTGGTGAGCTGTGAGAAGCTTGGAACATACAAAACTGAATCCATATGACATACTCCCTCCGTTCCTAAATATAAGATGTTTTAGATCCCTCACATGTTGACTAGGTGCGGACCCAAATGAGTGAACATATACACTGAAACGTGTCTAAATACATGTAGATACATGTGAATGTAGTAAAAAGCTAAAACATCTTATATTTAATAGCGGAGGGAGTATTTGATTTTGCCTCCAAGAAACAACGGACATCAAGCAATTCTTTTGGTCTAAAAATCTCAACTAAAGCCATTCATCTACAGTAAATTTCAGAGGGTTTATCGGTGCAGGGATTGAACTCCTAAAAAGTAATTTGCTAATCATTATTCTGAGTCCAAACAGAACAATGTGTGGTTCAAACATGGGGAAGAGATTGAATTATGTGCTACAGAACAGAAGAAAAAAATTATAAATTGTGTGCTATGGAACAGAAAGAAAAAATTCAGATTCAATAAAAAATGGTTTACCTCACGCAAGGCTTTAGAAAGATCATCCATGGTCAAAACAAGACGTCTATCCTGAAGTACAATAAAAGATGCTATCAGTAATCTTGTCAAAAAAAAAAAAGATGCTATCAGTAAGCACTAAGCAGTAAGCAGTAGCCGGTAAGAATTTATGCGAGATTTCATGCTAGAAGTAACATGGAAGTTTTAACTATGAAACAAAATTCACCTTCGGTTGTTTGCTCTTGTTGTCTTTGATAGGTGCTGCAACCCTGGCTTTGCAGTGCCTAATTCAAGGAAAAGAATAGTGCAATATCAAATTATTGTGAAAAATACAGCAATCACTATGAGTTATGATATGCTCACACCAACAAACAAATTGCACTGAGCGTTATAAACAAAATAGTGAGATTGTGGATTGACGTACTGGAGAGAGTCACTTGCAATATCTGAAATGAACTTTTGAGTGGCTACAGCAACCAGCCTTGTTCTGCAGAACACGAAATTAGGTGACACGAAAGTAAATGAAAAATGTCATTCATGTGGATCAATAACCACCGATCTAAAGGGAAAACGATAATTTCTCTCCGGCTACAAGGACAACGTGCTAAACCAAGCCTTTGCTGCTCCACTATCGCCATTGTTTAGCAAATTTCAGTTCCAAATGATACTAGAATAGCAAAGGGATCTCAGCTTAACTACCGATCCAGCCATTAAGTCAGCTCAAGGGAGAAATTGGCGGTATAGGGAGTACTCACAGGCGCACATCGGGGCAGTGGAAGCCGCTGCGGCCGAGGTAGTGCTCCACCAGCTCGTCTGGGATCTACGGCGCCACGGAATTAGACACATGACTCGGCATAACGAGAGGGGATTAGGGCAGACAACAGCTCGGCGTACATACCGTGGGGGTGTAGTCCATGAGGGAGGAGAGGAACTCCGTGAGTACGACCTCGTCGTCGTGCCTGCCGTCGCTCCCGCCGGCCATGGGCGAGGCCATGCCCGGAGTCATCCCGCCTCCTCCTCCGCCCCTGCCGCCGCCGCCGTTATTGCTTCCCATCATCCTCCCGTCCGCCGCCTAGCTGCGTTAGGCTGAAGCCTAAGGGAGTGGTGCCTGCTAGGTTGGGTGCGTGGCGGGGAGACGAGGTCGCCGTCGGCGAGGTAGGTTAAGACGACGGCGGGTTCAACAAAGAGTGGTCGGAGGCCCGAGGACGGAAGGAGATGAGGGGAGCAGCGGGCCGGAATCCAACAAATTTAGGCCCACTTTTTTTGCCGGCTTAAAGAAACACATAACCCACTCTGTTTAAATCCACTAAAAAAAACCCATTCAGTTAAAAAAAAGTTACAAAAATATCCACATCGTAAAAAGTTGTTCATATGATCAGAATCGTTGGAATGACATGATTTGAATGAGTGTCAACAGAATCTCCACCGAAACCTCCGTTTGTATGTCTGTCACTCCAATATATATGTTCGATTAAAGTGTCCGGACAAATGTTTGAACCTAGCAAATTAAAATTCAGATAGTTCTAGAAAATAGATAGCTAATACACCATTCAACGTGACAATCGGACTATTTGTTTCCTTTGAGCGCTAAAAGTGGTCGACTAGATCATTTTAAATTTTTTGATAACCACGTTCGTCATGAATTTTCCGATGCATGACGAGGAATTGAACAAACTCGATCGGTACACCCTGATATGTCTTGGCAAGAGGGTTCTGGTGGTCTCACTTCAAATACTACCGCTCACTCTCTACGATCATTTGTGCATCATAACCCAATCATTTATGACCTTCACCTTCTGATATATCGATCATGTTTGAGTAGGGTAATGGATTAGAAAAACAAGATTGGAGCACACCAAATGATTACTCAACATCCGTCTCACAACTATCTTGTTACGTAGCAAAGTTTTTTTTTTACCTATAGGGTTGGGAGTTGTTTTCGTAAATGTCGACCAGAAAGGACAAATGCCATCGCCTAGGTTGTACTCTTTGGTGTATTGTGACCATTAATCTCTCATAGTCGCATTTGGAGGTTTCCCTTCACCAAGTATCGCAAATACCGTAAATTGTTGCTATGTTGATGCCATTGTAAGATCTTACCTATGCCAAATAAAGAATGCCAAATCCACTGATCATAATCCCCAACTTTAATTATGACAGCCCATGCTTCAACATGACTTTTATACAATCCTTGCCAAACAGAATGGACAATTTCTCAATTCACAATGCATGCATCTAGAAAATCCTCTTGCTACAACTTGTGTCATGAGCCAAACTGTGTCTATTGCATTGGTTCTCTCAAATAGTCCGGTCCAACCACTATCACCACCATTGCACAAAACATAATAATGGTTCAATGCATGTGGACTTAGACATATGAAGGTGGTCGTCTTGTATATCTGCAACAACTCTATATGCAAGTCACCGTACAACAATAATGCCCTTCTGAATATATGTGAAACTAATCACCGGTGCAATCTTTTTTCAGTTGAAAGTAGTCACCATACTCCCCTATACACAATGCACATGACACATCCTTATTCCTCATAAAGCATTGTTGAAACTGAATCAAAACATGTGTTGGGTTGTCAGATTAATAGTCATTGTTTAACAACACATGACTCATATCCCTCCTATAAATCTTGTTAGAGTGCCGCAAAAAATTTGAATCTTCTCAGAAGGAGAATTCACCTCCGTTTGAAATCTATAAGACAACCGAGAATCCTCTGGTCCTCCTCAGATACGGCATTAGCGTCATGTTACATCATTTGGTGAAAAGCAAACTCATCGTTGCCATTTATAGTCTATGAATTAAGCAACAAAGAACCGAAATACGGAACATTCTATCAAATTTCTCAAGACAGAAAAAGAAGAAGAAAATCGGAAATTCACTTTGGCACACGGGTGCATATGCACCCGGTATTTGAAAAACATATTTCAAAATGTCGAAAAAATCTAAAATAAAATTTCGCGGATATGTATTCACATTCTATGAGTTCACAAAGTCAGTTCCACCGAAAACCGATATGTTTTGTGCCCTGTGTAAAAAAGACAAAAAAATTTACTATTCGGGTAGGCTCTGTTACGAAATATCTGATCATTATCTTTGGAGGCCAAAGATTATCCTTGCTAGCTTCCTTGGATGCCAAGGGAACGTACTCCTTGTTGACCAAGGGAAACTTGATAAGCTTGCTAGCTTCCTTCGATGCGAAGGATCCATACTCCTTGCTAGGCAAGGCAAACGTGATCAGATTTTTATGTGGGCAAAATACCTAAAATGCACCTGAAGTGAGCCTATAATAGAGGGAATGAGACAGAGCTAGAGACATAAGTTTCCTGAGATATGTAGTACGTGCAACACATAATAATAAAGAGCTCTCAGCTTTCTCTCTATTTGGTGTCTTTCTTGATCTTGTGATTGTGCCCCTCGTGTATGTGGTGATTGGAATAAAGTGTTGAACAACACCGTTTCTTAACACGTTATCAGCACGAGTGCTCTCGAGCAAAGGTATGTTGTTCAAAACTACTTGCTAATCACTCGGTGGACAATATCAGATGATTATTTGTTCTGCTGCTTGTACTACTCTCGATCTTGTTAGCATGCATATGTTAATCTGTCTGAGGGCTTGGAACAAACAAGTCGTGAGTATTATTCTCACCTGAATCCCATGTGCCAGAAGTTGCCGCGCCGGCACTGGTATGTAGCTCAACGTCCGGAGCCTGCAGCTTGATGACCCACAAGTATAGGGGATCGTGACAGTCTTCGAGGGAAGTAAAACCAAAATTTATTGATTCGACATAAGGGGAGCCAAAGAATATTTATAAGTCTTAGCAGCCGAATTGTCAGTTCAGCCACACCTGGAAGTAAACTTGCTTGGAACGATTTATCAGTAGTAACAGTAATATAATGGCAACAGCAATAAAGTAACAGTAGTAGTAACGTGAGAACAGCAATAATGGTGATTGTAGTAAACAGCAGGATTAAAACACCGTAGGCTAAGGGATGTATAAGCGGGCGTTGCATGGATAAGATAATTCATGAAATAGCAGTAACATAGGGAAATTTGCAGGTAAACAATGAACAAGCATCCATGTATTAATTTAATGTAGGCATGTATTCCGTATTTAGTCGTACGTGCTTGCAATAAGAATCTTGCACGACATCTTTTGTCCAACCATCCTGTTTCAGCGGAGCCTTTCAAGAACCCTAATGGTAATTAAGGTGCTCCTTTTAATACAGCATCGGGTCAAAGCATTAACACTCCGTGAATACATGGAATCCTCAAGTCACAGCCATCCCCTCCGGTTATCCCAAATGTTGTCACTATGGGCTTCGGGTTCTGGACAGCGACGGGTGCATACAACTTGTAGATGTGATCCAAAACAATAATTATACTCATGAAAACATAACATGTTCAGATCTAAAAACATGGCACTCGGGCCCTAACTGTCAAGCATTAACCATACCAAGTTGCAACAACGATAATTAACACGCATATAAGATACTAGGCACCATGCTCTAACAATCTGACAGCTATTATATGAACAATCTCATCCAATCCCTAACATCCCCCTCAGCCTACAGCGGGAAATTACTCACACATGGATGGGGGAAACATGGATAGTCGATGGAGAGGCGGTGGTGATGGCGATGGCGGTGATCTCCCCTCCAATCCACGTCCCGGCATGGTGCCACAACAGGAACTTCTGCTCCCCGAAATAAGTTTCGCGGAAGCGGTGGCGCTCGGGAACTCTTCTGGAAAATATGATCGACCCCCCGTCCCGTTTTAGGTTAGGAGGAATAAGTAGTCCAAAGGGCGTCGCCGACTGAGCCACGACGTGGCCTGGTGGGCCCCAGGCGTCGCCGACTGAGCCACGACTGGTCCACCCTTGACCGCGCCTGGGTGGCGTCTGGGGGCTGTGGGCCTCGCCTGCAGCTCCCCTGGCTCCGTGAGTCTTCCGGCAAATAAGAATTTCTGGAATTTTTACAGATTTTTCCGAGAATTTTGATTTATGCACAAAAACAGGACACCAAGACAATTCTGCTGAAAACAGCGTTAGTCCGCATTAGTTCTATTCAAATCATGGAAATTAGAGGAGAAACAACAGCAAAAGTGTTTGGAAAAGTAGATACGTTTTGGACGTATCAAACTTCCCCAAGCTTAGCTTATTGCTTGTCCTTAACCAATTCAGTTGATAAACTGAACGCGATAAAAGAAAACTTTTACAAACACATTTGCTTCACATGATATATACATACTTATGCTTATGATCAAAACTTTAACAAGTGCATGACAAAAGTTATAATAATAATGATGTGACTTAGTAGTCATATAGACTCATGAGAAGATTCCAACATACTAAGAATTAATAATATGAAATATAGTCATTAACAAGATTGCAATGCTCATAATAGAATATGGTACGATGGTATCTCGCTAGCCCTTTCTGATACTGCAAAACATAAATGCAGAGCACCTCTGAAGTTCAAGTGGAGACTAAAACGAAGATATCAAAGATAGAAATATCATAGCTATACCTTAGTTAATAGTTTTTTGGGACAAAGCACATTATACTAAGAATGACAATTATGCTCTCGAAGAAGTGCTCAAAGAAAGGATGGTGAGTCAACAAAAAAGTAAAAGACAAGCCCTTCGCAGAGGGAAGCAGGGATTTAACAGAAGAAAATTGTTTTGAGAGGTGGTTGTTCCTGTCCACAACTAGTAATAGCGAATTGTTAACTTCCATGCCAAACAAGTTTTGAGAGCGGTTCCAAATTTATTATATATATATATATGGTGAGACTATTCTACAACCCTAGAATAGTTATTCTACAACTCCGTCTTAAAAACAGAGCGAACCAAACACACCGAACCGTACCCAGCACCCAGCCTAACACTTTCTTCCTGTGCCATGACCCAACGTCCCGCTCACCTTCTTCCTACGCCGGCCGGCGCTCCGCGCGCCTCCTCCTTCCCGTCGCTGGCCGGAGCTGCCGCGTCCCCCAAATCCACGCGCGCCGGCGGCCAGCGCTGCGCGCGCGTCCTGATTTCCGTCGCCTGCCAGGGAGGCCGCGTTCCCCATCTGCCCGAGCCGACAGCCGCGCCTCCTGCTTCCCATCCACATGCACCGCCTGCCTGGGTCCCGGTCGTCTCCCGCTTCCAGATGCGCGCTCAAGGAGGCAGGACGTGAGCCGGCGGTCCACCGGCCTGATTGCCCGACGGAGAGATCTGACGGCAGCCTCGCGAGTAACTCGGGAAGGCAGGACCAGACGCGCACCCAGGTGCGACACTGGGAAGGCCTCGGCGCCGGTGTTCTGCTGCGTCTCCGTGGCTTCCCGCAGCTGCTGGCCGCGGTGCGAGTGAACTCCAGAATCCCCTTCCGTGGACTCCTGCACAATACTCTCCCTCCCTGCCTTCTTCCTGTCGGCCTGTGTGTGCAGTCCAGGGGTTGCGTGCGTGGAAGTCTACTCGTGTCCTCTCTCCGTCCATGGCCGTGCGGTGCAACCCAGTGCGAGCAATGCCAGGACGTGCACGCCATTGTGAAGTTTAGTTCGGTGATGTTGTGAAGTTCAGCTTTGAGCTATTCTGAAGTCCAGATTTGGGGGACGCCTCCCCCTACTGATGTCGTGCGTCGCCATGGTCTCGTATACATCATCCTCTCGTTGGCGCTACCTCGACAAGCAGCCAGTCCACCATGTGTAGCGACCAGAGTCCACTGCGCATTCACGGGAGCCACACTTCGCCGGCCCAATCGCGTCTCTTCTGCTCCGGTGCCGGCGCACGCCTCACTGTATCAAATTGAGAGGTTGCGTATCTGCGCATCAGAGCTGACGAGCGACCCGTGCAGTGAACTCCAGCTCCAAGCCGTTCTGGACTACAGCGCCCGAGGCCTTGATGTACTCCTCTACTCTGTCATCTAAGCTGTAGTTCATCTTCAGTACAGCTCCATGTCCGGTTCCGTGGCGCTGTAGTCCAGCTTCGGTACAGCAAGGAGCTCGCTCTTCCTATTAGAAATTGTAAATGCCTGTGGTTGTTCAGATGACGTTCAAACCTTTTTTTGGAGCTTGTGAAAACTGTAGTTAGAAACCCTGTGCGTATGGGTGTTTGATCTGTTCTTTTCCGGAGTCCACTTTTTCTTTTTTTGAAGTTCAATTTGTTTTTTTTTTTTTTTGCGGAGAAAGACATAGGATTACATCGGCAAGTTACAGAAAGGTCCACCAAGGAAAAGAAAATACAAACCAGCCCTTCTGCAAGTTGACCACGCCGGAGACGAAGACGCTGTCGGTGGCGCGCCGCTGCTCGAACTCCACACGTTGCCTTGGACCAGGAGCCTCCCCAAGCCAGCGGGAAGTCGCCGATCACCGATCCCGAAGGATCTACGCCCGAAGTCGCCGTCGTCGTCGCGCCGAAGATCCTCTGCATCTTCCAGTCGATCTCGCACCAGATTCGCCGTCCCGCGAAATCCGGCGAGGGGAGAGCCGAGCCTGGCAACTCCGCAGAGCTGCGGACTCGGCGGAGGCGGTAGGTTGACGCCAGAACTCCGGAGAGCGCCACCGCCGAGGGGAAGGACCACCACCTGCAAAAGCTTGACCGGCCGCGCCTCCTCCGCCAAAACGCCGCCGGCAGCCACCCAACTCACACCTACGCTACGTATGTACACGGATCCGGCGATTCCCGTCCTCCCACAATTTGTTGTTGAGCAAAGTTCAAAAAATCATCCTCGGCTGAGAATTTCATTTGCTAAAATCTTGTGAAGTTCACTTGTGTGACGAGCGAAATTTAGAAAAAATTATGGTCATCCGAGAGATTCATTTGCGAAAAATATGTGAAGTTAACTTATGTGACAAGTGAAGTTAACTTATGTGACGAGCGAAGTTCAGAAAGGATTGTAGAATAGTTATTCTACAAGTGGTTGTAGAATAGCTGAGATGTATATATATATATATATATATATATATATATATATATATATATATATATATGTTAACACTCCTCCCAACCTTTTCTCACACAAACCATGGCTAACCGAATTCACGGGTGCCTACCAACAATCACATGTCCATGGAGGAGTGTCTATTTTATTATTTTATTTATTTCAATGGTCTAACCAGCTCTTTGCAAAATTTGTGACGAGCAGATGTGTCAAGGTAAACATTATTTAGCATGGAAGTTAACAACCCCTGACTACTACGTCCTCATGAGCTAAAAACAGTGGCACAAAATAAGAAGTAATTTGAAGGTTTTAAAGGTAGCACATGCAAATTTACTTGGAATGGTTTACAAATACCACATGTAGGAATTTATGGTGGACACTTATGGAATACTTGGTTCAAGGATTTTGGATGCACGAGCAGCATTCCCGCTCAGTACAAGTGAAGGCTAGCAATAGACTGGGAAGCGACAACTAAGAGAGCAATAAATGTTATAATCATGCTTTGCGACAAAACAATATTAAACAAGGCATAAAAGTGATATTAAAACTCCGAGGCAAAAAGTTTATCGAGGCAAGAAGACTTTTTCTTTTTAGTCATTACATGTGTAAACATGTGCCAAGTCAATCCAAATTAAATTATTCAGAGGAGGATACCACAACACCATACCGAATTATGAATAAAGCGCTGCATGTTAATTCTTACATGACAAATTACCTAATCTTAGATGGTTGGAACTAATCATAAGAAAACATGAACTACCAAGTAAACATTACTAGTACAACTATCTATCAAGACAAGCTAAAGCATGATCATACGGATAAATATATGTATACAAAAGAGAAAACAAATAGAGTTCATACCAGCTCCTTCTACCATGTCTACTTCACCATGTATCGTCATTATTGCTTTTTTTCACTTGCAAGGCCGAATGATAGAAAATAAGAATCGGGCCCAAGCGGTGCTGTGGAGATGAGCTGAACCCCTGCACCAACTATACAAAATAAAAGAAGAAGGGCAAATATTTTTTGTTTTTTCGAAATTAAGCAACAACAAAGAAACAAATAACCAAGAGAAATCTTTTTGGGTTTTCTGAGTAGTAAGAAAAGAACAAAGAGAAGATTACTAAACCGAAAAGAAATAAAGAAAGGAAATAAAGGAAATGTTTTTGGGTTTTTGATTTTTAACATGAAACGAAAGCAAGAAAGAAAACAAATCAAGAAGGATAAAAAATGGATATACAACGCATCAACGAACGGACCGACAAGGATATGAAAATGAGTGAAGTGTCAGTGAGAATACGTACTCTCCCAAGCTTAGGCTTTTGGCCTAAGTTGGGATGAGTGGTAGCCGCCATAGGAGCTCCATCCTGGGGCGTCATCGGGCGACTGGTCCTGTGAGGAAGATGCTCCAAAGTCCTGATGTTGGTACAAAGAACTTCCCACATAGTAATTTGGAGTATATTCCCCTCCTGATGAGGCGAGCCCTTGTTCGACTGTATGATCAACATGGGCATTTTGGGACTCCAGATAAGCATCCAACTCTTTCTCTACAAACGCCCATCCTCCCCTGGCATTATGGTCAAACAAAAGAGGTGCTGGGAGCCGAACTAGCCGCTGAGAGTTAGTGGCAAACATGAGTTCATAAAACATGTTTTTATGCGTGGAAGAGCGGGTAACAAAATGATGCTCCTTCATGGATCGGAGATCAAGTCTCACAACAGGGAATTTAATATCAGATTGATCAAATGGCAAACCATAGTAGGCAAGGAAACGTGAAGCAATAATGCCCCCATAAAACGGTCCCTTCACACTATTAGTGGAAAGGCGCCGAGCGATCAAAGCACCAATATTATAAGTTTTATAACTAGTAAGTGCAGCAGCAAGACTGGCAAGATCAGGAGTTGAAAGTTTACTTGCATTGCCTCTAGCTAAAACACCTCTGGAAATATAGTGAGCAAAGTACCTCACCGCTGGAATTGGATGTCACAAATTGCTCCAGCCCTGCATTAGAGATCAATGCATTGAAATCATCTAGAATACATGCATTCCTTAGAAAGTCATGACAGGGATAAATCGAAGGATATACGGGTTCTTCCGCTTAACTTCCATGACTTCAGGCTCCACCAAATCCTCATTGTATGGTGGCATTATTGGAGGGTTTCCATAGTCATACCAATCCATCTTCCTATTCTGAAAATTTTAACAAACCTCAATAAACTTGATTTTGAAGCACATAAATCATGGACAACACTATAGGAACTACAAGAGAGCTAAACCACACTAGTATAAACCACAATCACATGTACGTGAACCTCCTCTGGCGATCTTGCATGGCGATCTAGGGCTTCGGCCCAATCCCACCGCCGGCGCCACTTCGGTGCCGGCGTCCACCCACTCTTCGTCCTCTTAATCACCCTCACCTCTAACGTGATGACGGTGGCACCTCTCTGGCGATGGAAGGCGACGTACGCCATGGTCAAGGATCGCGATCGGGGCCGGATCAAGTCGTACGACGGTGAGTTACACCTCTGGAGACCGAATAACGCACTGAAGGATTGGATCGTGCTTAAGGATGCTAGGGGCAAGGCGATCATGGGAAATACCTCGAAAAGGGAGATGAGATTTATCCTGGATCTGAGGTGAGATTTTATGATCATCTTGCCTTGGTTACGTCTTGTATGGTTTTCCCGTCGGCTTCAGATGGATCTGGTAAATATCCTATGGCCAATGATGCGGGTATGGTTGAGAATTCGTCGATGTCGATGTATGATTGGATCAAGATCGGGTTGGATTTCTCTCACGGCCAAAAGTTCAACTCTGATGTGAAACGCAAGTATGGATCAACTGTTCATCCATTGGGAAAGGCAAATCATTTTCTGTTGACAGTCTCTTTTGGCAGATCCACGTTTAGATTATATGAAGACACAGTCAGCATGGCCTTAGAATCATGCATTGGCGGCATTTGTGATGAACTTCATGTGCAATTTCTTTCTGACAGAGTTTTCAGATTCTCATTCTCGTCTAGGCATGTTGGCTTTCTTGTTCTTGCCCCGCGCTCGTTCTCTTCTCATGCATTCAAATGTTATTTTCATACATGGGGTTATGGAGGCCCTAATTGACAGAGGGAATTTAGAGCTTGGCAGAAAGAATGTAATGATGAATGGATTCTGATTAGTCCTACCAAGAACAAGATCACTGCAGGGCTGCATGCACTGAATAAAAACCCTACGAGGTCAAGTCTATTGAAAAAGTCCTATGCTCCTAGAGTTAAAAGGAGGATCTCTTTTGGTTCAGTGCTTGCGTACGAGGCTTGTGTTGGCTATGGTTTTCAAGAGAATGATCCAGCGTCTGATAAAGGTCCTTCTTATTTGCCTGAGAAAGTACAAAATCAGTTTGGTTCCTTTAACACCAACCAGGTTCAGAGTTCCTCAGTTCCGTCAAGTCCGCCGGAGGTTTGCGGTGATCACGTGTCCCCTTCTATCTCGGCGCCCAAATCTGGTTCTGCTGGTTCCAAGCTATCTGGGCCGCAAGATGGGCCATCAGAAGAGGACCCTGATGGAATGAGGGCCTTCAATAAGATGATTGATAAAAGGGCCCAACGTTTCTGGGATTGCAGTCGATGTCTTAGCATGGTTCATGTGGTTAGTGCTTGCACCAGGAAAATCAGATGTAGGGACTGTTTTATCTCTGGTCATATTGCAAAAAACTGTTTTAACCGCACAAAGAAAACAGTGCTCCGATGGGTTCCTAAAAAAGTGTAGCCAATGACTCCGGATGGTAATCTGCATCCTCCTGTCAACCCTGCTTCTTCAGTACAGAATGAGCAAGATCAGCAGTCAATGGTGCTTGATCCCCTGATTATTAAGAATCTTCAGTACAGCCGGATATGGTAGAAGAAGTTGAGGTTCTAATGCTAGAAGATATTCTGCACCATGAGGTTGATAATACGTGGGCTATAGTGCCCTATGTGCATCGGCAGGTTGAACCGCAGGAGGTAATGGTGATTGACTCTCTACAGGAGATGATGATGCTTAGCGGACAAAACACAACTGTTAGACCAGTCTTTGGCCCTAAACTACCACCTGAGATGCAATGGAGGAAACTATTTGATGAGTTGATGCCTCAGATCCTCTCTAAAGATGTTCCTCTTTCACTAAAAAATGCAGCCATTGGGGACCGTTGTTCTGTCTAAGAGGTCATGGTCTATGGCTTTCGATGAGCAAGCTGGTTTTCAGATAACTTTTATTGAGGAAGAGGATAGGACTGCTAGGAGCATTGTCTCTCCTCCGAAGGAGAGACAGGTGGCACGGTCACTATGTTTCCATAACCTAAATAATGATGAGAGTTCTGAATCTGCACCACCAGTTTTTGCGGCATCACCTGTCACACCTAAGGTGAAACGCACACGTGGAAAATGTAGGGGAAGGCGGTCGGGGTCATGAACTTAATTTGGGAGATGAAAATAAAGGATCAGAATAAATTCCGGTGGTGAATCCAACGGGACATGGCACTGACGCTCTTAGGCGGCGTGTTGACTGCGAAAGACCCAATTTCCCACGCGACGCGACGGCAAACGACGCTCTGTGGTGAGCTATCAAGTGGCACAGCCCCAATTTTCCACGCGACGGGACAGGACACTGCAGCACAGTTGATGGCACATATGTAATTGACTAGTGGCACAGACCCAATTTTCGTGGCGGCAAATTGTAGATGGTGATCTAGAACGCGGCGCGTGGCAGTGGTGGCCCCACCTGTGCCACGACGCAGTTGCGCTCAACCAAGCCATTAGGTCTGTTTCTATCCGGGTTGTTCGGTTTAGTTCAGCATGTCCGGCACTGAGACTGAGACTGACACAAAATTATGTAATTTCAAGCTAATCATGTGCACGTGCCTTCGATTGTTGTACAAGCTGGACACAGTATCATATTGTGAGTATATAAGCATAATTTCAATTGTACAAGCTAGATGCACAAATGCTATACACGAAAGATATCAACACTTCTCAGTGACATGCGAGACCGATAGTACGCTAGCCCCGCCTGTCATCGACGTGGTTGGGCTGCAGCGTAGTCCGGCCTTGCCAGGTCTGGTTGTCTCCGGGTAGTCTGGTTTTATTCGGCCAAGTCTGCCATTAAGATACACATGAATTTTCGTCATTTAGAGCTAATCATGTGCATATGGCTTTGATTATTGTACAAACTTGGCATGATGTCATAATATTAAGTTAAATTGTACAAGACAAGGAACAATTTTTAATTTTTTTTAGCCATTCCATAATAGGGCTAGCAAAAGTCTCTAGAACTAATTACAGTAGTAGTATGCAAAACCTACGAGTAAAACAAAACCAAATTTTGTAATAAAAAATAGTAATTTTGAACCTCATCTTGTGCACTTGGCTTGGAATATTATCATTCAGGTTGAACAATGTGCATTAAATCGTTTTATACTTCATTAACAACATTTATCTACAACTTTATGTAAAAAACTATTAAGGAAAAATAAATAAAATGTAAAATTTGCGTAAATCAAATTGCCCTTACCATGGATTCGTATTATGAGTACATAAGCTTAAGTTTAATTGTACAAGCCAATTAGATAATCCTGCAATATAGTTATCTAGTTTTGAAATTGTGAATATATATGTATTAAGCATGATCGAAACTGTACAAGCCAAAGGAACAAATTTTATATGCTATACCCGAATGATATGAACACCTCTCACTTACATGTTGGACCGATAGCAGGCTGGCCCCGCCTGTAATCGACGTGTTTGTGCTGCAGCCAAGTCCGGGCTTGTTCGGTCTGGTTGTCTCCGGATAGTCCGTATTTATTCGGATAAGTCCGGGATTAAGGTACAAACGAATTTTCGTCATTTCGAGCTAATTTTGTGCATATGGCTTGATTATTGTACAAGATCGGCATGGTATATAGCATGTTTTGGGTATATAATCTGAAGTTAAATTTTAGAAGGCAAGGCACACATTTAAAAATGGTAAGACATTTCACAAATAGGCCGCTATGTACCGAGAGAAGTCTATGCGCTTTCAATGCAAAACTTTCCAACCAAACCAAGTATTTTGGAAACAATAGTTGTTTGAACCTCATCTTGTGCACATGCCTTGGATTATCATTAATATTGAACAATGTGAATTAAATCTTTTTACTTTGTTACCAATATTTCTCTACAAATTTATGTAGGTACGAATTTAATTAGTAATAGGAAGAAAATGTAAAGTTGCCAAACTTAACCCCCTAGCATGGATTCCTATTATGGGTACATAAGCTTAAGTTAAATTGTACAAGATAGTTAGATAGTCATAAAATACAATTACTACTAGCAGCTAGTAATTAATTAGTTAGAGCGCTTCGAGTAAACCGATCCAAGATTAGTGTACGAATGTTCTTATTTTTTAGCCAATATTGTGCACTTGGTTTGGATTATCATTAAGATAATCAATATGAATACAAATTTTAGAAGCCAATACGAGCATCTTAAATCGTAGCTACAGGTTAATTTGAAAGTTCAATTTCAATTTGTAGGCCAAAAACGGGTGGTCCGGAAATATTCGGCAAACTTAAACTTGCATTCATGGCGGCAGTTTACAAATAGAGTAGTTCATCATACAGTACGAACGAAAGATAATACGGATCTAAACACGCCGCCGCCTAGCTAACTAAAAGAGGCACCCGGGCCTACTGCCGCCGTCACGCAGCTGCACTACTCGCCATTGGTACCGCGTCGGAGTTCACGCAGGACTCGGCTCTGCCGGCGCTCCTCCCTCTCCCACCGCCGTGCTCTCGCGGCATGCTCAGCGTCCTGCCGGAGGCCTCGTTCGAGCCGGTCCGCGTTCAGCAGGTCAATCAGTCGAGCGTCAGCACGGTGACGCTTATCCACGCGGCGCTCGGATCGCAACGACTTGGCGAGCACGTGCGCCATGAGTTCGTTGTCGTCGACGATGCTAGCGAGCTCGTCGGCATCATCGTCGGTGGAGTCCTCGTCCGGGGAGGAGTAGTCGGAGGAGTCGTCGTCGGTTGAGGAGGACAAGATCGTGCCCTGCAGCGGCTCATCCGGCTCCACACCATGCCCGTGGCCACTGAGATCGCCAAGGACATGCTCGCCGCAGGCGCCTCGGCCGTGACCGCCTTGGAGGTCACGCTCCATGTCGCGGCGGCCGAGACCTCCTCCGCGACCACCTACGACGCCACGATCCATTTCACGCCGGAGTGGATCGAGAAATCAATCTACGGATTTCTAGCCTATGCGGTGGAGGGGAAAATGCTCTGTTCTTGTAGGGCTAGCTAGCTAGCTTCCTCCATCTCCCACCGCTTGGCCTTTTATCATAGGTTACCCTTTATCATATCTAGACAGACCGGACAAGCCCTTTGGCTCCGGATTTATTGGGTTAAAAAATCGAAATATTTTGTTCTGGACAGCACGAGTCGCTTTGGCGGGGGAATTTCGTCCATTTCGCCAAGGCCCCCGTCTATTTCCTCCTCCCCGCCCACATCCCCCCCCACACACATAGTTTTCGAAACCCTAAACCTACACCGCCGCCATCTACTACCCCTCCCCATGCCTCGCCGGAGCAAGACCATCCACCCCCCCTCCGCGCCGACATCTTCCCCGCCACCACTGGTCCCGCAAAGACTGCGATGGATGGATCGAAGAACCCGCTGCCGCGGCGCAGTCCTCGGGCCCACCCCGCCATTTCGCGGCGGAAGGGGTCGAAGGACCCACAGCCACAGCGTAATGCTCCGGCCACCCCCCCTCCAGCTGAGGCCGTCGCCCCCCGCGACCGCCCTCGTCACACGCGCTGCCGCCACCGCCGATGGCGGCGAAGCAAAGAAATGCAATGCGAGTCCCACAACTCAGATCGCGTGCGGTATGTCTGTAGACGGGACGGTGGCCGTGCCTCCCACCCACAACGAGGTCGACCTCATGCCGCGGCGCAGTCCTTGGGCCCACCCCCGCCATCGGTGGCTGCCGCCATTTCGCGGCGGAAGGGGTCGAAGGGCCCACAACCCTTCCGCGGCGTAATGCTACGGCCACCCCCCGCCAGCTGAGGCCGTCGCCGCCCCCGTCACACGCGTCGCGGCAGCCGCCGCCGAGGACGGTGAAGCAGAGAAATGCTATGCGAGTCCCACGACTCAGCTCGCGTGCGGCATGTCTATAGACGGGACTGTGGCCGTGCCTCCCACCCCACAACGAGCTCGACCTCATGCCGTACACCTCTCCTACACACTACTCAATTTTAAGTATTTAATTAGGGATTTCGTGTTTGCATTTTGTGAATCTTTAGTTGTACTGATTATCATGTCTCGTTGGGCATTCTTTAGACCTTGTAGTTATAAATGATTACATTGTTAACGAGTGTTTATCTTGTTTGGCATTGTAAACTTGTAGTTAGTGAGTATGTTCTTTTTCAGCTAGTGCTTTAAGTTAGACAATTCTTTAACGCATTTGAGTTGTAATATAGTATCCACCAAGTAAGCGGCTGATTGGATAGCTAGGAATTTAAGGTAGATTACATTTAAGGTGAATTTTAAGTTATTGATATATACTCCCTCCGTCCTAAAATAAGTGTCTCAAATTTGTCAAAAAATGGATGTATCTAGACATGTTTCATGTATAGATACATTTATTTTTGTGCAAACTTGAGACACTTATTTTTGAACGGAGGAAGTATATATATAGGGTGGGACTATCTCCACTACTAATAAAAGAGAACTAGAATTCTTCTAAAGCCACCCCAATTAGTGTACACAGAACAATCAGGATCGTTAGATCAATCCCACTAAAGAAAATCGAAGGGTCATCGTTGTATGAAATAGTCCAACGTCATAGATTGATCCTGTCGACCAGGCAGAGCGTGTTCTGCCGTAGTTTGAAGCGCTACACGCACACATTCGCGATGTTTAGTTAGGAAACAGTTAATTCCTCGCGCGATCTCCGCCCGCAGCAATTCTCTGAATCAAAGGCTATCCTTCCATGGCTCCCCTGCACCTCCACCCGCCCTCGCCCCCACCCCATCCCCGCCCGTCCCCGCGCCCAGCGCCGGCGACGAAGACGATGACGAGGTCGAGTATGAGGTGTCCGATGACCACCGCGCCGCGCGTGAGCGCCACGAGCGCGCGGTACAGGAGCTGCAGCGGCCGTGCGCGTGCCTCCGCCGCCTCGGCAAGCCCATCACGCCGTGCCCACCAACGACTCCGCCGTGCGCGTGCCTCCGCCGCCTCGGCAAGCCCATCACGCTCTTCGACCGGGCGCTCCTTCCCATGGTCCGCCTCGACCGCCTCCGCGCGCTCATGGTCCGCCTCGAGGCCGACGGCCACTTCGACCGCCTCCTCTGCGCGCAGGAGGACGAGCAGGGGGGCGCGACCGACAACGACGAGGACGCCGAGCAGATCCAGTACCCCTTCTTCGTGGAGGGCACCCAGGAGCTGCTCCAGATGCGCGTCGACGTCGCACAGTACTCGCTGCCTCGCGCTAAGGCCAGGGTCGACAGGGCCAAGCGCCGCCTCGCTGACCCCGACGAGGATGCCGACGCTGAGGCAGACCTTGTTGTCAAGCAAGCAGGGAGTTCGTGCTCGAGTGCAGTGTGATAGTTCAACTCAGTTTGCTGCTTTATAATTGCAATTTTGCATGAATGTGGATCCATTGCAATGGCCAAAAAGGGACGCAGCTTGAGATAGACAAGTTGTATTTTATGGTTCAGTTACGATTCAATTGTCTGTGTATTGTGCTACTTTGATGCAGGGTTCAGTTCGGATCACAGGAGATGGACAAATTCATTCATTGGAAAACTCCAGTTTTCAGTTCTGTACAATATGTAAGATGCACATTTCAGCTGGGAGATTACAGGAGACATTGTTCTTTTTGGTCATTGCAATTTTCCTTGAATTAATTTGCTAAAGAGGTTTCCATAAGAGCAATTTTCCCTATGCTTAAATTAATTTGCTAAAGAGGTTTCTATTGTATAAGATTCTGTTTTACATCACTTCATCTTACAAAGCTTATATCTCATTGCCATTTACCTTGAATTAATTTGCTAAAGAGGTTTTCTTGCTGGTTCTTTATAGGTATAAAACTCTTGGTCGTGTTCTGCGCATGACGCGGAGCAAACACAGGGCTGGGGCGGCGCTGCGGGGGAAGATGTCCATTATGAAGAGAATCCAGATCCGGGCGGTACGTGTATTCTTGAGCACTGGGATGCGGGCGATGTTGAGGGGAATGTGCCTCCCGGGTGAGCAACAGCCAGGTCGATCCGCTGCCTAAATTTTCTCTAAAGCTGCTTAATTTGCCTTCTGTCTTCGCATTCGTCGCTAGCAGCAGGCTGAGCAACCTCTTCAGCTACCTGGCCTCCATCCCGGAGCACCCGAGAGGCGAGAGGCTAAACTGTTGCCTGCTCAACCTTGCTTGGCTGGCTCTCTTGGACCCAATGCTAAGGTGCGATTTGTTTCTCCTTTTTTAGAAGTATTCTTGACATCATGGCATAACTACTGAAGCAACAAGGGTGTGTATGGCTGTGATACATTCATACTTCTATTTTCTGATTTAAAATCAGAATCGCTTGGCACTTTGCTCAAATTCAGAAGTTCGATATTTAAGTGTTATATGATCCAACTACGAGTAGTGGTAGTATAGTCAATTGGTTCGGGTCCTGGTTTCAATTTCTCCCCACAAGTCATATATGTCTACAGAATAGTTTTGCAACAATATTTTCTTATTTTCACTATTTTCCGCTCTGAAGTTACTAAAAACCAGACATACCTGGTGAGATACTTTCAGGCCTGATATTATAATTCTTGTTAGAGTGCCCTTTAAGGAAAAAAACTACCTCGGTTTTTCCTATTTTGATGTACGAACAATCTTTGGTTCAGCTAGAAAGGCTACTCATTAGTTACCCTGTTTTCCTATGGTAATACCAAATTTACATTTGAATTGCTGCAATACCTCGATAGAGTGTAGTCAAACTGGGGAAAGGTACTGGAACTCTATGCTTGAATGTTGTTTTCTTACAGTGATACGAAATTTACATTTACATTGCTGCAAAACTACTAAATGTACCTCGCTAGAGGGAGTCCGGTTGGTGAATGGTATTGGAATCCTACGCTTGTAGTCCATATTATTATTGCCCCATAATGTTTAATTCAAAATTGTACACAGACTGCATCTTGAACTCATAAGATATGTTTTTATAATATTGTACCCGGCCTGGATTTGGCTATCTAATGAAGCAGAAGGTATAAACATTTTCAAGGAACTGCAACACTAGGATCGAGGTACATGTGTTCTGTAATGCTATGCTATGCAATTTCCTAATTTCTTTGTTTCATTCCTAATACTATGGTCATCGTTATCGAGACTTGACTTTGTTATGATGGTTTTCATCATCACTTGTGAATAAAACTGTGGTGAATTAATCGAATAATTCATTGCCAAACAATTTTCAGTGTATATATCGTAAACATGAGTTGAGACGTGCGTGCACATGCAAAGCTACAACCCTTAATTGTTTCTAGAGAAACTATTCTAGACAACTTTCCCCTTATCCCGAGCCCGACCCATCTAAACAGTTTTTTCCCGTGCGCCCACCCGACTCGAGCGAACCGCCCGTTCCTCCTCCCCGTCTCTACCTCCTGTCCTCCCCGTTCACGCGCGCCGCCGGTCAGGCCCCCAAGCGCCTCCTTCATTTCCGTCCTCGGCCGGGACTACAGTCCGCCGCTCAACCACGCGCATCGCCGGGCGCCTCCAATTTCCCCATCGCGACGTGCGGCCGCCTGGATCCCGTGCACCTCCTGCTTCCCGGCGACCTCCCACCACGCGCCGCCCCGGCGACCGCCGACCATGCGGGCCCCCGGCGACCACGAACTGCTCCCTTCTCCTACGCCGGATCCCCGCCTCCTAGCTCCCGTGCTCCAGCACGGCGCTGCCCATGACCTCCGCTCTCCCCAGATTTCCATGGCGCCCAGCCCACCTTCCGCTCCTAGCGCAGCACTCCATCTCCTCCACTCGCCTCGCTAGGAACCACGGCAAATCCACCCGCCGCTGTCCATCTATTCTCCATCTAGCGCTGAAAGCAGCAGGGGTATGCGGCGGGCCTCGTTCCGTCTTGGTCCGGCTGGCAGAGGGCCATGGGGGGTGCGACTGGCTGGCTGTGGCCAGTGCTCCACGCCTCGCATCGACGGATCGACCCACCTCGCTCGTGGGCGTGTACGCGCAGGAGCAGCTCTTGGCTAGGCTCGCTCGGCGGCGAACTGTGGCACCTTCTTCCAGCCCCGCCGCGCACGCAGATAAACTTCCACTCGCGGCCCGCGTCGCATCAAACTGACACCCGGGTCGCTGTGACTTGTTGTGCTCCTCTCCATCTTGAAGGTCCGGTGGCTGCCTGTGTCTCCAGCCCTGCTCTCATCCGGCGAGCTCCTGCCGCCTGTCACCGGGTAGTTCACTGACCGCCGCCGCGGGAGTTGATTGTCCGCCCGCCGGGAAGTCTACCGCGGGACGCAAGGGAGTTCACCATCCACCCCTGTCCTACCTCGCACCTCCGAGCGACGGTGGAGCACGGAAAGGGCGGAGGCGCTGTTGTTCTCTGTTTGTCTCCCGTGCGTTTGCTATGTGGAGGATGCAGCCGCGTTCCCTGGCCTGGCTAGCTGGTGACTGCGACCTGCTCGAGTTTTTGCTTCAGCGAGCGTGTCTTTGGTGTATTAGCTCCCATGCTTTGCTGTTCAGCTTGCCGTGTGTACTTATCGACAAATCTCTACTAGCGTTGTGTGTTGGAGTGCTTCCATCGTTGTTGCACAGGTAATGCTGGTAGTGATGATGCCATGACTAGGATTTTTTTATGGCAGGAATTCGTTGCTTGACTGTTGCTGTACTGCTTCATACGTGGTGCATAAATAAATTGGTTTACTGCTTGTGTATGTAAGTCTAGAAGTACACCCATACTGCAATTTGTAAGCACGCACATGCTGCTGTTTGTAATCTTGGTCAAAGGTGGAGAAATGGTTTGCATCCTCTTATCTTGCAATTCGGTATCAGGCTTGAGAGTTTTGTCATGACATCTAGTATAGGTTGTGCACACACCTTTTTCAGCTTTTGCCCATGTCAAATACTAGCTGCTAGTACCATATATTTTAGTGATGTTCAAACAAGTTTGGATCTGAATACTCATCTCTGAAAATACAGTAAATTTCTACTCTAGATTTTTACAACTGCTGTAGCGTCGTTCTGTATTTGGTTATCCTGGTTTCAGTTTTGTCGGGTTACCTATAGTCCTACTTTCTGTAAGTGGAATTTGTCACTAAGTGAATTCTTCTTGCTTTAGATTTTACCTTGCAGACTTAATTCGAGTCAACTTAATTTCTTTTTTGTGCAGGCGCAGAGGACAATGTGGACCTACTAACACCTGTGAAGAGAGCTAGCAAGGTGATCTTGCTGCTGGAGCTTACCATCCACGAACAGTGACGGCCCTAGCCGATGATTGTGCAGTAGTGTAGCAAAAAAAAATACCCCAAACTTGCCTCAAGTTTGTTTTGTTTGCGAGAGTTATTGTCTATATATTTTTGTGGTGCTAAATCTGTATTTTGGAGGTTCAGATACTTTTTTTTGCAGTACTTTTGTTTGATAACGACAGTTCAATTTTTTTAGTGAAATTTGTCTCAGGCAGTCCATTTGAGGTTCAGTTTGTGATAGTTCACTCCTAATTAGAAGTAAAATTCTTGCAAAAAAAGAAGTAGAAGTTCCTTTCTATGCCATGTACCTCATTTCCCTCGTAAAAAAAGTTCGCTTCTTTTTTCTCACTATATGGAAAGGTATAGGTTTGCCGTAGAAAGTGCAGTAGTGTAGTTTCAATGGATACAACTACCAAACTTGTTTTGTATAAGAACAATGTTGATAGAAAAATTTCATCCGGTGGAAAAAGGTTCACATTAGCTACTGCCAAAGTTCATGTTTTGATTTTATTACTTCTAGGAAGTTCACTTTGACCATGTTCGGAGTTTACTTTCAAGGTATCGGAAGTTCATCTCAATCGGGAGGGAAGTTTACCTTTTATTGGGAGTTCCCTCAAACTAGTCAGAATTCCGCTTTGTATCAGGAGGTGGTCCACTTTGAATACCTCGTAAGGTCTTCTCGGTCGTGTCGGATATTTAACATTTTTTCCGAAGTTCAACCGGAATATAGAAGGAAGTTCATCCAATGAATTAAATAAGAAGTTCACTTCGATATCGCGAGAAGTTTAGAACAAAGATGTTCCGGTAAATAAGTTCACTTTAAAATTAATAAAAAGTTCAATTCATATTAAACAGGAGTTCACCACACGAAGTTCACTTCGTATTAAATAGAAAGTTCAGCACCGAAGTTCATCTCGTATTAAAACGGAAGTTCAGCCGCAATGTTCACCCCACGACGTTCGCTTCGTATTAAACGGAAATTATCCCGCGAAGTTCACTCAGTATTAAAAGAGAAATTCAGAAAGTTAGGGAGTTCATCAACCCGATTTTTTTTGTTGTGTGGCTGTGAAGTTCACATTTTTGTTGGCAGAAATTTCAGCTTATCCGTGTGAAATAAATGTTCACAATCGTTAGAAGTTCACTCTCTTAAAATTTCGAAGTTCAAAGTATATAATCTAGAAATCTAGTACGAATAACAACATGAAAACAAAGAATACAGCCGTTAGTATATTTAAAACGGCTCCTTTTTTTTAAGTCAAAACAAAATTATGCAAAATTTTCATACCTTTTCAACGATATATCATTTGCATCGTTCGGTCAAACTGATTGAAAAACATGACAAAAATAGTGCGTGATATTAAACAAATAAATCGCGATCGGAAATTCACTAACAGACTGAACGGAAGTTCACCAACAGACTAAACGGAAGTTCACAACCGTATATAAAGGAAGTTCATTATACTCTGTTTTTCGGGGCGGAAATTTTAAGCATAGAAATCATTGATACGAGCTCCGTTTGTCCAAATCGGCCGGCGCCACGTGCTATTGGCAAGGATATGAGTCTAATTTGACTCTCCCATCCTGACTTGCCCAATCCGAACACCACAAACGTGCTAATTTTAAATCGATATCCTTGTCTTGTCGTTTCTCTATTTTTCCTATTTTCAAAATTAATAAAAACCGTAACAAATTTCGAAAACATTTCTTTATGAAAAAGTGGCTTTCCAACGCCATATCATTTGTTACTTTTCGATATGCGGTTTGAAAGTAATTGTCAAAAAATCGTCCGCTAGACATAAAAATTCAAAAAACACAATTGTCGATTTTTCAAACTGTTCTTAAACCGTAAGGAATTTGGAAAAGTGGCTAGAGATAGCAAAGGTGTGCATTTTCCATAGCTTTCCAATGGTATATCATTTTCATCAATCCGATAAGCAGTTTGGAAATGGCGACCAAAACACAGTACGAAACTAGAGAAATTCGTTAAAATAGAGTTTAGTATTTTAAAAATTGTTTTACAACCGTCCAGAATTTGGAAAAGCCGTACAAACGATTAAGGTGCGTAATTTCCATAGTTGTCCAACGGCATATCGTTTGCTTCCATCCGACCAACAGTTTAAAAACGACACTCAAAACACAGTACGAAAACAGAGAAAATCGCGAAAACCGAGTTTTGTATTTTTTTTTAATTGTTTTAAAACCGTACAAAATTTGAAAAATCCGTCAACACGAGAGTGGTGCACAATTTCTGTAGCTATCCAACGGTATATCGCATGCCTCATTCTGATAAACGGTTCAAAAATCGCGCTCAAAAAACTGTCCGCAAAAACAGTGAATCTGGATGTTCCGTTCAGAAGTTCGCCTACTGTTAAAACCGCGGTTCAGAAAGTTGTCCAGAATAGATATTCTAGAAGGGAGTCGCCATGTTGGAAAATGTCGCCATGTAGACATGCACTAGCAACAACGAAAAAGATCTGCAAAGCCGAGGGTAGGACTATGTTCATACGGCCGGAAGTGAAGACCGTCGTGACCTCAATCAATGAGCTGACCGGAGCTCCATTAGAGCCGGAGAATGTCAGAAGAAAGTTCTTGATAGTTTGTGGTGTAGTAGCATGGGACAGAGTTTCTCTCCTACTTCCAAGCTGGAAGGAAATGCCAGATTGTCTGCGTGTAAGGATCAGAAATGAGATCCTCGATACTTCAGCATCTCTGCGGATTTAGTTCCTGCTGTTCAACATGCGACTTTAGTTATAGCTACTAAGGCATGGAAGAATTGGAAGACCATGCTCGTGATAGAGTACTTAGAGCGGGGCAGAAATCCCTTGGCCCTCTATCGGTTTATTGAGAAAGATGTGTGGGATGAATTTGTGGCGTTGAACTCGTTACCAGAGCGCAAACAATAAATTCGGATCGACACAAGGGAATTATTGTCAAATACAAACCTGCGTGTGTCGATAAGGTCCGCGAGCTCATGATCTCGTGGGCGGAATTGCATCAGCTGACTCAGTGCAAGATTATGACCGAAATCCTTATGAAATGCTTGAGATTGTAAGTATATATTATCCTCAATGCATGCTTTTCCATATCTATGCTACTGTGCCCGACTATACTAAAGGTCGTGAGTTTCTCGGAACCACACCGCTTGGGGTGTCGCTATCATCCTTTTCCTACCTACCCCACCACTTTATAGCATGCGTGGCCTTTCCCTGTCCAAACACATCACCGGGCTGAGGATGGGCTTTTCTAGACCCTGAAAAGCCTCACTATAACCATGAAAAACTCGTTCTAGCAGCCCTGAGTAGCCCGTTTGGCTACCTTGTTTCCCACTGCCAGCTCCCGGTAGTCATCGGAGCCATCCGGTTCATGCGGTCTGTGACCGAGACTTCCTTCGAGGTCAGTTGCCTACACCGGTTCCTTCCCGTTGTTTGCAATTAAAATAACAACATGCACTTATTTGTATTTACCAAGAAATATTAACATAATTTAGTACACAATTAAGATTTGTTTTACATCATCATCTAACAGTACCACAGTACCACATGGGCTCATTAAAAGGTTGCAAATCTAATCATAGACAAATGAAAATATAATAGATTCAATTGCAAAAAAGAGGAAGACAGTAAGACATTGCTCCCACCGAACTTTGTATTTAACAAGAACTATTAACATAATTATGTACACAATTAGATGTGTTTTGCATCACATAACGGTACCACACGGGTTCATTAAAAGGTCGTAAATCCAATCACAGACAAAGGAAAAGAAAATAAGTTCAATTGCAGAAACAGAGAAAGACGAGTTATACACTGCTCTGACCGAACAACACTTGTTTCAAAAAATACAACGAATTTAAAAAAATTAAGGAAAAAACAGAAAGCCACTAGCACAAAAGATAAGAATGAAAAATGAAGAACATAGATTATTCGTGTCACTCCCAACGTCGGTGGTCACCTCGGCTGGCGTTGTTGGCATTGAATTGGACGCCATGACGGGAATCTCCTGCTGCATCGCCTCTGGAGGTGTCCCCAACATCTACGCCACCGTATCCCCGAAGCCAGTGTCGCCGAACGGGCAACCAATGCGGCCTCGCTCACCTTAGTCTCATGGACGATGGCGTGCTGGATCTGGTGCCAGCGGGTTCCTTCCTCCCCATATGCTGCCATGTCGCCACTGATGCCGCCCAGATCCAATTGTGCGCCGCCGTCAGAAGTCGTAGTGCCGTGAGTATATAGCATAAAACTACCACTGTACAGACTAAATCACAAAAACATACCACTTTTGCCCGCAATCACAAAAAGCTACCACTTTTTGTCGCAAATCACAAAAAACTACCAAATCGCACTGATCGTGAATTGAACAAAGATTGACACTGAATCCGACAGGTGGGACCCATTTGTCAGTGCTGAAAAATGAGCAATTTGCTGAGGTGGACAGGGACCTAATTGTCAGCCCAATAAAAATTATTATAACAAAATTTCTAAAAAAAATTGCGGGCACCGGCGGCCATGGGCGGCGGCCTCGGCCATGGGAGGCACCGGCGGGCACCGGAGGCCATGGGCGGCACCGGAGGCCATGGGCGGGCGCCGGTGGCGGCCGCGGCCATGGGAGGCACCGGCGGCCCTCCGTGCGTAGCTTCTGCCCACTTTTTTATATTTCTTTTTCGATTTTTTATTGAGCTGGAAAGTCAACATGGCCACGTAAGCTCTTACAGGTGGACCTGCCATGTCAGATTCCGTGTCAATTCGCTCTCAAACGTGATTTGGCGCGATTTGCTAGCAACGGACAAATGTGGTATGTTTTTGCGATTGGGGGCAAAAGTGGTATGTTTTCGTGATTTAGTTTATAAAATTGTAGTTTTACGCTATATACTCTAGTGCCGCCGTATGGCTTCCCGTCTCTGCCACTTGCCCCGTGATGTGGTGCAAGGAAAGCCGCGAGTGGTGTCACACTCGGAGGTGATTGGAGGAGGGATATGGGGAGGCAGCAGATGGTGAGGTGGGCCGGTGGGGATGCGGTGCAGGGTGGACAGCTGCGCCTGCATGCTCCGAATAGGGACCGAAAGCGGAGGGCGTCAGTTTTGGTCAAGGAATTGGGACTTGGGAATGAGGATGTAGCGGGAGACGAGAGGAACTAGCAGTGGAACTCTGTCGGCGGGGTTGTGAGGTAGGAGGGATAATCTACGATAATCCCCCTGGTCATTTAAACATCGCCCACATGCCCCTTTTATGAGTCACTGACAGGTGGGATTTAAGTGACCGGGGGTTTAAGGGCACGACACGAGCTCTCTCTTCCCCTTCCATCTATCTCGATGATTCACCGCGGGCTGGTGATGGTAGTGATACAAGCGGAGTAGTAGTGTAGTACTGGAGAAAATGGAGAAAGTAAGAAAGGAGGGGGCAGGCGTGCGTGCAAGTGTTTTTTTAGAAAACTGTGGGGCAAAAGCTTTGCCCCAACCATTTATTAGAAGAAGGTGCCCGGTTTATTAGTAGAAGAAACCGGGCGAAAACCATACAACAAACACCAACACGAGCCCACACAACCAAAAAGACCAACACGAAGACCACCAACACCCAAAGCAACAACCTCCGCCTAGCTAAAACAACCACAAACTGACGACAAATCTATGGCCACGGATCCGATGATTTCTTTGCAACACTTCACTTTCTTCTCTTGCTCCTGATAGTAACCTTCTTGAGAGATTTCTCCACATTTCTGATTAGTTCCTCTGAAGCAGTCCCTGCCAAGACGCTCGCAATAGCCTTGGCATATCCAGGGCGAGTCGCCTCAAAACAGGTTAGCAAGCCGGAAATCTCTCTAGCCAACAGGGGCTCAGAGTTAGGAGCCAACACGCCTCCACTATCCACATAGGTCGTCGAGGGCATCGCCAAATCCTCAACCAAGCTCAAGTCCGACGGAAGCACAATAGACGAATCTCCACACGACTCCTGAAGCTCAAGAGCCAAGATCTCACCTTTATCCTCAGTCACAGGGCGGACGTCGCAACAAACTGTGGCGACGGGCAAGGACTGCCACGAGGAGACAAACAACCAAAGTGAAGTGCTTCCTCAACCACAAACAGCTTCTGCTCAGCGGAGCCAGGCGGAAACAAATCCTCCCCCTGGGCAAGCCCAGACCATTAGAACCACACGCCTCTGTCAACTTCAAAGGACCATCACCGCCTGCCAACAATAACTTGAGAGATGCCACCTCTTCACGAAGAGGGCGAGAGGCCTCCTCAACGCGAACAGCGACCAGCTGACAAAGCTCCAAACGCAACAAGGCAAAGTGGGACTGGAAGGTAGAGTCACTGAACTCCCCGCAGCACATAGGAGAATGCCTTGACGGCACCGTAGGACACACCGAAGAGTGGCACACAACCTCGGGCAGACTCTTAGGCGACGAGGGACGACGAGGCTGAGCATACGGAACGTGGCTCTGCTGGCAAGGAGCACGAGCGTCCGGAGAGCGAGAGCGATCAACAGGAGAGCGCGCACGGCAGAAACGCTCCCGATGACCAGGACGACGACATCGGATACATCTGAAGGACCCTCGACATGTGCTGACCTGGTGGCCACGCTCAAGGCACCGAAAACACCTCTCTCGCGCCCAACGCTTGAAAGCAAGACCACGGTCGAGACCTTCATCCCAAAGCGGAGACGATGGCGCGCGGTCAGGACGGCCGCCCCGACCAACCTGCACCCAACCTTCCTCATCACCTGGAGCAGCAGCAGCATAGAGGCCGACACAAGGCTCCGCGGGGGCATCCTCAACATGGCGCACATCGTTGCCGATAGCCGAGCCGGAAGCATCACTTGGATTCTCACTAGCGGGGGGCGACGCCATGGAAGTAGCGTTGAGCAGCGGGTCCGGAGTGGTCGTCATCATCAAGGGCTTATGGGGACGGCGGGGACGAGCCAAACGACCCCCAATAGCTGGGTCAGCTTTGCGGGATGCCAGGACAGCCACGGCTAACGCGGCGGCAGCGGCAGAGGTGGTCGACGAAGCTGGCGCGACTGGTCTGGGCTGGGCCAGCTCCACAGCAGAGCCTACGGCATCGTTGGCACCAACAACAGCAACAACGGGCGGCGCTTGGGGACCCAGCTCCTCTTCGTCTTCCTCGAGGTCGTCCACTCGGCCACCAGCAGCAGAGGCCCAAGCAGGCAGCAGTGTGGAGGATGGGGCCGACGGAGACGGAGCGACGGAGCGGCCCAGCTTTGAAGGCGCGGCCCGGACGGAGTGAGCGGAGGACGAGGCAGGCGCCGTGCAGCTTCCGGGCTGCTTGGTTGTCGGAGGTCCGGGAGGCGAGGCCGTCGGAGAGGCGGATGACGGGGCTGGCGCTGCGTTGCTTGCGGGCTGCTTGGAGGTCGGAGCTCCGGGAGGCGAGGTCGTCGGCGAGGAGAGCGCCGGGGCGACGGCGGGCAGCAGAACCGGAATGGCCACCGCCGCGGGAGCTTGGCAGGTCGCCGGAGCACGCGGCATGCCGAAACCCCAGTGCATGGGGGCCGCAGCGGAAGCCGTCGTCGCGGATGCCGCTGTCACGGCGGAAGGAGACTTGGCATCCCTCCTCGAGTCGGCAGGCGTGGAGACGAGGAAGGGCGAGACGTCGGAGGCGAGCCACTGCTCGGCGGAGAAGAGCTGCTGCTCGCAGCCCATGCGCGGCCCCGTGGCCGTGAACTCGAGGAAGCAGCAGACCCGCCGTGGTGCGTGCCGTTGCCGTCGGAGGCGACCCAGCCCTTACATGCCAGGTAGATGGACGGGAAGAGGGCGTCGGGGGGAGGACGGATCCGGGCGCGGAGGTCGGAGACGACGTCGCTGGAGAGAGATCAGGCCGGCGGCGGCAGCAGCCCCGCCTTGGTCGCCATGGGTCGCGAGCACAGATCCCTTTCCCCCTCGCTAGTGCCAAGCGTCACTGCTGCTATATGCATGACCCCGCAAGTGTGAATCCTTTATCTAGCAGGGCAGTAGGCTACCGGGTATAGCGGTGCAGGAGCTAGCTGACTCCACACTAGACACAACGGCCAACACGTGGGGGCCTTGACTGACTACACGACACTGCACCACCGCGTGGCGCGTCATGTAAGAATAAAATAAAGAAATAAACACATGAATATATGATCATGCACCTTTATTTAAAATGCATTTATATGCGTCTTAAGATGTATAAAAAATGGAAAAAGAAAGTTCACGCATAGATGTAACATTCTATGTGTTCATAAAATTATTTCACAGAAAATCGATATTTTTCTAGACTTTTGTAAAAAGACAAAAAAAATTGAGCTAAAATAAGACTTTTCGCGAGATTTCTTTTAGTCTTTTTTACGTAGGTAACAAAAAATGTTGTTTTTCCGTGAAACGACTTTGAGAACCTACAGAATGTGAAGTGTATCCGTGAAATTTTATTTTGGAATTTTTCGATATTTTAAAATATGTTTCTTAAATGCCGGTGCATCAGGTAAAGTGGATTTCACAAATGGAAAGAGTGCATCTTTTCTGGGAGATAGAAAACCCGAGAGAGTAATCAATTAGTTGCTACTAAATGGATCCAGAGCAATTGCATATGCTACTTTGTGAGAAATATACTTAAAAGGATTTCTATATTGCCATTATTTTCTAAAATAGTAAAGTAAGATATTACGGAAATAAGAAGTATTATCATGTGATATTCCATATCACTAAAACTAATCTTTATAATTAATTTATCAAGAGGAGATAACCACACAAATAATTTGTTATATATAATAATCTCAAAGTACCAAAAAGATATAGTAGATGGAATCACATTTGTGAAAAGTGGTCAAAAAATAGTAATAAAACATAGATGTGTGGAATACAAGATGATGTATACATAATATATTCGAGACAATGCGAAAATAGAGATAGAGAGGGGGATGTTAATAATATTGTTCTTACATGTAGTGTCCCACATTATGTATATACTAGTTGCATGCCCGTGCGTTGCTACGGATCCTATTTTTACATAATGCTGGCGAATATATTACATGCAAACTTTCATGTGTAAGAATAAGACATTTACAATTTTTTTGAAATTTCACTTCGGTTGAAGTGTATGTCGACAAAATATATAAGAATGCATCGTTTGAACAATATTTCTTCAAAGGAAAAAATTTACCCCTAAAAGTCAGCTATCTATTTGCACTTCTGCGGCTCTGCGCATTGTCTAGAATTCGGCAAGATTTTGTTCCCATCCAACATCATCGTGTCGATGTCTATTGTCTCCATAACTGCATAGTATAATAAAAATCATATGTATGAAAAGGAAAATTAGTAATAGATTTTCGGAAAGCACAGAAATTTTTGACAAGTATTGTACATATGTCTAAATTAGCTAATATGCGTTCGGCAAATGCTTGGACCCGAGGGAAAAAATAGCACTCGCACGGACAAGTTTTCAGTCACTCACTCACTCACTCACTCACTCACTCACTCACTCGATACGGAAGCAGCCTAAAAAAAAGAATACAAGAAAACGTAGCCCAACATCACTCTTCAGTCTCTGCTCCGCTAGCTAGCTCCCATTCCCAATTCCTTAATGAGATAAATGCATGGGCGGTCCTAATTCTTTCGCCGCTGTGTCAGTTCAGTCCTAATTTTTTCAAACCGCACATCCCAGTCCCATATCTTTTCAAACCGTTCACCGGAGGTCCTAATTCTTTCAAACCGCACATCCTAGTCCCATATCTTTTCAAACCGTTCACCGGAGGTCCTAATTTGACCCGGCCAGCGTTGACCTGCCCGCGTGGCACTTTGACCATTGCCACATCGACAACAATTTACAAAAAAGCCCCCTTCTTCTCCTCCATCGCCGTCCGGACCCTCACCACTTCCTCCCACTTGCTGGAGCCGGCGTACATGTTGGACAGCTGCACGTGGACGCCGCTGTGGTCAAGGCCCAGCTCCGCCAGCCACTCCACCACCTGCTTCCCGAGCTCCACGTCGCCGCCATGCACCCTGCGCGCGATCAGCAGCGCACCCAGGACGTAGGAGTCGGGCTTCATCGGCATCGACCGCGCCAAGTCTACGGCCTCGGCGAGCAGGCCCGCGCGGCCGAGCACGTCGACCGGCGAGCCGCAGTGCTCCACGCCAGGCTCCACGCCGTGGACGGTGACCATGGTCCGGAATATCTCCTTGGCGACGCCGACGAGCCCGCCGCACCCGAGCGCGCCGCACGCGGCCAGCGCGCCGACAACGGCCGCCCGGTTGGGCCAGACGCGGGCTCTGAGCATCCTGTCGAAGAGCTCCACCCGTCGAAGTGTGGCCCGGGATCACCTACGGCGTGGCCGCCGCCATGATCCATGAGGGCATGCCGGAGGCGGCGTTCCGGCCGAGCATCGGGTGCTCCACCTGCCCACATCTGGCGACGAGGCCGCAGCCGCCGGTGCGCTCTAGGAACCCGTCCGGTGGCCGGAGTTCTCGCGGTCGCCTTGTACGACCCACAGGAACCGGTGGCCGGAGTTCTCGCGGTCATCGTCGCCTTGTACGTCTCGCTCTCGGGTGGGGGAGTCCGGCACGGCGGCGCCGTGGCTGGCGTCGGGAGAGGTCCGGTTACCGCAGAGCATGCAGGACCACGATTTAGAAGAAATGTAACTTAGGGGGCTTTTTTGTAAATTGTTGTCGATGTGGCAATGGTCAAAGTGCCACGCGGGCAGGTCAACGCTGGCCGGGTCAAATTAGGACCTCCGGTGAACGGTTTGAAAAGATATGGGACTAGGATGTGCGGTTTGAAAGAATTAGGACCTCCGGTGAACGGTTTGAAAAGATATGGGACTGGGATGTGCGGTTTGAAAGAATTAGGACTGAACTGACATAGCGGCGAAAGAATTAGGACCGCCCGTGCATTTATCTCTAATTTCCTTAATCTCAGCTCCTATCTTCTTCCACGGACTGCTCTCCAGGCCGCCCCCCATGTCCTCGCCGCCTGCTCCCCCACTCGATCCTACCCACCCCCTCCCAACTCCACCGCGCCGTCGCTCGCCATCCAGCGCAGCGCCCTCGCCATCCAACGCTGCTCCGGCACAGCGCCCTCGACCTCCGGCCGTCCGTCCTTCTGTTCTCGCACGCGATGGCATACATATAGATCCAGGACGCCGCCGCCTAGCGCAAGGTGATCGTTGCTGCACCACCGGCCGAAGATGTGCCCATCTCCCATTTCCGCGCCCATTTCCGCGCGTTGACACGGACGGCTCCGAGGAGCGTCGTTGACGTACGGGGTCGAGGGAGCGGCTTTGGCGGACGAGATCGAGGACGGCAGAGGCCTGGCAGAGGTATTGCGTGGTTTCACATCATACCTTGTCGCCGACGAGTTGTCGTTGTGTTAGATTGAATCTGCTACTGAAGGTTGATCACCTAGGAAAATAATAGGTAATCTCTATTTATACATTGGTATATAGATTATTTGATATTTGGTAGGTGCTGGATCACAATCATTTCCATCCGGTAAATGATTCTGCCATGTAATCACAAATAGAATGTGAAATCTTCCTCCATATATGGTATATGATTTTTATTGAGAGCATTTTGAGATGTGCACTCTAGACTTTTTCTTAAGGAAATCCGAAACAATGTTCTCAGTTTTTGCTCACCACGGTCCATAGTTTTCTTGTCCATTCCTTTGGAGTATGTTTTTGGTATTTCTCTTTTGCTTTCTTATATGAAAGCTTACTGCAGGAGTATGAAGCGTTCTGAGAGAATTATGGCATTTTTTTTAGAATTAGGTTGCATGGAAGACAAGGAAGAGCACAAGAGATTTGATGATTGGAGTCCGGTTCTATTATTCTCAAAGGAAGGATGAAATAATTTGATCGAGGAAAGATGTCAAACTACTATGACCTGTAGTAAGGCTATAATCTGCAGCCTGTAAGCTATTGGCAATACCTACTGATAGTTAAGGTATCAGTTTGAAGTTGACCTATATGCATGATCCTTTTGATTGATTTTTGAACAAATTATTACTTATTATAATCTTTACCAAGTTCTATAATGACACGATATTAACATGATGTTGGATATTTACTGAGTAGAGTATGCATAGAAGTTGTGGTTCATGTTCATCTACATTATATTGCAGAAACTATCTCTGAAGGTATGAAACTGAATTTGTTGTTTCTGTTGTGTACTAAATACATCCGGTTGTATCACCTTTCACTCGTAAAGTTTGGTAGACTGACAAGCTCATCTTGGTCGAGCGACATTATCTTTCTATTTCAAATTGAAATATGATAACTACAGCTATAAGCAAATAGAAACTCCCCAAATACTAAGCTTGAGTCTCATGGCAAACTTGAAACTGTCTCCAAAAACAGGGCTGTAAATTATTAATGGCAACATAGCTAAATTATTAATTGAGGCATCCTTTAGAGAAGTACATATAAGGGCCCTTTACGCTATAGTCTACTGATGCTTAATTTGACGGCTTTCTTGACTTAGTGCGATAAGGATCTTCGAGCTGCAACAAATCCTACAGGAGATGCTTCCAGTTCAACTCCTGATGCTCCTTTTTTATCCGTGTTGCTTTAGCTTTCTATAGGAACCTCCAGTTATACACTACAGACATGTAAAAGAAAAATAAATTGACAGTTAGCTATCATTTTGAACCAAAAGGAGCAGCAGCTAGAAAATAGAATGATGATCCCAACATAAGAATCTGATTCAAAGTGCGCATATATCAAAGATTTAAGTGCTAAGGACTTACTTGTAGACTAACTAACCTGATGGTATATGCAACGCTTATTTAAGTGCCCACATATTTGAACACATAAACCTGGCCGGTGTGCAGGTCGTTGTTGCAACGATCTGCCGTCTGTCCATATGCCTTTGCGTCCATTTTGTCGCCCTACAAAAATAGTGCAGTTAATTGCATGGTTAATTGTAATCCTCACAGCCATCTTGTATATGCCATTTCATAACTACCGAACTTTTGATAGAAAGATGTAGTAGAATGTATCTTACAAACTGATCTATGAGGATGGCACAATAGAATGTATTTCCACTCGTAGTATGTTTGATTCGACCACAAACAACTTTTGCAGTAACCTCTCATGATATACTGTGGACGTGCATTGTTTCAATGTCGTGGAATCTCACTTCCCTGCGGAAATTTTTACATAGACAGTTAGATAATGCAAGATAATTAGATATGCAAAACACTGATATCATTCAAGAAAATGATGCAGGACATGTTGTCAGTGTTGATCGAAGGCCAGGCGGCGGGAGCTGGGAGTGCTATCACCCTCATGGAGCATGGGCGTCCCATATTGCCTCGAGTCGCCATCTCTCTGCTAGCAAGGATGGATCAAGCAGGAGGGAGGCTGTTTCGAGCTGGAGATTGCTAGGTTTAAATAGTAGAAAGAACGCATGAGGAAGCGATGATGTTGGCTCATTATTTCCGCTAATTTGGTTGACTGATAATAATTGGCTAAGGCTGATGTTTAGGAGCGAGCTTAATTGGCATGTAATTTCTTTCCTTCTGTGAAAGGGTTATCGATCGCTGAGATTGATGTAATTAATTGCCATGCGTGATTTAAGTACGCAGACAGCGTTAGAGCTCACAGTTGGGCCAGCCCATGTTAGCGACGACCGATCGTAGCGATGTGGGACGAAGGATCGGCAGACTTTTCTGCCAAGTAAACGTACGTACGAACTGCAATCTAATAGTAAAGATTAACATCATGATACATGAGAAAGACTATAAATGTAAAGTTTGTCCTAATGCACGATCTGTTAGCACGATATTATAGATGGTATAAGAATTTTACAGACGACCAACCCTGTGCAATTTTTATTAGGGGTTGTATCTGGAATTAGTAATTCCGGGCTAATGCATAAATGTGACTGGGATATTAACTTTTTACCTATGGCGACCTGAAGAGTTATATGTTAGCTAAGTTAAAACCTCCCTCTCTCTCTATTTATATCAGAAAAACACCCATCAAATCGTACTAACAAACCTACGTTGGAAGCAGTGGTGGAGCCAAGGCCTGGCTAGCCTGGTCAACTGCTTGGGCTCTGTCGGCTAACATTCCATTAAGTTTCGTACAAATCTAATTGTTGCCCCGTTAATTCTTGTGGGCATTCTAGCCAAGTTTACAGCTCAGAAATCTCGCCTATGCTCCATAAATTTACCAAGCTCCCCCACTAATTGGAAGAGCTTTAATGTACCACGCACTGAGCCGTAAATTGGAGAAATAACTATTACGTCCGTCCTGATTTAAGTAGATTCTAAATGGCGTACAAAAATATGTAGTCAAATTTATTTGATGGTGGCTTGGAGGATTAAAAATATGACTACTGCTATTAGCAAGCAATCGTCAGGGGTGTATAAAGGTTCGTGAGATTATAAGGAAAACATTTTATAATTTGAGACATAGGTAGTACTATGTAGATATCACTACGGGAAAGGCTCAAAACGCCGACGGCCGGCTGCCGTCGGCGTACGCTCGCATGCCGTCGGCGTACCGGCGTATCCTCGTCGGCGTAGCAAATATGCCATCGGCGTATCCTCCGGCCGTCGGCGTGCGCTTCGGTGGGACCCACAAGACGCATCCCGTCCGTCTCCGTCAGCCCTCCAGACGCCGACGGCATGTCACAAAAAAAAACCCGGCCGCCCCGCGGTGGGGACGAGCTCGGGACGGGCTGGAGGTGGCGGCGTCTAACGGGGGGAGGACAGTGGCGCTGCAACCATGGCGGGCTTGAGGCAGAACTCCAAGTCCTCCTCCAACTCGGAGAGGAGAAGAGGAGGCAGAGGCACCGTGGCGGAAGGATGGCGCAGTCGCCGGTGCGGGTGGTCGGCGGCTCGAGGTCGGACGGCGGCGTACAGCGTCGAGGACGGCCCAGTCGGCGGCGGCGTCGAGGTGGAGGGCCAAGTGGCCGAGCGACTTGACCGCCGAGCGCACGGTGCCGGTAGGGAGGTTGGCGGCGCCGGGGAAGGCGAGGAAGGCGGCGAGCGAGGCGGCGGGCTCGGGGCGGGGGAGGAGATGTGGGGGACGAGGATGACGAGGAGGGAGGCGAGCGGGGAGGCGGCGGCGGGGTCGGCGCGGAGTGCGGAGACGACGGAGGGGAGGTAGGAGGCCGGGTGAGCGGGTGGCCGCCGTCGGCGAGGATGGAGCCGATGGCGGCGGCGGTGGCGAGCAGGTGGCGGTGCTGCGCGGAGGCGGAGCGGCCGTAGCGCGCGGGGAGCGCCGCGCAGACGTCGCCCGAGTAGTCGTCCAGGGGCAGCGGGGCCTGCGAGGGTTCGTCGGCGTCCACTTCGGCGGACCGGACGAGGACGGCGTCGAGGATGGCCGCCACGCACCCGTACACCGCCGCCGGGGATTCGCGCCTGGGCTCCCGCGCGTGAGATCGGGACGGAGGCGAGATTCACGCCTGGTGATCGATGGTTTGTGTGGTGCGCGTGAGAGGAGAAGAAAAGAGAGGATAAGGTGCGTGTACGTGCTGGTGTGAGAGGATAAGGAGAGAGAAGAGGAGATGGTGCGGTGGTGAGGTGTTCTGGCCAATCATACTACGCCATGTCATCGATCCACACATTCTTTGTCCCAACCAATCAGGATATAGTACATGCATTTGTGTTTCTTTGGCATTTTGAAAGCAGCGTAACTAAATATGAACAAATCGAAAAGATGTGAAACTTGCGCCTTGGGTTGCTTATTTGTTTAACAATTGCAAATAAAAATGATTAATAAAAATTTAATCATATAATTTAAGGTTTTCTTCACTATTTTTGAGGTTTTCGTAAAAAATGGGCAAAATGACCACTGTTGGTTTTGATTGAAAGAGGTCCTATTTTTCAAAAATATCGACGATTACGTGATATAATCACTACTTGTCTATCTTAAAGTTATTTTTGTAAAACTCTCAGGGAAAAGTATCACACACTTATAGTTCATATTTCAATTACTTTCGGAAAATAGGTATAAGGTCATTTAAATAGGCACAATTAGGTAGAAACCTATAACATTCCTAATATTGCTCCATTGTCGATAAACTATGGTCTACTTTGCGTGATAATTGGATCGGTGCCATTTCCACTTTGTGTACTTGCTTCACAAACAATGTCATTTTTTACATTTAAAAAATGAAAAACGATATTTATAAAACTAATTTGAAAGACCTCAGTTCTATAACATTATTTGTCATACCAAGATATAGCTATATCTATTAGGAATTTTCTCGATTTTTACCTAATTATTCCTATTTAAATGACTTTATGTCGATTTTCCAAAAGTAATTGAAATGCTTAACATATATTTCAAAAAAATGATTCACAAAAAAGGTCTATCATCTATAGACATGTATAATTTTCGTGTCAAATGACCAAGTTATGGCCATCCCCATGACATAGTTTGTGATAATGTGTCCATATTTGAAACATAGGGTTGTCTTGGCATGGCAAACATTGTTGCCAAAAACAAATTCCAAATTATTTTAATAAATATCATTTTCTATTTTTTAAGTGCCAAAAATGACTTTTGTTATAGAGAAAATACCAAAACTATGATGCAAAAGGCACCCATCTCATTTTCACCAAGGGACTACATATTTTATGGATCATACCCAAGTATTAGGAATTTTCTCAATTTTTACCTAATTATTCCTATTTAAATGACTTTATGCCAATTTTTCAAAAGTAATTGAAATTGAACTACAAGTGTGTGATAGTTTGGTCTAATTTTTTTACAAAAATACTTTCTAGGTACAAAAGTAGTAAATTTATCATAGAAATATCGATAGTTTTGAAAAATGTGATCCCTTTCAATGAATAGACACGACAGTCATTTTGACTGCTTTTTCACAACAATAAAAGAAATTGAGAAAATACTCAAAAGATGAATTCCTTTGACATGGAGTCCTTTTATATGTACTAGTTTCTTGGAAAAATGATAAACTTGAGTTTTGACAAATATTTCAAAAAAATGCTTCACAAAAAGATCTATCATCTATAGACATGTATAACTTTCGTGTCAAATGACCAAGTTATGGCCATCCCCATGCCATATTTTGTGATAATGTGTCCATACTTGGCAAATAGGGGTGTCTTGGTATGGAAAACATTGTTGCCAAAAATAATTTCCAAAATATTTTAGTAAATATCATTTTCTATTTTTTAAGTGTAAAAAATGACTTTTTAATTAAGCAAGTAACAAACATATGTTATAAAATGTCATGTGCACTGTGAAAAAGATTTTATGGATGTCATATTTGGATTCCTCTCATTTTTCTAATCAATTTAGACATTTAATTTGCTAAATTCCGATTTACGGATTTAAAAATATGAATTATTTCATATTAAAATGGAAAATAGAAAAAAGTATACGCCGACGGAATGTAGAAAAAATAGAAAACTTATACGCCGACGGCGGCCGTCGGCGTATGAAATGTTGAAAAAATAGAAAAAGTATACGCCGACGGCTGCCGTCGGCGTATGTCGGGCTACGCCGACGGTTTTGTTACGCCGACGGCCGCGTTCGCCGCTTTTCTCGCTCGTCTTATACGCCGACGGCCCCGACATTTGGCCGTCGGCGTATAATTAGGCCGTCGGCGTTTTGTGGGTTTCCCGTAGTGGGCTTCTAAAATAAATGGCCCACCAGATTAAACATGTATTTTACCTAAATCCAGAGGAGGACACCGTGAACATGGTTATGAATCACTAAACCTTAGTGGGCTCTCAAAAGAAAAACTCATGGTTCCGTTCATTGTTATATTTGTTGGCAAAACTATATTCTAATTCATAGCGCTAAATCAAAGAGTTACATATGCCTCCTGTACTTATACATTTTTTTCTTCCATTTCATTTCAAAATCACCCTACGGGCGCGGCGTGCTGCCGCGCCAAAGCCTACTAGTTACACTTTAGTCATATACATCGTCTTGTTATGTTGGAGACATATGATTGAAGCGAAGAACCAATCCAAAAAAGTAATCTTAATGGACCCTGCCATCGCTACGCAGCCACGCATTGAGGTGAATGTGAGGGGTGTCGAGGATTACGTCATCTATATGATGCAGCGTATTGAAGATAACGATTTAATCCTATGGCCTTTTAAGGCAACAAGGTAAAGTAATGTTGAATTTTATGAATGATTTAATGTGTTCATTATGGAACTAAGACCACACAACTTTCCTTGACTTGTAACACACTAATAAGTACCATTTTTGTAGATATGGCCACTAGATTCTTGTGGCAATCTCTCTTGTGAATGACAATGTTTACTATCTTGATTCTTGTAGTAACTTCGATATTGAGGTGATAAGCAAGCTTCTTGACAGGTGACTGATTATTTTCATGTACATACGGCACATCTAAAGATATAAACAGTGAGACCCATTGAGCGCACCACAGCGATTTGACATTTCTCGCCGTCCGATCTTTCCCGCTCCACACGTCCGCACCGTCCGATCCCCGCCGGTTCCTGGAGTTGGCATGAACAGGGATTCGCAAAGTCGCTAACCGTACCAACCTTCGTGGACCCACTCTCGCTGACGCCCTCTCCCGATGCACCCTGGAGCCCGAGGGCCCACCTGTCAGCCTCACGTTGCATGTTTAATCGGTGTGGCGGGGTTGTCACATTCGCACTGCGTTCCTCCCATTGGCTGATTTTGTCTATTTACCGTTCTAGGTTTTTAGCGGATGAACTGCGTGCCCTTCTGGGAGAGCGATCTTCGTACGTGGTTCCTTCCCCCTCTCTCTCGCTGACGATGGGGACGTCCCCTCCCGTGGTCCATATGTCGGTTGCCCTGCACGTTTGCGTCACCCATCTCTCCCGTGCGTGGGTTGTTGCTGCGTATTTTCTACAGTATGTTGGGGTACACTCGGTATTTCGCACGATCGTCGGGTACGGTTCACTGTTCGTGATGTCATGGAGAATTCGGACCCGATTTCTCCGTCTAAGCTGGCATCATTCCATTCGTCGACGGGTACGTTGCACTGTGCGGCCGTCAGAAGACTTTTGGGCCCCTTTCGCTGTGTCCTAGCCGGCGTCTCGCCATTCATGCGTAAGGTCGGAACCGACCTAATGGGTTGCCGCTACACTGTGCTGGTTGGAGGGGGTATATAGGTTGTGTTCTGGATTGGATGGTTACTGCAGCTCTCATTTTCCCCCTTTTCTTCTCCCTCGCTGTTCTTGCTCCGCCGTGCTTTTCTCGAGCTCTGCCGTGTTTCCATGGAATCCGTTTGCTGTTCTTCCAGTTACGTTTGTTCCCGTTGAGATCAGGTTGGGTTTTCTTACCGTGCTTTGCTCTATATTTTTTTTGTCGTTCTTTGTTCATGTCGTTGACCTTGTGTTGGATCCATGTGTTTTTGTTTGCTTGTTGCTTATGCGGTTTGTTCTTTGTTTTCTGGGTGTCTAACATTTCTTTCCTGTCCGTTGCTTTGTTTTGTCGCAGGTCGCCGGTTAACTGGTTTTCCGTTCATCGGGCTAAGGTCAGATCTGTTTTCATTGTGTTTACTGTTATACTGTTCTTATGGTTGATCTGCGTTTTGTTGTTTGTTCGTTTGTTGCTTGCTATCGTGTGATTTCTGGGATACTGTTGGTATGTTTTTTTTCTTGCTGCTTGATTGTTTGTGTTTTTTTTTCGTGCTATTTCATGCTTATGCAGTTTGTTCATCTTTGTTTAGTGGCATTCTCACGTCTCTTTTCTTTTCGTTGTTTTGTTTTTCGTAGGTCGCCGGTTTTCTGCTTCGGGTTGCGGTGCATGGCGTGGCGGGTCTTGCTTCCTGTTCGTCGGCACCGGTTGTTGTTCACGTATGAATCAACCGTGTTGTTCATGTGCCTAATCTAATTGTATGTTCTGTTCATTGGTTGCCCGGTTTGTGTCTTCAAATTTCCATGCATGTTTATTTGTTCTTTCCATACTTTTTTGTTGCATATCGGTCTCTTGCTATTTTCGTTTTATATCCTTGTTGTTGCGTTTCTTTCGTGCTTTTCATATTTGTTTTGTGACCTCTTTTGTCTTTTTTCCTTGCAGGTCGTTGCTTACTCGGGAATATCTCAGATGTAAGTGTTCTTTTGGTCCATTTTTGGCTTCGGGTTCCTGTCATTTCTGAGTTATCTTGGTTGGTGGGCGCCGCCGGCTCCCCGTTGGACCTGGTCGGCTTACTGGTGTGTTGTTCGTTCGGGTTAAGGTCGGTTCTGTCGAGTTGTGTTTGTGCTTTCTTGCCGTGTTTCTCTGTCTGTTTTTCCTTCTTTGTTTATATTTTATTTTTTTGATGTTTGGTTTTGTTCGTGCTTTTAATATTTGTTTTATGATCTCCTTTGCCTTTTTTTCCTTGCAGTTCTTTTCTTAGTCTAGAATATCTCAGACGTGCGTGGTCTTTGTTTCCTTTTTGGCTTCGGGTTTCTGTCATTTCTGAGTTATATCTTGGTTGGTGGGCGCTGCCGGCTCTCCGTTGGAGCTGGTCGGCTTACTTTTGTGTTGTTCTTCGGGGTTAAGGTCGGTTCCATCGAGATTTGTTTGTGATTTCTTGCCGTGTTTATCTGTTTGTTTTTCCTTCTTTGTTTATATTTGATTTGCACGCTTTTTTGTTTCTTTCGTGGTTTTTAGTGTTTCCTTTTTGGCTTCGGGTTCCGTTCATATCTGAGTTATTCTGGTTGGTGGCCGCTGCCGGCTTCCCATTGGAGCTTGTCGGCTTACTGGTTTGTATTTTCTTGTCGTGTTTATCTGCTTGTTCGTCTTATTTTGTTTTTATCTTGCTGGTCGTGTTATGATTCCGTGTTATTTAGTTGTCTGTTGCTTTTGCGTTTTGTTCTTTTTTCTTTTTCGTTGTTTCGTATATTCAGCTCTACACCGAACCTTTTGCTCTCTCTCCCCACGTCCCATCAAATAAACCACACGATGTATCCCTCGCCTCCTCAATAGCCGGCAACGAAGATTTCACCAGAAATACGAGAGCAATACGAAAAAGGATAAACCTATATTCATTGAGTTTAATGATCAAATATTCCAACACTCGAAAAAAATCAAGTTTTCGTCATGCAGTCGAAGAAAAATTACTATACCCAAAGAGAGTACAAGACTGGCATCGACCACACTGTTCGCAATCTAATGAGTCGTCGTGCTAAAAAAACAGGACGGTGAGTATCGGAACATTGATTACGCCGACTCCAAAGAGACGGCCTGAGCACACGGTGCAGTAGTGTGAAAACCTGGAGTCGGCGAGTCGGCGGGGTCGTGTGGTTCATTAAGACGGGAACCTGGAGTCGGTGGGGTCGTGTGGTGCATTAAGACGGGAATCTGGAGTCAGCGGGGTCGTGTGGTGCATTAAGAAAGGAACATGGAGTCGGCGGTAAGACGGGAACCTGGAGTCGGCGGGGTCATGTCATGCATTAAGACGAGAACCTGGAGTCGGCGGGGTCGTGTGGTACATTAAGACGGAAACCTGGATTCGGCGGGGTCGTGTGGTGCATTAAGACGGGAACCTTACGATAGGTGAACATTACACATAACAACAAACAAACACAGTGCACATTATTATTTTTGGTTTCTATATTATTTTTCAGTTCGTTAGCTTAATGGTTTGTTGTTCTTCTGGTTAAAGTTAGTTCCTCTGAGATTGCGGAGGGGCGAACGCAGGGGTTTGCACGGAAGAAAAGGATGTTAGTTAATACCAGTACGGCCGGTTGTAGGGGTTGGTATGCTTAACGAGTTTGCGAGTCCGTGTTCATGTTGGCATGATCGTACTATAAACCAGGTTGGCAAAAGGCTTCGCAAAAAACAGGATTCATATGCTTTTCTATGTGGTAATATTTCTATGTTGTAGGTTTCAAAAGGAAAACGCAGGATCTTGCGATCCACCTAGACGTCTTTTTTTAATCTTTTCTGCTATGTACCTCCGCACCGTTCGATCCCCCCGGTTCCTGGAGTCGGCAAGAACAAGGATTCGCAAAGTCGCTAATCGTACCAACCTTCGTGTGCCCACTCTCGCTGACGCCCTCCCCGGTTGCCCCCTGGAGCACGAAGAATGAGAACGAATTTCCTCTTGTGTTTTATGGGATGCTAATTTTGTTTTAGCAAATGGTTTGCCTTTGATTTGACCGTGTTTATCAGTAATTCTATGTTTTTCCTACGCGGTCTCACGTGACAAATTTGCATATCTATTGGGGCTTCTGTCACGGATAGGCAGAGGGGTTCAATCGTGTTTTTAAATTGACGTGACAACTCTGGTATCCTTTGCAGGGGACCACTTGCCGGTTTATTTAAATAATAGTCGTGCTGCTCGTTCGTATTACTTGACCCTCTTCACAGATTCGTACCAACATTTAATTCTCCCACTTACTAGAATCGGTTTACCTCATTCATATGCCCATACATAGAACCAAGTTCAGATAGGTTGAGGATGGACCTGACACGCGTGTAGGCACACTATAAAACTGGAGTTTATTTTTCCTACCTGTGAAAAGAGTCATCCTACATAACTCAAACTTCCATCGATGAACAATCTGAAGATCGACGTCGGCGTGCTCCGCTGCCGGATCTGCTTGAAGCCCTCAAAACCTCCCGTATTCAAGGTCGGTCGTCCTCTCGCAAACTCTATCACTCTTCGTCTGTTTACTCCTACAAAAATGTCCTTCCACGAAATTTGATCTCTGTAGTGCACCCGCGGTCATCTGGCATGTGGCCGCTGCGTCGGCGACCTTCCCAGTAATCGGTGCGAGTACGGATGCGGCGTGTTCAATCATGACCCGGCCATGGACGACGTCGCTTCAGCCGTAACATTCGAGTGCCCCAACGATGGTTGCAGAACCACGGTCGCCTACCACGAGTTGCACGACCACGACATCGTCTGTCCGCACGGGCCTGCTTCTGCTCCAAGCCCGGCGTCTGTTCTGAGCATCGCTGTGCGCCAACGGTTATGGTTGAATGCCCTCACGACGGATGCGGGAGCCTTATTGACTATCATTGCATTCAATCTCACAAGATTGCGTGCCCGTTCGTTCCATTGATCTGCATGGAATCCGACTGCGACTTCGCCGCTCCGTCCGCAGCACTCGCCATCCATCTCGCATCGGCTCACTCGCTTGAGGTGCGCTCTATTGTGTATGGTGAACCCATGGTGTGCCAGATCGTGGAGCCGATGGTTTCGGACCACCCGAAGCTCATCATGCAAGGAGAAGATGGCGTCATGTTCACATTGCTTGTCGACAAGCTTGGCACAGGTACCATTGTGGCTTTGGTTTGCTATAGACTGGACACGTGCTTTACGCGACGGTACACGGTGAGTATGTCCACTGATGGCCCACTAGGACGTTCGTTGGAGCGCAAGTGGACTGATATGCTACATGCGGAAATCGAGGTGTCGAGCAGCGCGGCGCCGGGCGACATCGAGATCGAGCAGCTAACGTCATACTTCGTGGTGCCGCCAAAGTACCTACTTGGTGCTGGTACGGTCAAGGAACTGCGTTTGATCATTGACATCACAAATGAATTGATTTAGTGAAGTTGTTAGATAGTCTATTAGTGGTACCAGAATTGTTTACTATTTTGTTTGGGAGATTTTGCTTTCTGGGGACGGTTTATTTGAAATGTAATAGTCTTTGTTTTTATGTGTCACCCCGACTCCAGGGAGCCGGCATGATCAGACAACGCATTATCGGTAGAGCAGAATGCAACCACACGACAACTCGAACAGATCGGCAATCAATGCTGCCATTCCACAGTTAAGTCGGCAACCACTCGGAACCATCTCCGCCTTAATACACTGTCAGATCATGCCAGCTCCTTGGAGTCGGCGTGACAGACGTCCCCCAATAATAAATGACACCTAGGTCGGTAACCACTCGGAACCTGTCTACTAGATGACAGAATCTCGCCGACTCCCTCGAGTCGGCAACAACCAGGAATCGGCATCTCCAACGAACTACAGACAACAACTGTTCCCTTCATTAAGCCGGACACCAAGGCGAAATGGGTGTCATCTTGGCGCTTGTGTTTCTGGCTTCCGTCGATCCAGGTAATATACACAATTATATACTTCATCTGAGGAATGGAATCCACATTCTTGAAAACAGTAAGAGGGCGCCGATCAGGCCTCGGGAGGAACGAAGCCTATCATGCCAGCCCGGTTTCCCTTTGACGTGTAGTAAGGTGGACGCCGCCGGTTTCCTGGAGTCGGCTTGATCGCACGCCAGAGAGCTGAAATCGCTGTGGGCAGCTTGTGGAAATTCTTTCACACATAGGAGTACACTGGTTATCCATGTTTTTGCCTTAAAAGATACCTCCGTCCGCTATCCTGCCGGCTTCTGGCCGACTGTTAACGCAGCTAAGGGTTGCTCAGAGAGTTTAAGCCGGCGACATTTTGGAACGCCCGACATGTCATTTTCGAGTGCTGAACAGTTACCATGACGATAGAGAATAGCTTTGTCAGGTACATGGTATTTGCACCAGTTTTTTATAGTACATGACGTGCTAAACGAAGAACACCACATAAACATAAATAGAAAATAGAGTGGATTACAGGGATATTTACTACTGGATACAATCAACGGTCTTTCTTATTAGATAACTGGGCACACAGATGCTTTCTCTTTTCCTAGAGAGCTTTCCTACGTAGTCCGCGTTCCAATCCTGTTCTAAAGACGTCATGTGATTTACTCCTGTCAGACTTGCTGTGCTCATGTTAACCAGGTCCTCCCATGGAAACAATTTTGTTGAAGTCGGGTCCTCCCATCGAAACATTTCTATGCGAGCCTGCTCCTGCCATTGTTGTCTGAAGCCGGTAGTATACACATGCAGTGTTACAGACTCTTAGTACGAACTGAAATTTACAGACATGTATTCCTCCATATGATTACAAGGCGGCGTCATCTGAAATTCCGAGTCTTCCACTTTTCTGCAGTACTCAGTAGTAGCTGATCAAGACGGATTGGACGGTCTTCATCTTCAAGGGAACCTATTCCATAGCCAAATACATAGTTTGATTCCGGATGCCAGGAGAGGTGATCATAATCATAGGATCAGATTTCCGACAGATCGACGTAGTAGATACTTCCGGGTTCGACAGTGGGGACTTTTCTGCTGTCAATTGCAACAGAACGGTTTATGCCGACGAAGAGGGCATGCTTGCCGATGCCCCTGACGGGCACAAGGGCTAATTCGTATGTGTCTACCCGGTAGACCACAGGGTCGTCATGTCAACATGTTCGCTAATAACAAGAAGAAGCTCATCCTCTAATGACACCAGGTAGAACCTATTTCTATGGCTCTGCCTGTTGAAAGCTGGACCTTCGATGATTTTCGTCATCCTGATCGTTCGAACAGTGCGACCAATATCTGAGTCTTTAGTTGCCGGGATGGTACGTATGATGGATCCGTAGTTGTCGGTCACGTATACTTCGTCACGGTGTGTAGTCATGCTGGAAAGTATTCCAAACCACTCCAAGGACGGGAATTCTCCTTCTCCAAATCCTGAAGGAGTCTGACCCTCAGTCGGTGTTTTTGTCGGCCCATCTGACATATCTATTCTGAAGGTTTGATACAAATACCATCGTCGGGGAAGTCAACACGGTAATGGAAGTCATTTTCTCCGCTGGTATCTGTGCCCGGAAACGGAGGATGGAACCTGTGAAGGGGTTAAGCAAGCGCATCTTATACAGCCATGCCCTTTTTTCCTGGCAGAACGAGGCCGGCTGTTGTATCTGCTACGTAAAAATAATTACTGCAAAAATAGGTGGATTGAAAAAAGGGTTATTTTTTCCATGGTTATTGACATACAAACATAAGATGCGAAAATATATATTTTGTGAACCTGGAAACGTCGTCGGGGATGGATTTATCACTGATTCGACCAGTCGACCAGTGGAGGTGTTCAGGAATGTGACTTTCTGGTCGCTATATTTCTCAAGCATAATCCATCTGTTAACAAAGAACTTGGGGGGGGGGGGGGGGGGGGGGTTCTGTGGCGCGTCTCCAGTTGTTGCAGGTCGCATGGAGAGATGAATAATAGTCGACGTCGTCGGACTGGATGAAGGAGTCGTCTATCTTCTTGATGAGGTCGTCTGGGAGATCAGACCAACCAGTAGCGCCGTCCATCCGTGCTGCCATTGAAAGTGGAATTCTGGGATAGGAACGGTGTTACTCCTATGCTGTGGACTCAAAATGGGACGATGGATCTCTGGTGCGTTTGTTAACTGCAGTTTCGCGATGGGGGATTTATAGCCTTATGTGAAGACAGATGGGTTTTATCGGGAATCAATCCGCTAAAACGGTCAACATTCGTGCATCGGGTGAGTAATCGTCCTTAGTGGAGAGGAGACAACGCAATTGTGAGGAAATGTGCTGAATTTGTGTTTATTTATTTAGACGAGTAGATCTTTTAGTATGCGGTTGGGAGAGCGGTTTAAAAGTAGAGGTGATTAATCCATTTGATTATATAGGAGGCTTCATCACAAGTTCGTTGGTGGTTACATGCTATTTAGTTGCTCGAATTAGTTTTCTGTCTACTATTTGTCTAATTTAGTCCTCGACCTTACATAAGGATATAATTATTTGTACCCGTTTATTATTAGCATTGTGTGTGGCGTGTCATCAGAACAAGATTGGGGGGCGTGCACAGTAGCTTTTCGCTAGACGGGTTTCCATGGGCCTGATCTTTACTGATGAAGTCCCGTGAGGACAAGCCGTTGGCCGGTGTAGTGATTACTGGGAGGAGTGATTGCGACGAGACGTTATGTTCGCTCCAACGGCTTGTCTTCATGCATAGACGGCCAGTCGGTCATGCATCTATAAACATTTTAGAGGTAAGACGTGAGTGGTCATGTTTTCAGTTACGACATATGTGTTTCTTGGTTTTTTCTGATCCATGGGTTGGGGGAGGAAGATGAAGCCGAAGGGGATAAGGGTGGAAATGATGTTACTATTGAGCCAGCTGACGTTTCGTTTAATGCTGTGCCCTCTGTACTTGCGCGTGGGAGCCCGTTGTGTCGTGATGATGTCCGTTCCTTCCTGAGGCAGGGCGGCGAGGGTCTGCGTATAATCTTATCAGTCATGTGAGTGGATCTTTCAGGCATGCGGTTGGGCAGATTAATCCATTTATAATCGTAGGAGGTGTCATCACGAGTATGTTGGTGTTTGCATGCCATTTAGTAGTTGCTCGAATCTGTTTTCTGATACTCCCTCCGTCCCAAAATAAGTGTCTCAAATTTACACAAAAGTGGATGTATCTATACATGTTTCAAGTCCAGATGATGGAGGGTCTATTATTTGTCTTATTTTGTTCTCGAGATTACTCACACTGTTTGTTGGCCTTTTCTAGGAAGCTGATTTTGTGTGTCTTGACCCGTTTGGCGTGTTGCGTGTGTAACAGCAATACACCGCGTAGGTACAGTAGCGGGTAAATTAAATGGGCCCCGAATAAGCCGGCACGGAAGGTTGTGCACGCGGACTCCAGCTCGGTAGACGTGAAGCTCACTCGGCAGACCTGAGGCGCCAGTGTGTGACTGTGTGAGTGGCCGAAAATAAATACGGAGTAGTGAGTCTGACCAGACATGCGTCATCCCGAGGCTGCTCATAGAAGTCGGCGCGCGTGCTGGTTTAATCGCGGTGCCATTAAGTCGGCTTCAACGTGTGCCGTTAAGCGAGATAACACCTCCTCCAAAGGAAAGGTGACCCCCGAGAACGGTGCGCCGAGTACAGGTTACCGGCTTAATGCACCACCCAATCCCCTCGACTCTAGGTTGCCGGCTTAATGCACCCCCGATCCCGCCGACTCCAGGTTGCCAGTTTAATGCACCACCGATCCCGCCGACTCCAGGTTATCATGTTTCATTTCTGAGGCGTGCGCAGCGATGGTCTTTTGGGGGGGGGGGGGGGGGGGGGTTATGCATTAGCTTTCATTTTGTTTCCTTGCTGGCTTGTCCGTCTTAATGCACCGTCGGCGCACGAAGAAAACGTGGTCCAACCACCTACGCCAGGTAGTGAATTAAAACCAGAGATAAATGGTGTATTTTACCAGACACGCGTTCGGAAGAGTTCTGGATGAGCCGGTTTAAAGTTAGCTGACGTACATGTTCAAGGCCTAGAATTGTTTATGGAAAAACGGGCAAATAAAATCGCCGTATTTCTGAGCAGTACCTGTTCGTACAGATTTTCATAGAGGCACACTGTTGGCGAATGATCTCCAGGAAGATTCAATATCGACTCCATGGAGCCGGCGGGATCAGATACCCGTTAAGGTAAAATTGATGTGGTAATATAGGCGTCGCAGTGCCAGGGGTTCACGTGTATTGACAGCGTAGACATCCAAAATATTTATTAGAGTAACACAGAAGCTCATCAGCCTGGCATACAAGATCCGACTTCACGAAGCCGGACGGGGTAAAACCGACGTTTGGTATGAGAGGGTAGTTGTGCCATGATTATGTGAAGAACGTGCGGGTAGGGGTGAAAACGGTACGGATTATTTCCGACCGATCGACCGGAGGCTCACGGAAGGCAAATACGGATTCGGTTGGATAGTTGACGGATACGGTCACGGATACGGATAGTTGACGGATACGGTCACGGATACGGATAGTAATCCACGGATACGAAAAAGGATGTGGTTTTACTAATATTCGTCCGTATCCGAAGATATACCATATTTCACGGTTATATCCGACAAGTATCCACTGCAGTATCTGGCAAATAATACCTCAAACCTTAGGTGACCGAGGTTTGGGCAAGATATAACTTAATTACTTACACAACTCAATAAAAATCTTGTCAAGGCCTTACCATGTTTGTGAATCACATTCGTTGGAGGCACCCTTAGCCCATTCAAGGGCAAAACTAAGTAGCCACTTGGAAATGAAAGTATGAGTTATTACAAAATTCTTTGTCTTAGAATTACACAATACATAAAGTTAATGTGGAGTAAGTTGATTCATAATATTCTCTATATGTCAGTCCTATTTTCAAAAATACATCCGACAAAATGTTTATCCGCAACCGAACCATATTCGCCCCATATTCGATCCATATTCGTAACCGGCAGGATCCGATTCCGTATTCGTATCCGGCCACTATCCGCTCCGACTCCGTATCCGGAAAAAATATGGTTACGGACATGGTTTCACTATTATTCGACCATATCCGCTCCGTTTTCACCCTACGTGCGGGAAGGTACACAGGTGGCGAGCTGACACGTTGATCTCAAAATGGTATTCTTGAAATATTTTTTAATGATAAACGATATTATGACGAACAGAGGGACTAGCACGGAAGAAAGGGATGCCAATTAATTAAGCCGGCACTGCCGGTTGTAGGGAAGGAGTCTTCCCACACCTACAAAACAACGGGCACATGTCTTAAAACGCACTACATACAAAGAAACACTAAAGTAAACACCAACCCTAGAACCTACTTTTCAACCACATCTTCATTTTTCTAAACATCTTCCAGTGTAATCGGGTCCATTATTTTTCGTTGCCGGATCCATTGTTTTTCGTTCTTCGAGCACCTGGACAAAAGGTCGTCGAAGTTAAGAGTTGGTGTATTGGACTGATTGAGCGAACTCGACATTTTTCGGGCATCGTTCCCAATGGTAATATTCACGACAGTGTCGTGCCGGTTATTTACTTGCACCGTTTCCTTCTTGGTTCCAACATCATCATCAGAATCTGCTTCCAGTGTAGTAGAAGAACGAAAAGAAACCATTTTTCTAAACATCTTCCTGCGTTGTCGGGTCCATTCTTTTTTGTTCTTCGACCACCTGGACAAAAGGTCGTCGAAGTTAAGAGTTGGCACATTGGATTGATTTAGCGAACTCGGCATGCTTCGGGCATTGTCCCCAATGGGAATATTCGCGATAGTGTCGTGCCGGTTATTTGCTCGCACCGATTCTTTCTCGGTTCCAACATCATCATCAAAATCTTCCCGTGTATCAGAAGAACGCAAAAAATCATAGCCAATAGTTCATGTAGCCTAAATTAGAAAATACTGTACGATATATATACTCTACTTAACTTAAATAAAAAAATGTTGTAAGGCAGAGAGCATATACAGAACAACATCTCAAAATTATAGAACCACAAAACGAAATGGTATGTATGTGGTCCATTGTTTATGTTTAGTGATGTCTGCAGGAAATCGTATCAGGTAAGCACGTATACTTCTGCGTGAGCTGCTTATTGGTTGGTTTAGTACGTACTTCCTCTTCCTCGCCATCGAAAGCCTCTTCGTACGCCGTCGTCTCTATGAGAGTTGAGGCGTTGTCGTGGGGGCCCTTGTCGCCCGGCTGCTGCAGGTGGTCGATGATAGCAGGGGCCAAACAATTTTCCTCCACATGCCCCTGGAGGAGATTAACCACCGCGGTCACGACGGCCGGGGTACCACTCGCGCGGCCATTAGTAGCCGCAACTACAACGACGACATCCTTCTCCTGCAACTTATCTACCATGGCGTCATCTGTTCCTCTTGTCCGTTCTATCGCCAGTGGTGGGTGTGTGACTATGTTTGCGGCAGAGAGCGGTGTGGGAGGCGGGTGTGTGATTGTGTGAGTGACGAGGAGCTGTAGTTATTAGACGTAGACATGGTAGGTGATGCATCCGATGCTTCGAGCGTCCTTTGCTGTCTTAACGTAGTGTGTGGGTGTTCTCAATGCTTCTTTGCCAAGGTCTGCATGTCTATGGACTCTTTGTGAGACGAGTTGGACTCGTCGGCACATAAGCAGACCGTGATTTAATGTTAGGAATAAATGCTGTGTTTGACCGACGATGCGGCGTCGCGGTACTGTTTATCCCCACGGATCTGTTTCCTGTTTATTTTTTGTCTTATTTTGTCCTCGGTTTTACATATGGATATAATTATTTATACCCGTTGATTATTAGCATCGGGTATGGCGTGTCGTCAAAACAGGGCTCGGGGGGTCGTGCGCCAAGACGCACCCCTAAATCTAGTTTATCTAGACATCACATGATATACCTATGTTACTATCATTACATACTCCTTCAGATCATTCCGCTACTGCCAGATGCACCGAAATCCTATAGCTATGAAGGGTTTTGCCAGTCTAACTCACTTCCCCAATTATAAGGTTAGTTTCCCCCACCTGTGTTAATATGGCTGCAAAAACATTAACTGAATTTTCTGCTACATATGAAAGTGTTCTCTCCGCTATTTGTCTCAGTGTGGCCAAGAGTCGGAGAATTCAGCTCCTAGATTGAGCGGGTTCTATGTTGCCAACCATATTAACATGATGATGGATTGGATCACAAATGGAGTAAAATGCGAGGTATTAAAACATCTTTTGTTTTGCAAATGCAAAAATATTCTTATTTTTGTGTAATTGCTCATAATCATTCATAACAATTAGAGCTCATTATCTGCAGCATTCGCAACTTGAGGAGAATGAACTGTCGGGAAACTATATAGGAGAGCTCCGCTTGAAAATGACAAATTTCCTTGGAAAGGTGATGGATCAGATGCCCGATGGTGTGTTTGTGGTTAGACACATATGATTTTCAAACTTCTCCTTGTGTATGGTGTTACCTAGCTTAGTTGTGGATTTTTCGTCCCATTGGAACATTTACATTTCGGTGTATGCACTGTAACTGTACTAAACAATGAGTTACCGTCCATTTGAAAATATAAATGGTCTGGGCCTGGCAGAAACTGGTAGCACAATCTGGAAGCGGTTTTTAAAATAAATCCCAGGCTTTCAAATCCGGTTGTAACGCCCGGGAAACACCGGACGGTCCGCAGATCTAAAAGCGGTTTTTAAAATGGACCGCTTGCGGGGAGGGAGACTCTTCTTAGTCACGACCGCCGCCTGCGCCATTCCAGATAGTCCATTAAAATCCGGAAGAACCGGACCTCGGAAGCTGTCGTAGGCATTGGCCGCCTCTGTCGCCAGCGACGGCTCGAAAATACGCCTGCCTCGGGATGCAGAGGCGGGTCATTTTAAGAACCGCCTGAGGGTCTAGTTTCCCAGTCAGACTTCAGAACCGGCTCCTCGCAGCTGGATTATCCTCAACTGTTGCTCTGAGCCGGATGGGAAAACTGGCTGAGCCCCATGGCCGGGATGCGGCTGTAATGCTCGGATCTGTAGTAGTGAGGTATAATGCTACACCAACCAGAAGACATTGTTGGCATCAAAACTATCCTCAGATACCTCCAAGGTACCCAAGATCTTGGATTGTTCTATAAAAGAAACCAAGACTTGTCCATGGTGGGATATACATATGCTGGCTATATGTCTGATCCCCACAATGCTAGATCACAGACTGGATTTGTATTTCTCTGTGGTGGTACAACCATTTCTTGGCGGTCCTTCAAACAGACCCTAGTAGCCACGTCTGCAAACCACTCAGAGATAATTGCGATGTATGAGGCTGCACGAGAGTGTGTTTGGCTCACACGAATGACAAGTCACATCCTAAAGTCATGTGGACTCAATGTCGTTGATACCCCAACCATTATCTATGAAGATAATGCTGCTTACGTTGCACGAATGCAGATGGGCTATGTTAAGAGCAATCTCACTAAGCATATTGCTCCTAAATTCTTCTACCCTCATGATCTCCAGAGGAGCGGGGAAGTAAAGATCTTGCATACTAAGTCATGTGAAAATCTTGCTAATTTATTCACAAAGTCTTTACCTCCACCTAGTTTTCTCCGATGTGTTCATGGCACTGGAATGAGACGACTTAGAGAGATGCAAGGTTTAGGGGGAGCCCTGAACCATAGCCCATAATATGAGATCTTAGAACCCATATTGATCCCGAAGATCAAAACTAATCCTGAAGATAAGTTGTTGTACTCTTTTTCCCTTAGTGACTTTTCCCACAGGGTTTTCTCACTCAAGGTTTTTAACGAGTCAACAAGTGCAACATAACTTGCGTGTGCAATGTACTCTTTCTCCGTTAATCCCTTTTTCCCACAGGATTTTTGGGAGGAGTTTTAATGAGACCTGTGCATTCCACGGTATAAGCCAAGGGGAGTGTTAGGAAATATATCATCATTATCTTTGGAGGCCAAAGATTATCCTTGCTAGCTTCCTTGGATGTTAAGGGAACGCACTCCTTGTTGACCAAGGGAAACTTGATAAGCTTGCTAGCTTACTTGGATGCCAAGGATCCATACTCCTTGCTAGGCAAGGCGAACGTGATCAGATTTTTATGTGGGCAAAATACTTAAAATGCACCTGAAATGAGCCTATAAATAGAGGGAATGCGAGAGCTAGAGACATAAGCTTCCTGAGATTTGTAGTACGTGCAACACATAATAATAAAGAGCTCTCAACTTTCTCTCTATTTGGTGTCTTTCTTGATCTTGTGATTGTGCCCCCGTGTATGTGGTGATTGGAAGCAAGTGTTGAACAACACCGTTTCTTAACAGGCTCTACATTTGATGTAACCGTGTTTTGTTTAGTTACTCAATAACTAATTTTTTCCCATGTTAATCAATAGCTAGTTTTGAGGTGAATCAATAACTAGTTAACTACTGAAAAAGTAGTACTCCTAGAAAATAAATCAAATCAGTAGGTCGAACAGAAAAAACGTCTGTTCAAATAGGCTCTTGCTGCCAGCGGACGAGGAAGCCGCAGGCCCCAGAAATCCGCGCAAGTGCCACGGCGACCAGGCAACCACCGGCGACCCCTCCTCTACTCTATCCACTCCCGCCCGCGCTCGCTCGCAGTCGCAGCTCACCCCCGGCACGAAGAGATGATGCTGATAAGGCCGCGGTTCCTCTCCCCCTCGCCGCCTTCCTCCCGCCGCGAGCCCCTCCTCCCCGCCCTCTCCCGCCCCGAGCCGTCCAGAATCTTCTCCTCTCCTACTCCTCCTCCGCTCGCCCGCCCGGCCGCCAGCCCCGACCCTCCCCAGCAAGCGCCCGCCTCCCAACCTCCGCCGCCTCACCGCCCGCATCGTCGACCTCACCCGCCGCCGGCAGCTCGCCCAGGTACGTACGGCACTCCGACCCATTAGTCCCGTTGGTTTTGGACGGGTGTGGTTTCTGACCCGCGGTTTCTGCTGCGCGCGCGTCGGCCGGCGCAGATCATGGCAGAGGTGGAGGCGTCCAAGCGGCGGGCGCGCTCCGGCAGGGGCGGGGGGATCAACATCATCGTGATGAACGCCGTGCTCGAGGCCTGCGTCAGCTGCGGCGACGTCGACCTCGCGGTCCAGCTCTTCGACGAGATGCGCGGGCCCATGGGGTGCGGCGTCGACAGCGTCTCCTACGGTATCCTGCTCAAGGTATACATGCCCTCTTTCCCCACACGTCACATGTACCATTGCTGTATGAGATTGGTGCTCCATTTCGAGCTTTTGCGTGATACTCAAAGTCACCACACCCTATCAACTTCGTTAAATTTCCACCTCAGATTGTCTGAACCATCAATGTGTCAGCTTACTATCGATCAACAACGCCCTTCTGTTTCTCCTGCTCAGAGTATTTCTTCTCTACGTCACATACATGCTTGCATCCTCTAAGGGATTAATTAACTTCAATGGTACCTTCTCAAAGTATGTGGTGGAATAATTATTTTCCACCCATGTGTTCTGCTGATTGCTTAGTTCAACTGAGGATCTGCTAGAATCTTACAATTTAATGTGCTCTAATTGAAGGGTCTGGGGATAGCTAGAAGGATTGATGAAGCATTCGAGATACTGGAATCAGTTGAGAAAGATACTTCTGTTGGGAGCCCCAGGCTCTCTGCTCATCTTATTTGTGGTTTTCTAAACGCCCTTATCGAAGCAGGTTCGTGCAACATGGATAATCTTACAGTATATTTGTATGTTGCATCAGGTGCATTGTCCCTTAATGCACAAAACCACTAGAGACGTCTGAGAAGACCACTAGAGTAGTCTGAGAAGAATACTAGTACGAGAATAAGTCACTGCTCGGAATTTCTATAGTATTGAACAGCCTATTCATAAAGCTCAATTGATATCAGAAATTCAGAATCGAAGTCCTAAAATTTGATTGGGTCATCCTTGGGAAAGCAGTATTCCTGGTATCGAAATTATAAACAGTACATGCACTTGCCCCAAAAATATAGTGTTAGTTTTGAATGAGTAAATTGTATATTATTCCACTTATATTGAAATGAATTGCATAAAACACCACATTAATTACAATCTAGTTTCACTCAGTGCCACTGCCACCCTAACTTGGTGACCTGTTCAGACCTGCTCAGTAGAATGCGACTCTTTTGTTATTTTTCTGCGTCGGTTTGTGGCTGGACGTTGTTGCAAGCGATATGTACCGTTTGTGCAATTTTTAGTCTTTTATTGGTCTATTTTCATGTGTAAGAGCCCCAGGCACTGTGTTGCTGTCTATGTGGACACTTGGTATGAGAGAACTGGACGATCTTGGGTGAATTGCAGCACCATGTCATCACTTCTGGTGCTATGTGAAAAGATTAATTAGATGTGCCGCTTTAATGTCAATACATGTAGACGAGTTTGAGTTCTGTTTTATTCTACATGGCACTACTCTATATTTAAGTGTATAATGCACGCTAATGCATTAATATAGAGATATACATTAAATACCACCAAGAGGGTGCTCTGAAGACTATGGCCTCTTTAGGTGGGAGATGAGATTAGAGATAGATTTGACTTTTCTCATTGTTCTAGCTTCCTTTTTAAATAGAAGTGCAGTTTTCTTTTTGGAATAAACCAACATGCTTCCTTTTAGGGCTCCCTAACAAATAGGTCTAGCCTCAGTTTACGGTTGCTGAGTTGTGCTGTGCTGAACATATTTAATAATCTGCTGCGAAAAAAATCGCCATGGAAGTAGGAAAACGCTGGTAAAACTGGTTAGACGAACAAGATTATCATAATCCACCGCATTGCCAAATGGAGCCCGTATGATAGAGTATTTAAGGAGATAACTTGGCTATCAAGCCACTAACAATCAGAAGATAAGGCTGTTGTTACAAATAAACTTGCCATCGGCTGCATCTCTTGCAATATCTGTATGAAATGCATGTATTACTGAATGCCGACTCGTATAGTGGAGATAACGAAAGGAGATATCACTAAACAAAGGCTCTGGGTGTTTTTTTAATGTTGCATACAAAGTATAGAGGGGACTAAGTTTGATTGGTTGCTTGTTAGTTATGATCATGTACATGTTCTCATTACATGTCTACCTACATTAGATAGCCGGTTACTGATGAAGTTGTACTTCAATTTGCCCAGGAGATATGAGGCGTGCCAATGCTCTTGTTGCCCGTTTTCGCCAAGTTCTTTATGAAGGCCACTCTGTGTTACTATACAACTTACTGATGAAGGTATATTTTAGTTGCCCTTACAGATATTTCGCTAATTAAGATGGCTGTCCTTTTTCATTACTGTCTCAGTTGCAGTTTCCTAGATTCATGAACTGAACTCCCTCCAGGGATACATAAAAAGCAACTTCCCTCTAGGAGCTTTGACTGTTAAAGATGAGATATTGCGTCAAGGGTTGAAGCCTGATAGATTGACGTACAACACCATCATTTTTGCCTGCGTGAAATCAGCAGAGATTGAGAAGGCTTTCCAATTTCTTAAAGATATGAAGGTGTCACACAAGTGTTGGAAAGGCCAGTTTTAGCCACAAAATTGTTTTGCATATACTTGTAGTTGCCCCGTATAATAAAATGAGTTGCTCATATTACGATGCAGGATGAAGCTAAAAAGGATGATAATCCTGAACTCCTTCCGGATGCTGTTACCTACACAACATTACTTAAGGTGATTCAGTGATTACCTTATATCTTATATAAGCTGACAGCCTTTTTTAGTTGCTCTATGTATTCAGCATCACTTTTAAATGTTTTTAATTGTGCAAGTTATTGAAGCATGTTGCAGGGTTTAGGAAATAGCCAAGATCTTTATTCAGTTTTGAAGATTGTGGTGGAGATGAAATCATCACTTCTTTTAATTGATAGGACTGCATACACAGCTATGGCAGATGCCTTTCTAGCTTGCGGGTCCATTGATGGTAAGCTATATAGCATTTTTCTAGTGGGTAAATTTGATTGGTACTACTACTATGTCTTTCCAAGTAGGAAAATACCCGTGTGGTATCTCACCAACAAGTGACCTAGGCCCTTACCTGTTAGGCTGTTACCCTAGCATTTGATGTTATTTTCTAATCGACACACCTTAGTAGTGCTACTGTTGCTAACTTCCCTTATTTACCATTTTATATCTCAAATTGGGGAAAGGGTATATCCATTTCACAATGGCGACTTTATCTGGTATATCTGGTTTGCCAAAACACTTAGCCGGTTTGGGTCAATTGGCGGCGACTAGACCCAATTCCTTCGAATTCATATGGATTTTAGCTTGGTTTCCGGTCACATCTGAAGTGATTAGGCCTTATCCCTTCCCATTCAAACTAGCTCTCAAGCTGTAGTACATTTTAGATAATTCCTAACCAACCTATTTATTTTCAAGCTTTCATATTCAGAGAGGTTACGCCAAAGCTAGAGTTTCCGCCATGAATTATGGATGATTTGCTTTTGGAATTGTTGAGTCCACATTGCTATTTGACATAACTAAATTATTTGACAACACTTAAACTCCTTTGATAAATTAGCAGATAACACTACTGGCGATTGATATGAATTGATCGGAACCCGGTTTCCACATCTGTGGCTTAATCTTTTGTCCACTGTAGAAGTTTGATAAGTTATAAAAATTGAGTAGTATTTGATTTATGACCCAGCGTAGGACAACCCAATAATATTTGCCTTTTCACCTAGCTGTAACAATTGAGCATTTATGCAACTTCTTTAGAAAAGCATTATTTCACTTATTTCCCATATAGTTCTTAATGCTTTGTCGGTCTAGGATGCCAGTCTAGTCTCAATGGTTTATGTGAACATAAATATGGAAAAGACAAATCATGATCATCGCACTGGGAGAAAAGAAGTGCTATTGCATGGTCTGTTGGACCAGACATTTTTTGTTTTGAAATGGTGTATACTAATTTGGTAATAGCAAAGTCATTACTACCGCGCAAAGTCAGCTCCGACATGCAGGTCGGAACTGCCTCTTGCAAAACACCATCACTCCACACCTCTCTACAGAACCTAGCTAAACCATGAGCAACCTCAATTGGATTTCTATGGACTTTCTGAATTCTGAAATGAGTGAGAAGAATTTGTTCAAAACGTGAGGGCCTGCCCTAACAGCTTAGATATTGACTCAGCACAGTTGCTTTCAACAATCACTTGGTAATCAGCGACGCCGATGAGTGATGACACCCTGGATCCTTGCAGAATCGCTATCCCTTCAGCCAGTTCCATGTTTCTGCACCAAAGTTTTAAATAGCGGGCTAAGCCATTTAGCGGCAACCTGCGAAAAAAGCTAAATCGCTGCTATAGCCCGCTATTTAAGTGTTTTGGTACCTTTAGCGCGCTAATTCACTTAGCGGCATGGTGCAGAAAATGCTATAGCGCCGCTATAGCTTTGCTATAGACCGCTATTTAAAACTTTGCTCTGCACACATGAATTCCACCCCATCCAGACCAGATCACGTCTCCCGGCTCATCTCTAAGGACTGCTCTATCAGTTGCTGAATGTAGCTGGTGTCGATGTTAAGTTTAATCCATCCTGGCTCCAGCTTCTGCCACTGCTTGTTCTGGTTCGGGTTCGTGCACCTTGCCGGATTCAGCGTCTGACACTGGAGAATTGGACGTTTCCTTTTGTATCAATTTTTTAGTGCCATTCGGCCTCAAGTGTATGTGGGACATTCTTGCTGTGCTCTTAGTTGTCACCTATTACAAAATCTCCTTGTACATTGTAACTGTAAATAGGGCTCGTGTTTGAATATGTAATGTTGTTGGTGATGAAATATGTTGCTACCATCTGCCTGTAGATAAATTTGTTCTAATATAGTTCTGCTGCTGCTGTTGCTGTTGTAGGGGCTCTTTGCATTTTTGGTGAGATAATAAAGCAGGCCGGCAACAACAAAGACTTGAGGCCCAAACCTCATCTCTATCTTTCAATCATGAGAGCTTTTGCTACTATAGGTGATTATGATATGGTAAAGAGACTGCGCAAACACATGTGGCGAGATTCAGTTGGATCCATTAGCCGTTCAGCTAAACAAGAGGCAAATGAGCTATTAATGGAAGCTGCTATAAATAACAATCAGGTACTCTTGAAATTTAGAAGTAATTTCATTGTTTGACAATCTGACTTGGATTTGTTGTCCATACAATGTTTGGTCACTCGATTGCTCATTTTAGTAAAGGTTTACTGAATTAGGTAAAATAACAACACCTTTTTGTAATGGGATGCATACTATGTAAGAGAGCAGCTGTGCCTTCTGTGTTGATGTGCTTATTATCGACGTACATCGGTACATGAAAGCATATATCCTGTTATTGTAATTTTTTCTCTAATTATTTTATGAAACTATCTGTAATGTTCTTTCAAAACCTTGTGAATAGATTCCTCTATTTCTTTATTCGTCTAAGAAATTTCTAGGCAAGACTAGCAGTGTAAAACTATAAGAGAAAACACATGCCTGCCCCTGTGATTGTTAAACTGCACGTTTTTTTTTCAGATTAACTATGTTACCAGATGCAACACAACAATGCAATGCTCATGATTACTCTTTGTCTCTAGACTTCTTCACTCCTTGAGTGTCTTACTTTGCATTTTCTTTGGCAAAACAGTCTTGAGATTTTGAGATGTCTGTGTTCATGTGACTTAATGCCTTTCTGGCTGATTAAATGTTTCACAGATAGATGTGGCTAGAGGACTTCTCAGAAGGATAGTTAATGGGAAGGAGCAATTCTCTTGGACGAGTAGAGTAGGCCTGGTATGTTGTGCATTGAATTTTGTCTCCTAAATACTATTTTGCATCATTCATTTAGTGTTAGATGGGCTGGGAGACAATTGTGCCAAATACATATTTTTATTTTATTATCAAGGTCTGACTCTATAGTCTATACAAAAGCTGTAGTGTTCATGTTGTATATAATGTAAATTATTTTGAGCCTTGTTATTCGCTGTTCTAGGCATGCAAAAAAAATTTAGGGTAAAAGATAGACTTTACTCTACCTTATATCATTGCATTTGTGTTACAATTTACATATTTACAAACCAGGGCAAGCCCGGTGAACTTGAGAACTGAAGAAGAAAGAGAAAAAAGTTTAAATTTCTGAAACTGCCTTTGCCAACTCTGAATATTTATTAGCTTGTGATTCTTTGAGCCCATTGCATGATTCCTACCTTTCCTTTTGCGACCTTGTTGCCCAAAGCTTCAGCTCACCAGCGAATCAGGAATATTGTTGTCGGCGACACTGTTTTGTTGTTAAATATTTTATCATTCCTTTGCTTTCCAAAGTACCCATATGCAAGTCCCAAAGCAAATTGGCCACATGCTGGATTGCGTATGAAGTCAGTTATTGTGGCTGAGGCTGCTGCTTGATTCTGGAGCCCAGTTCTTTCCCAAACGTGTTGTGCAAATGCAACTTAAGAGGTTGTTGTCTCTGTTCCGATCTTGGTTTCAATTGTTGCCATCCTGTCCTTCTGCAAATGCACTGTGGATTGAGATCACATTCTTTTCTTTAGATTTCATGCATTAAAGAGTCATAGTTAATCTTGATAAGTTCTAGTCAGGTTAAAACATAAAACACTAGCTTGATGATTCCTTATTGTATCGGGGTACAAATATTGCTAGCTTTTTGTTGGTTTAACTTATTAAAGTTTGGGAACATTGAAAATTGAAGTTTGAGAACATTGATCTGGCTCTCTATTATGTGTGGTGACTTAACCACTATATCTCAGGAGTTTCTTCCTTCTGAATGCTCCATATTTTATTGGTGCGACATTGCACGTTCTAGTTTACTAGATAGCAGTATTGTTGGGAGCTGTGAGCTGTCATGTCAATTTCTGTTATGTGGCGTAAGGTAGCCACCATGGAAGGGCCACAGCAGGGGAAGTCCCCAATTTATCTTTATGAGTTTCCTAAATTATCGTTAGTTATCTTTAGCAGATAAATCTCTTGAGATATTTCTTGATTCTTAAGTTAGTTATTTCCTTAAATTTAGCAGATCGGCTTGTTCTCCAAGATTGTAAGTGGGCTATATAATACCTCGCACTTCTATCAATAAAGCAAGCAAGAAAATAGTCTCAATTATCCCTCCCAAAGGGTTCTCCCTGCTTTTGTTGTGCGGTAGCCTCCTCTTGGCTGGGCGTCGCACCTCACCTGTCCAGGGCCATCTCGTACTAGCCTTGGTGCAATTATCCTATCACCTACCACGTTCATAACAATTTCTGAGGATAATAGTCTGACTGGTGCAAAGTAATTAATGAACTGAGAAGACCTGTGAGGCTGTGACTGAACTTAACTAGGCTTCTCACGTAGAAGGTGTTTGGTTCGACTATGTAACCGCAAATGTAAATGGTATCGAAATACACTGTTAATGTAGAAGGAATGTGGTAAAACTGAATCTTGTTTGGTTCATGTCAGGAATGAAATTATAGAGCCCAGCATAATGGATCTTGGCTGCCACAGATTTCCTTGTTACTATGGACGCTAGCTCGCCGAACTCGTGCTGTGCCGCGAGATGCCCTATGCCCATGTCGCCTGCTCCTCCCAGGTATTCTATATCGCCCATCTCATCGTCATCAGCTAGCGTCGCCAGCGAGGGTCCTACCCGGCAGCGCCGATGACGGACGTGCTCAGGTCCTCGGAGCTCTGAACTCCGAGCTTCTCCGTCAAGCGATCCGGCGCCATGGAAGCTCGCATCTAGTGAGGAAGTCAATTTCTGAACCGATGTAATTAGATTACAGGGGACCTAATTACAGCCAACTCGAACCAAACAGAAAGTAATGTATTCAGAATTTCAGATCCCAGGGTTAAAGGTTACGTTACAAAACCACGAACCAAACACGTCTGTAGTGTCTATCTTATCCAGCCTTGTCTGTGAAGTATAGGACGAAGAACATCCAGGTGACAATAGCTAGTGCATGTTCTTTTTTGTTTGCAGCTGCATGTGTTTGATTCTGAATTAGTGGAAATGCTAAGTTTTTTCGATGATGGGACTGGGTGCCAGGGTCATATAGCAACTTCTATTTTGTTTTGCCAGTTCAACTTGATATGACGAAGTGGAAACATGACCATTGTTAAGTTTTCATACCAGGTGGCACTAAAAGTTGAAACCTTATCTGGATTCGCCAACTCTCCTCTTAGACCACATGTATTTCCAAAGGTAGTGTGGCCATTTCGTTCGTATCTTGTATCCATTCTACACAATAAACTTGATTATAGCTGAAGTTTTGTCTGTTGACATTGTAGATTCTCTTGAGTGATCCTGTTGAGAAGTACATGATACCGTTTCAAGAGAGTAGACCGTTATGTGCTGACTTAATCTTGGAGAATGTTGCCATGCGATTCTTAAAAGACTCTGTGGTTCCTCTTGTGAATGACTGGGGAACTTGCACTGGAATTGTTCACAGCCACGATTGTACCAAGGTAGGCTGTCTCCTCCACTCAGCATCAGCAATTGTAAAATCAGCCCTGGTACGAAATTTGTTGGAAAGGCTGGTACTGCTTTTCAATTCAGCTAGTTTAGGTTTCTGCTGAGTCGGTTTGGGTACTTTAACGAAATTACTTTGTCAAGTGTCATAGAACTGGAGGATTCTGGCCTTTTGTCGTTTACCCTACAATTCTCTTATCTTACATTTGAAAAAAAAAACCTACGATTCTCTAAACGATTTAACCTTTGCACCCCTTGCCAAATTTCAATTGGTGCTGGAATGCTGCTCCCTGCAGGAAACCAACAAGTGGTTGTCATACTTACATTTTCAAACTTTATGACATGCTAAACTCTCAACTATTCCAATTTCAATGCAATCATGTCTGATATTTTTATCTTACATGTATTCTCTTATGATTCTGAGCACCTTTATTTCCTTTTCTCAGATGGATGCGCCTCTTCTTTCAATGGCAAGACCACCACTTTGCGTGCCTACCTCAACCTCGCTCGAGCATGTGATAGATCTCATCCTCAGAGAAAAGGTCGAAATGGTGATTGTGGTGAAAAGCGGCAACATGTACGAAGGCAGTTACACATCCAGCTCAAGGCCACTCGGAGTTTTCTCCCTCGCTATCCTGTCGAAGCTCACCGCCAACACGTCGAACACCCAGACCCAGACGCTTGTGTCTCCAGGGTAACACTCAACCAGAACCGTGGCCGAGTACGTAGCTATTCTAGTGCTGTTTTCCATGATTCGACATAGTAACTGTGCTTCGCGAGAAATCGTTTATGCGCTGTGCATGTCGACCGAGAGAGCGGAAAGTCTTACCATGCCAACTGCTAGGCTGGTCCTAAGTCCTAGCGCTCTGTATTGATGTCCCACGCAACAATGGTGATGGTGGACCAGAAATTTCTGACTTGTGGCTGTTACCTTTTCCTGCTTTTGACCTCAACGGGTAGCCAACAAAACAGAGGATCATGTATGGATTCTACTGAGGTCCTCACGCACAGTTTGCTTTATTTTTCCTGACTTGCAATTGAAAGCCCGGTCTGCAGTCCAAGTCAACAGATGCGCCGAAAACACTCCATTGTCACGGGCACAACAATGGAGTGTTGCCACTGGAGTCTGGAGCTACTCTATACAAACTTGTGTGCAACCCTAGGACGATCCGTTGTGTGGTAGAGAAGGCGATTTGATGGCCTCGTTCAATCGGTTCAAACACATAGTGGCAGCAAGTCCATTCATGGCTGTTAGAAAGAAAAGATAAGTCACATTGTTGCTCCCGTTCAAAAGAATCAACATGCATTGTTGGGCATTGCCCACATGAGTCGTGCTTGCATGCATTTTTCAGAGTAAATAGCACTGGCGGTCACTGAAATCGTCATGTGAGTGCACTTAAGTCACCATTTTTGAAAACCTTGTAAACCCGTCACTAAAGTCAACATTCGTGTGCACTTTGGTCACTCGCCCCTTTGTTGACTGGTTTTGGTAAAAAAAACCGGTGGACTCACGTGAGCGTGTTCCGAGCCGTTACTTTTACAGATAACCCCTTCAGTTTTTATGTATGCACTCGGTCTGCCTAATTCTGTCAAGTGGGTCCCACCTGTTAGTGGGAGGAAATAAATAAAACGACTAAATCACGGGTGCGGGGAGGAGATTCGAACCTGGGTCTACCGGTACGGCAGAGCAGTCTATTCTATGCACTTGACTCTATTATACACTGAGTTTGTTTTTTGAAAATAAATAAGGAACTAAAATTATATACTCGCGGAGGGGATTCGAGCACGAGATCTCTCGATACTGCAATAGAGTAGCTGGCCACAGCGTACGGCGCGACGATATGTTAGTACTAGCATATGTCAGCCTCATATATTGAAGTTCGGAAATTCACCAAATATTGCGATATGAGATGCATGGTTGATAGAAATAAATAGATATGATTTATGAACATTTATGTATATTGAATTTATAACTTTATACAATTTTCTGAATTTATTAAATTATTTGTAACTGGAAAAAATCCGAAACCTATGTACCCGAAGAGCTACCCTAGCACGGGTCACTGACTCGTGGGCCAAGAGCCACGTCAACTAGCCGGGCCCACTGGTCAACAAACGGGGCTGACCCAGGTGGCCAGTCCTGTATCTCTACTATATAATACGGCTTCAGGTGATGATCGCCGATGGTGCGTCATGGTAGAACTCCCCTTAGAATTGATACAAATTACGCACCATGCCAACTATAAGTGAAAAACGGTTCATCCAATTGCAACGGTACCGGTTCAATTGTTTTGTTCATCACTTTATACTGCCCGCCTCGCTCCCCAACCTCCCGACCTATCCTCCCTCTGGATGCTGCCCCCGTGCTCTGCTCGTCGCCGGAAAGGATCTCCGACGCTGCCGAGCCCCTGGAACGGACCTCCGCTACCGAAGCGGTCCCCGACAAGCCGCCGTGAAGGGCCTCCACCGTGCCTCAAAGTCAGCGGTGGCTCCGGGCGAGTGGGAGGCCGGAGATGGAGGTCAGAGAGGAGGACATCGAGGCCGGGCTCGCTGGCAGGCGCAAGGGGAGGAGCTTGTCGCGGGAGGAGGCCGAGGGGAGCTGGGTCGGGCGGGCAGATCGCTGGAGGGAGGGCGAGAGGAGCGAAGGGGAACATTGCAGCCCAAATGAGGGCCTGCCATATTTTTCTATGAATATGTTCAACATACTAGATCTGGATGGTCTAACCATCTCGATCGCCCGCTGGCTGGCGCTGGCCCGCAGCAAGTACGCCTGCTGATGCCATCGACGCCTACACCGGTCGCAGCACCACCGGTCCCAGGGACGTTACCAGCGCCGGTGATGATTGAGGCCTGAATGCCGGGCGGTCTCGCTCCTGTGTGTGCCGCGCGCAGCTACAGCCTACAGGATCGGGCGCAGGCTTTGCGCGCATGGATGCTGATTCGCCACACTGGAAGTGTTGGTTTATCATTCATCGGCTGGTCTATAGAGCACGTGAAGCTCGCTCACTGTACAAAGTTTGGTAATTCTGCTCCTTCCGCACCACAACGCCACATGTCGCTCTTTCAAATTTTTTTGTTAACAATAATCTGTCGGATTTAAAATAAGTGTTACAGTTTTGAACTAACCCGAGTTTAAAATTGTGACACTTATCATAGATCGGAGACAGTAGGAAAAATTAATGGGCATGTGTTGTGCTGTGTTGTATTTTACCGAACTTTTTACAAAATTTCATCCCAAAGTATGGCTATATGTGACACGTGCAAAAAAAAAGACCTAATTAATAGTAGCATGCGTTGTTCACAAATCATTTTTTAATGCAAGCCAAGCATTGTCATATTTTGGATTAAATTTTATAGGGGCATACGATACAGCATTACCCATGGCCATGGTTTTTTTCAGATTTTTAAGAGCTTAGAAATGCAACACGCAACTGAGATGCGGGCACAACTAGCTACGAGTTGGAGTTTCCGGAGAAACCATAACGATTAAGAGTAACTCCAACAGATGATGTATAATACATCACCAGTTTTCGTTTTTTATGACATCTGTTTTTTGCATTTTACATCACCAAATTTGTTTTCTCCATTCCAGATAATGTATAATAGGTCACCACTGGAGTTCTAGATGATGTAAAATAGGTCACCACACTTGTGCCCTATATTCACGCAATTGCAAACATACATGAGAGACAAATATGAATCTAAATCTTTGCCAAAACATCACACACATATACGAATTTTAGTCCATCATTGCACACAAACCAAGTTCACAAGCATAGCATAGTTCAACAAACACACAATCAAACTCAAAGTTCAACAACAAAATAGATGATGCATGGTTGAGTGACGAAATCGGCCTTGCCAACATTCAACGCTTGCAAAAATTCATCATCTCCCACACTACAAATATCCAACAATTGAAAACATCATTCCTAATTTGCATTTGAACTTATTGCATTGTTGTTTGAAATTGAAAACAAGAAAATATATTTTTTACCTTGAAGGCATTCCATCAAACATGTTGTCGTCGCGATGGCGCGGTTGCGCCGTTGCGGCTCCCTATGAACCGTCACCCACGGCCGGCTCGGGCGGGACGTCAAAGGTGCTGGAGTCTTCCACGACCGGGGGCGGATGCTTCCCACGGCCGCCGACCGCATTCCTCCTTGTTTCGCGGCGCCGGCGCGGCGCTGACGGTCCAGATGCTGCTGGCCTCTTCGAGGCTCCTCCTTTGGCCTTGGGGGCGGCCCGGCCTCCCTTGGTCGTCACCGGAGCTGGTACGGTGGTGTTTGGCGTGGCGAGTGGCCGCGGCGTGGCGAACATTGAACGGCGGAGAGGAGCGGTGCTAGGGTTTGCAGTGGCAGCGGTGGAGCTCGACCGCCGCTGCCGGCACTGGGGGGGGGGGGGGGGGGGGGG